>CAWUFW010006123.1:0-585000 GCA_963921515.1 Calotriton arnoldi | reverse complement strand
GCGCGGAAGTGCGCTAAAGAAGGGCATAAGAAAATAAAGAAGCAAGAGTGAAGACCCAGAACAAGCATGTCTACGGCACAGGGGGAAAAGGACAGAAATGTGAAAGAAATTTTCTCCAAGATCTCTGAAGCGAGTGGTAGAGATGGACGTATCTCGCCGCCCGTACATGGGGGACACGACACTGAGCAGGTGGAAGAGCCGGTCACGCGGTCCTTTTTGGAGCAACTGTTTAACACACTTAGAGAGGACTTGCAGTCCCTCAGAAGGGACTTTTCAAACGAGATAAAGGAAGTCAGAAAGGAGATAGATGCAGTGGGGGAGAGAGTGGCCAGCAGAGAGGACCAAGAATTAGCTTGCGACGAGGAAGTAGAACAACTCCAACAGGAGGTCATACGCCTCCGATCCCAACAGATTGATATCCAGGCCCATGCCGAGGAGGACCTCAAAAAACGGTCGCGTAGGAATAATCGGGTTAATGCGGTTCCCTCCAAAGAAGAAGGTCCGGACATAACGAAATACCTGCATGCCTATTTAGAGACATTTTACAAGTGCCTCAAGACTTTGAAATCAAAATAAATAGGGCTCACAGAGTGGGCCTGCAACAAAGGACACAGATTCCCCCCTCCCCCCCCCAGACATACTGGCGTACCTACCGGACTTTCAGTTGAAGGAACAAATTCTACGCAAGGCTTGTGACAGACAACCACTAACGCATCAAGGCCATGCCATAACTTTATATCAAGACCTGGCTACAATAACATTGCAGAAGAGACGAGAGTTTCGACCGGTCAAGATGCACTTGCGAAATCTGGGAATCACGTATTCCTGGGGCCATCCTTTCAGAATAATTTTCAGGTGGGAGGGCAAGCTCCGCCAACTTAGATCATTGCAAGATGCCTGCAGGCTACTGGGAATTGAGAATCCCCAACAGGAAGAATCAGAGAAGGGAGACTCCACAACACGGAGAGAGCAGTGGAGAAGGGTTCCAGGAGGCAAACCCACGGGCAGAGCAACGAAACCAGATCCAGAGACGATTGCACATGAGAGACTGGCTGTGTTGGAGACCTTGTCTGTTGAGTCCCGTCTGCAAGACTACAATTGAGATGCCTGGGGCCAGATAAGTGACTTAAGATGTGCCGGGCGGGGGTCATGGGAGCAGGCAGGGAGCTTGATGGCCACATAATGCACCTTACTACTTGTTTCACCGAGGATGCGCGAACCCGAATCGCGGGTCCTGGACTATGCTGTGAATTGTTTAATGTTGTTTCAGTTGGGGTTAGGAAGGAAGGGGGGGGAGACACCGGTACATGGAGAATGAGGATATCGGAGGGATGCAGGGTAATACCTGGGGACAGACTGGAGAGGGGGATGGTCGGGAGAGAAAAGTACAAATGGGCGTTGCGAGGTTCAGCTGGGATGTAGGCTGAGTTAGTAGTCATGCCAAAAGATAGTTTGAAGGTCCTTACACTTAATGCGAAGGGGCTTAACAACCCCATTAAAAGAAGAGCTATTCTCTCCTACTTGGAGCAATCGGAAGCAGATATCTGCTTGCTCCAGGAGACGCACCTTTTGTCCAAAGACTGGCACCGCCTAAAGTCGAGCTTTCCCCCAACAGTTTTTTTTGTCTACCACAGACGAGAAAGCGGGGGTAGCCATTCTGATCGCTAAACATTGTAGGGGGGTGGTGAGACAAAGTTGCAGAAATCAAAGGGAGACTATTAGCATATAAGATCCAATTTGCGGAGCAGACACTGGTGGTCGGTTCGATATATGCACCAAACACAGGACAGGAAGGATTTCTAAAAGCGGCCCTAGAGGAGAGTATGGTAACGCAAATGTGCATGACATTGTTGGGAGGGGACATAAACTTAGTCTTGGAAGGGGCCATGGATAGATCGAGTAGTTGTTCCAACCAGAAGGGAGAGCTATCGCAGGAGGGAAAGGAATGGTTACAAGGGTTGGGCATAGTAGACCTGTGGTGGGAGGCACATCCCCAAACAGTGCAATATACATTCTTCTCACACGCACATAGGTCCTATGCGCGACTTGACTACTTCCTGGGTATGACTGAAATCAGTAAGGTAATGAAGGAGGTAGATATTGAGCCTGCGGCACTTTCCGACCATGATGCAGTGACCCTTGTCTTACAACTACAGCCACAACAGAGGAGAGGGGAGGGGGGCTGGAGATTGAGGGAAAACATGGTCTATAAACAGCTCACCAAGTGCATCCAAGATTATCTTGACATTAATGACTCTCCCGAGGTCTCCATCTCCATAGTGTGGGAGGCGCTGAAAGCAGTGGTGAGGGGGTGAATTAATAGCTATCGCAGCTGCTGAGAACAAGGAGCGTAAAGAGAATAGGGAGCAACTATCCTCACAGGTTAAAGAATTATAGAGGGTACATAGTCGGACAGGGGCACCCAGGGTGTGGAGGCAGCTTAAGCAGGGATAGACCTTGATAGAGCAGAGTATGCAGCCCTACGGTTAAAGCATTTTTACTATATTGGGGGAGACAGAACTGGAAGAATGCTGGCAAGCAAACTTGGAGCTCAAAGGCAACAAACAAAGATACAATCCCTTAGGGGGCAGACGGGGGAGGAAATTACATCGGACGAGGACATAGCACGTTCTTTCCGCGACTTCTACGCAGAATTGTATAAAAAAGAAACCCCAGCCGAGAACACCATAACATCCTATTTACAAAACGCTCACACATCCAAGATTACCACGGATCAAGCAGAATCTCTTGACGCCTCTATAAGGATTGAGGAGGTAGTCACAGCGATTTCGAGGCTGAAGCTTTTTAAGGCACCGGGGCCGGATGGATTTTTGGCGGTGTTCTACAAAAAATGTTGTCACATACTTGCCCCAGTGTTGACAAGAGTGTTTAACTCCTTTAGCGGGCCGGGAACAATTCCTTCAAATATATTAGCAGCGGCTATAGTGGTGCTACCGAAACCCGGGAAGGGCAAACAACTATGCGGTTCATATAGACCTGTGTCCCTGCTTAACGTGGACTTGAAATTGTTCACGAGCGTATTAGCTATGAGATTGGGTCCCTTGATGCCAAACATAATAGAGTCAGACCAAGCAGGGTTCATCCAAACTAGGCAGAGCGGGGATAATACTAAAAGGATACTACATCTAATTGACAAGGCACATCATACGAATATGGATGCGCTTCTGCTAACGGTGGATGCCGAAAAGGCATTCGTCCGGGTGGATTGGAGCTTCTTGGAACATACATTGTCCCACTTTGGGAAGGGGACAGATTTCGGGCATGGGTTGGAAGCTGCTATAGCTCTCCCACAGCTACAATTAGAGTTAATGGCATCTCCTCAAACTCTTTTTTTCATACAGCGGGGCACGAGACGGGTGCCCTTTGTCTCCCCTACTGTTTGCCCTCTATATCGAGCCATTGACTCAAAAGATCAGAGAGAACACAGAGATTTGCAGGATACCGTTTGGGGGATAATCACACCCCATTAGTTTATACGCAGAAGACATCTTGGCAGCACTGGAGAACCCGAAGAGATCACTTCTAGCTTATTTGGGGGAATTGGAACTTTTTGGGCGGGCCTCAGGGTTCCGAGTAAATGTCAGCAAGTCACAGATTCTCAGCTTGAACCGCACCACTGGGGACGCAGATATGGAAAGGGTCACCGCCTCTGAGATTCGGGTGGTGGAATCAATTCCTTACTTGGGGTTGGAGTTGGCAGCCACTATCCAACAAACAGTGGTGATGAACTATGCTAAATTGTCTAAGCAGATTAAGAAAGACCTGGGCTCTTGGGGTTGCCAACACTTGCTGGGCTGCTTTGCAGCAATCAAAATGTCCATACTGCCGAAAGCATTATACTTATTTCAGACACTTCCGGTCTCCCCACCAGAGGGCACCATAGTCTCGCTGCAGGCGGACATTTTGTGCTTCGTGTGGGCGGGGCTAGACCACGTATGCGACGGGAGTTGGGGTACTTGAGAGCAGAGAATGGGGGATTGGGGATCCCAAACTTAATGGATTACTTTAAAGCGGCCCAGTTGAGATTCCTAGTTGAGTGGAACAGGACTGAGTCAGAGAAGAGATGGTTATTCCAAGACAGGGCGGTAGCAGGGCTCTCACTGTGGAAAATCCCTTTTTTAAAGAAGCCAGATAGGCCGAAAAGTCTCCAGAGATCACCAAACATGAACACTGTGATGAAGATTTGGGATGCTGTGGTGGTTAAAAGGAAGCTTACGACGTTCCCCTCACCTATGACACCACTTCTAGAAAATAGCGATTTCATGCCGGGACTGGAGAGTAGGGCTTTCAGGGCATGGCAGGAATCACAATACCTATCCGCGGGACACCTGTTTGACACAGAGGGCATCATTCCCTTTCCACGGTTAAGACAGGAATATGAGCTGCCGGAATCAGAAAGACTACGATATTTGCAAATCCGGCATTGGTTGCGTAATCCAACCATGAGGCCACAGGTCAGCTGTAAACTAACAGCATATGAAAAATGGCTGATTACAAAACAGAATGATAAGGGACTGATCTCAGAACTCTATGCTATGCTGCAACAGCCAGCCCCACTGCAGTCCAACCCAGCCAAAATAGGTGGGCGAAGGAGTTGGGAAGGGATTTATCAAAAAGGAGTGGGGAGAAATTTATTATAGGGCTAAGCACACAGCGCGCAATGTGTCCAGCATTGTGACGGCTACCAAGATAGCTACTTATTGGTACCTTACTCCAGTACGTCTTCATAGGGGTACCCCGGACCGCAGTCCCAAATGCTGGAGTGGCTGTGGGAAAGAGGGGACTCTGGTGCACATATTGTTGGAATGCCAGGCCTTGACAGCTTATTGGTCTAGAATTCTGGATGAAATCGACCATCAGTTTGAAACACAGATCTCAAGATTTCCAGGTTATGTGGTTCTGGGCTTGCCCAACCTGATGACATTTCCACTAAAATCTCGTAGAGGTAGGCAGATGGGGTTAGCGCTGAGGGCAGCGCTTCAAAATATATTAGCACATTGGGGAACATAAACGACACCCACATACTTAGGATGGCTGCATAGGCTCTGGTTCATTCTCGGAATGGAGCGTATTAACGCCACTCTGACAAACGCTGAAACGTCATTCAAGGAAGTGTGGAAACCTTTCCTCTCACTCCTGTCGACGGAGATTAATGATCTCACTTGTCCGAGATACCTCCGCTTACTGCGGTTAACGGACGAAGACTGACAACTCCCAAATACAGAGAGAAAATAGAATGAAAGGCCTGTGGATCCCTAGAGTCCTCTTCAATAGAAGAACAGAGAATACCGGTCGGGGGGGCAGGGGGGATAGTTTGATTTTGTTGTAAATTGTTGTGCTGTTTTTTTTTGGCATCTTTATTCTGTTTTTTTGAAGAAGAACGAGAGGGGCAATTACAGTACATATGGGACAGTGCATAAGAGAGGGGACTCATATGGAAGGTGAGAATTGGAATATAATGAAAAGTCCCGCGAAGTGTGGTTATGTACTTAAAGTAATTGTGAAGATGTTGACTTTTAATGTGAATCAACAAACTAATAAAGATTTAAACTTAAAACCAGAAGCAATAGTAGGCAAGGGCATTCACTACCAAGTGTCTTTCCCCAGTATGCCCATGGGGTATAGTACAGCTATTGTGCAACACAATGGACACAGCTACATTTCTTCCCCGCTCTCTTTATTAATTAGGATAAATCCTGCTAACTACACCATGCATCTTTAAGTTTTCTGTGTACATGAAATCTTCGTCATGTATTTTGCTAGTGCAGTACATACAGTTCATTTATGGTGGAAAGAAGTGTTTTTCCCACCCTTTATAAACTTTGAGGCACTCTGGATGGGGAATACAATCTGCACGGTTCTGGACTTAAGGCATCTTGGCAGATCTGTTGAACATAAATGTTAAAGATACTCGCTTGCTTCTCAGAAATGCTTATTTCAAATTTCCCTTTATACTTTTGACCCGATTCTTTCCTTCATCCTGTCTGTCCTGATGAGACCTCCGCATTTGATACTGGGCTGAAACGGTCAACAATTACCACACACTTAAGAATTGAATGTCTCCAATTAGACTGTAAGCAAATAAAGTCCTGAAAATGTTCTAAGCTGTGAGGTTCTTGAATTACAGATCATGCCAAAGCCATTATCGAGTTCTTCCCTTGGACTGTGAGTGTTTTTTTTAATTGGCACATCACCGTTTTATCTGTTCATATTGGATTCCTCATTTCTACATTTCCCCACTTGATAGGGTCATAAAGTTTCCAAAAGGATAGGTTCCCAACAATCTTCTCATTCTAGGTGTTTTTCTCTTAGAGTATCTCTAAGCAAACATATTTGTAACATGGTATTTTTATTTTAAAAAAAGAGATAAAGGATAATTTGATGAAAATTGAAAACGAACTCTGTGCCATATATGAAGATACCCTGTGACTACACGTTTTGTATAATGAATCAAATAATTGTTGAGTACTGATCATCTTTTTTGATTGTTCTGTGAGAATTTGTTCTTATATGGGGAGTTAGGAGGCTGGTTCCTGGATCGTTGCACCACAGAACTTTACTACACTACCCTTACAAATAGTAAATCACTTTTTGTAACATGTGTTGCGTGGATACACATGCTCTGCATACTCCTGCCATGTAGTGATGGACTCAGACGTTTGCAGGTTGTTTTTCTTCAAAGAAGTGTTTAGTCACAAGGTATGATGTGGTTCCTCCCTTAGTTGGCAATGCGCATGGGCACCGACTCCATGTTTTTTTTCTGCCATCTGATTTGGATGTGTACTCCCGGGGCTCCAAGTTTGCGCTTTTTTTTTGGGTCCAACAGGAAACTTCAACTCTGATTCTTAGAGAAAAAAACCTCCTATGTTGCTTGACAACACCTGCCATAACCGCCCCACAGTCGACTCCTAACCTCCAGTGCCTCTAGCCCATACAGAACCACAGTCTCTTTTTCTACGTTTTCTTCATGGAGGAGAATGCGCACTAGGTGACGGAATGGACGCCCTTCAAGAACTTCCAGAACTGTCTCTAGTACCGTGCGAAGTTCCCACGGACCAACCTCCACAAGGTGTGTAGCCTCTGCCTCTCACCTGACCACACTACATGTGAGGACTGCTTAACCTTCCGCTCATGAAAACTCGTATGTATCGATGGGAGAGAAGGTGGGCATACCAGAGGATGCAACGTCAAACCTCTGAGAATGCCTCGGACATTTTTGGGGAAAAATATCCTTTGCCCGACGTCTAGGAGAGTGAAGAGGCTGACACCTTGGGCATTCCACCACACCAGCTATCACCCAATCCAGAGACTGTTTCCTCACTCGGATTCAGAGGAAAAAGTCTGGGAGGCCTCCATGCCCTCCAGACCCCGGATGAAGAGTTTGGCATGGACCGGAAGTATGGGCAGCAGTGAGAAACATGCCAAGCCTTCCAAAAGGCCCCAAGTTGAGGCACAGCACTGCCCCCAAAAGGGGTTGGGGTATTGAGCCCTCAAACTAAGGTGCAGCTCTCAGGACCTCCACTATCTTCAGGCTCTGGTCTACACTGGACAAAGGCTTTGGAGCTTCCACATGCCTCTCGACCCCTTGTGGTCATCAAACTCAAGGGTACTCCACAGGCCTCCAACCCCTTTGAGGCCAAACACCCTTCAGGTGCTGAAACCAGCCTCTAAGCCACCATCGGCGTCACCACTCCCTTCAGATCGAAGACTGCATAAGAGCCAAAGAATCCTTTGACGGTGAGATCGGACAACTCCGAGCAACCCACCCTTCAGCAGCTCCAGGAAGAGCTTTACATGAAGCAGAAGAGATTCTTCATACATCTCCAAATGGGAAATATCTCTACAAAGCTTGCCTCCACTGAAGCCTATGAAAACTTTGCCTTGGAAGCTGACGTTTGAGCCCCTCCCTGCTTCCAAGCACAAAAGCCGAAATGACAGGCCTCATGCAGTCCTTCCTCCTCTTCCCCCATCACCACCCCTATATTCATCAGAGGGTTCCTCACACATCTTACTGGGAAAACATCCCTTTCTATCCCACCGAACCTCATGATGCACCGTTTGAACCGGTGCCCACCAGTGATCTCTGGGATGACCCTCTGAAAATCCATACCTGGGTCATGATCTTTTAAAGGTATCCCCCACTTGCCCCCCCCGGCACACAACTGCATCCTTATCAGATGCCATGCATGGCTCCGTATCTCGGGCTTTAAACCTAAAGTCCAGCAACATCTGCTCAACATGCCCTTCTATGACGACCATCTCTTCAGCCTGCAGGTTGCCGAAATGTTAGAAAAAATCAAGACTGATAGAGATACTAAATGAGTTATGCGCTCCCTCCAGGCTTCATCCCCTAGAGGCTCATTTCAGAGACAGGAGTATAGGGCTACCTCTCCCAGTCTTTCCCCCGGCTACCAGAGGCAACAACAATCTTATCACTAGCAGTCGTCATCGGCAAACATCATGTGTGCCTACAGTGGCAACATCAGGGGCACAGGCGGTTCCGGCAAAGTAGCCTCCAGTAAAAAAAAACAACTAAAAAACACTGACCCCGCCTGCCTATCCCACCTTACCACACAACACCTTTTGGGGGGCATATTACAGGATTTTCTCCCCCACTGGCTGGAAATCACATCAGACATGGGGGTATTAGTGTGGGTTGACAGGACTGCTGCCTAGAACATCTCACATCTCCTCCCAACATCCCACCCAGCAACCACACCATCAGCAAAGAACATCTCAACCTTCTAGAGGAAGAGGTACAAGCGCTCCTTCAAAAAGAGGCCATATAACCAATGCACGCCCCATCCTCACACCGAAGGGGTAAGTTTACTGTTTTTACTTCCTCATCCCAAAAAATATATATATTTCCTCTCCTCAGGCCTATTCTGGACCTCAGGCCCCTCAGCCGGTACATTAGCTCAAAAACATTTGAAATGGTATCTCTGCAGGGTGTCGTCCCTCTTCTTCAACAAGGCAACTACATGGCAGTGTTAGACATCAAGGATGCCTACTTACATCCCAGCCACTGACTCTACCCATGCTTCATGGTAAGTGACCATCGCTATCAGTTCAAAGTACTTCCATTCAGCATCACCACTGTCCCAAAGGTCTTCACAAAGTTCCTTGCAGTGGTGGCTGCCCAATTAAGGTGAGGCATCCACTTCTTCCCTCGACAATGGCCTGATCAAGAGTGCAGACAAGCACCAGCGGCTAGTGCATACCCCAGGATATCATCTCACTCAACCACAGCCTCTGGTTCACTATTACCACCAACCCTCACCTACAGCCTCTCCAAATCTGGCCGTCCTTAGGGGGTAGTACTGAACTCAGTCACAGGCAAAGTCTACTCTAGCCCACAGAGGGTCCTGGCATTCTAGCAACTCTTACCTCTTTTTCAGCCAATTATCACCTCACAGAACCTTTATGCCTCTCCTAGTAATGATGGCCTCCATCACCATAGTGCCCCAAGCCTGTTATACATGCGCCTGCTGCAGCAGTGCCTTTTGACTCAATGGTCACAGGCAGAGGGTCAGATTGAGAAGCTAGTGTTGGTAACGGCCAGTTCATATCGCTGTCTGCAGTGGTGGAACATCAACAACGTATTGCAGGGCAGGCCGTTCCTTGACCCCATTCCGCAAGTTACCATTAGCACAGTCTCCTTTCAAGCTGGTGGAGTGGCATATCTCGAATCACACCACTGTTGGTGGAGTGTTAACCACTCACCAACAATGGCACCACATCAGCTACCTCGAGCTCATCGCCATGCATCTCTCCCTCCAAGCCTTCCTTCCGCTCATTCAGGGTAAAAAAGTACTCCTCAAGGAAGACAACATGACTGCCATGTACTACTTACAGAAACGGGGTGGCACTCACTCTCTACCCCTCTCCTTGCTGGCACAGAACACCTGGCATTGTGCACTTCACCACCACATCCACCAGATGGACAGCAACCTCACAGATCTGCTCGGCAGGATGCATCGACAAGTTCATGAGAGGGAACCCCACCCACAAGTCCTTAGCTAGTACGTTTCACACTGGGACACTCACACATAGACCTATTTGCCACTCCTGAAAATGCAAAAGGCCCAGCTTAGGTACTCCCACCCACAGTCCATGGGTAATGCACCGTGGATGAATTGGTCGGGGATCTTTGCTTACACTTTTCCGTTTCTCCCACTCCTTCCATTCGTGGTGTGGCAGATGCAGCAGTCCTCTTTGACTCTCATCCTCATACCCCAACTTGGGCCAGGCAGCCCTGCAACTCCGCACTAGAACTCAGAACTATTGAAGATGTCAATCAGGTTCCTTGAGAAGATCCAAACAGGCTGGACCTTTTCACCAGGAACCAGGTTCAAATCATACACCCAGACCCCCAAACAGCTCAATAAAGCAATTTGGAACCTGACATCTTAGAGCTTAACTATATGCATCTCCCGCAGGAGTGCATAGGTATCCCACCAGAGTCCAGGAGACCTACCACACGAGCCTGCTATGCAGCAAAGTGGATTTGTTCACAACTGCAGCTACAAACACCTGGAACCTCTAAAACCTTTGGTCGAGGATATCATCTGCCACCTGCTCAATCTCCAAATGTTAAGCATAGCTTACACTTTTATACACCTCTATAAACTTTTGTTTCATAGGCAGGTCCCCGAGTCCCACTTCCCTCAAGCTAGAAGCAGTGTTTTTTTTCCCATTCACTACAGGCGACATTAAGGTGAAGTCACGCTGGTAGCCCGAGTCTCAGGACTCCACCGCACACAGGCTCTGGCCTGATTTGCATAGCAGCAGCCTTCACTGCGACCTCTCTGACATATGGGGATGCAGACTTAACACCGCACATGGGCGATGACCTATTCGGTGCAGCATCGATCACAGGTCGCTTCATGGAGGCCCTCCTCTGGCATACGGGGGTCGCCAACTTTCCCTGCACATGGGCAACTACCCGATCAGTGCAGCATCTATCTCCTCACACCTCTCTAATTGAAAACACTCGCCAGTATTCCCCACTGGACTTCACTCCCTCCAACGCTCTCCTCTTCTGCACAGGGCACACCAGTCTTGGCAAGCAAACAGTCACTGGTGCTCCAGGGCAGGTGGTCTTGGATTCCCTGGGTGACATCCACTCACCCAGCTGAGAGATTAGCAGGTATTGTCCCCTAGTCTTGGTCACAGGCAGAAGTTTTGCAGGGCTTCTCCTCCTGAGACTGGCTGCTTGATAGTTCACAATTTGTGTGTTTTAAGCTCCCCTTCTTATAGTCCATTTCCAGATACCAATTGTGATTTAGGGTCTGGGTCTTTGAAGTTTTGTGTTGGAGGATCTGCTTTCTTTGAAGTGCCCACTCCTCTGTTCTCTCTTCCTCCAGAAAGCAGTCTGTCACAGCAGCAAGGACTCCAAATCTGGTAGCTCCACAACACAGGCCAGTGAAGTGACTAAAGGTTCACGCCTGGATGCTGGCCACAGTGATATGGTATCAAAAGGTTACCCCCCCCCAGGCCTCAGCCCTACTCTTTATGATTCTCTTATCAGCCACATCTCCTTCCTGAGATGTGCCCGGGCCCCTTTGAAGTGTCCTGGGGAGTCTGATTCTCCCTTCCTCTAGTGTGTCCCTCCCAGCTTACAGGAATGCAGCAATACACACATCTGTTGGGGGTGATTCCTCTACTTCCTCTGCTCATGTTTCTCCATCCATCCCTTGTTCTTCCAAATTGGAACCCAGAGGCTCCCATGGATTGTAACCTTCACAGGCAACACATGCATATAGCATACACTCTGCACAGCACTACCTCCTTTGTGCACTGTATTATTCGCAGGCACACATACTCCCAGCACATGCATATAATAAACACACACTGCACATCACTACATCCTTTTTGTATTGTACCATTTACAGGCACACATCTACCAGCACATGGATACCCCACTTGCTCTGCTCAGCACTACATACCAAATTGATGTAGGCCATGGGTGAGTTAAGCACACAGTAGCGGACCTTTAAATAAGTGAGCCTGTAGGCCTCACTCCAGTGACACTGGTAACAATCATTTGCAATGCAATAGGTCTCGCATTTGCGAGAGTTTAAGCTATTGGCATTGTAAATGACAATGCCTTTTATTTATGTTTTGAAAACCAACACGTAAATAAAAGGCATTGCCATTTACAAAGCCAATAGCTCAAACTCTCACAACTGCGAGACCTATTGCATTGCAAATGCTTGTTTTGCAATTGCACCCGTTTAAGCTTCTTTGATGAGGCTACAAATGCTTCTGAGTCCTTCACTTGCAGAGATCTCCGCCTTCTCCGCCGGAGCACGGGAAGTTATGGCCAGTAATTTCCCCGCTGACCCCGGCGGGCATCAACAAATCAGCCGTGTGTATTCTTGACCGTGTGCCGACTTCTACAGACAAACAACATTTATTCTCAACGTTTCCTCCCGATTGTGGAAGCTGGTGTAATTCGATGAGGTCGATGCAGCTACAGCAACAGGCAGATTATGAAACACTAAACCAGCCCACCAGAAAAGATCACTGCATCCTGGCCAAAACAAGCAATGATATTAGGCAATAAGCTGGAAACAGAGCACAACGTGTTGTCCAGAGCGGCACTTGAAGGGCAGAGAAGGGCACGGGCCATCCTGGGTGCGAGGACAGCCAAGCAGGCCGGACACAGCTCTGTACACCCCCGCGCTACAGCTGCCTGACAGACGGATGGAAGAAGGCCAGACCCCCTCTCTGCTGCCAGCAGGCCTGGACTCACATTTCAGATTGCCCTTGAAGTGCTAATTAAAATGGCCTCCCCAACCCGGCTTTCAGTTGTGATCAAGCCCTTGATAAGTAGATTACTGTATCCCTTCTCGCCCGTAGCCTCTGCGGCGTGTTCTGCACTTTCTGCCAACCCCAGGCACCCACTACGCAGCTCTTAACACTCCATTTTGGGCCAATTCGATACCTCCCTGGGAATGAAATGCACGCACACGACAGCACACCTACTGAACAACCCGACTTCTCTATAGTTCTTAGACCACGGAGAACCCAAATGTTTTAATAACAGTTGAGCCCATTGCCTAATTTAGTCGCATATCATTGACCTCAGAAGAAGGCTGAACGTATGAGTGTGCCCTGCACTAACTAACTTGCTGCTTGTAGGTGATCATCTGGGAGACCCCACCACACGTGAGGGCATCCACACAATACTAAATCCAGTTAGAGGTCTGGTAAAGACGGGCACTGCCCTCCCTGGTTGAAAGAAGTTTAGCTACAATAAGTCGCAGTTGTGATTCTAATTTGTGTTCAACATTTTAGTATTGTGTAATCTGATAGAACGTGTTATAGGTATTCAGTATTTCATTGTAAGGTGCCCGATGCTCCTTGAGTCCGATCCACGCTACTCAAATACAAATACAAAATACACCGAGAACTGAAAAAAACCAGCGCGTACACAGCCGCGAGCGTTACCTGGGGTTCAAGAGGCAAGGCTGGCACCGGCCTGGGGCTCCTCCGGTGTTTGGGACACTAGGCTCCTGGTGAAGCTGCACTGAGAAGGAGCGGGGCAGCCTCATGTTTTGCGGCTGGCGAGGACGGATGGGGGACAGGAGATGTGCACATCGCGTGTCTGTACGTGCGTGTTCACGGGCGCGTTCATAATTGCAGTCCGTCTTGCGCGTGCCTGCGCGTGCACATCTCCTGTCTCCCTTCCGAAGCAAGTGGGTAACAATACATCTCGCTAGCGACAGCGCTTCGCGCTGCGTCGCTAGGCGAGACCTAAAAAGGACCTGTTCACTCCTACTGATCGCTACATGGTATGCTGCCCCCACCGCGCTTGTGCTGCTTAACTCTTGGTAAAGGCTGTAGCCTTTCACCACTATGAGGTTAGCGCTTTGGACCCTCACTCCCAGTCCAACAACACCACAGTCCATAAGACAGGCCTATGTCATTGCGCACACTCATGATCCATGTTTGTCTATAATGAGAAAAATCAGCAGTCAAGGATTCAGACCTCATTATAGTTGGGGCACTCGGGCAGGGGTGCACGTCCATCACCATGCAAGAAACATTTCCATCCCAACACTTTCCTTCAATAATGTTTAGCAAATAAGTTCTTGATTCATACAAACAATTGTACCTTACATCTGGAATCACCAATGGACAACAGCTGAACAGTAAAGCAGCACATACACCCGACTGTCATTTCCCACGGATACAAAATGTAACTGTGGATGCTGTACAAAGACTAATCGTTCAGCTTAAATTTGATTGAAGACCCTATCTATAAACCTAGATTTGAGGTTGAGTACTTTTTTCAATTTTAGGTCTGGCATTAGCTAACTTTTGATTTTATTAAAATTTATGTTCTTATACATACGTGGGCTTGCAGTGAGCTCTTTTCATTCACTGGTTTGTTGCAATGTCATTCTGATTTTCCACCCACCATAGCATACTGTACTGGGTCAGCCCATTTCCGTCATTAATTCCCATCTGTGTGAGTGACTACATTTTTCTCAAGCACAATTTCGTCACCCACAAAGAAAATAGTCTCCTTCAATGCCAGTAACTGTTGAGGCAGTATGTGCTTTTTAAAGAAAACTTTTTTATTATATATATTTTAATTTTTGCGAGGTCCGCAGACACAGGCCCTCACTGTTGCTAGGGTGCGCCATATCACGCGCATTTACTGCAGGTATCCCTTATCTCTGAATGCGCATACATGGCAGCTGTTTTTTGAATGGGATTTAATTTTTGTTTTACTTATGTAAAAAAAAAAAAAGGGGTGGGGGGGTTTAAAGATTGCCGCCCGTGTGCATGCGTGCACCCTTGCAGGCACACGCTTCCCACCAGGTTTGGTAAAACTATTGCAAAAAACATTTTAAGATGGATTCTGAGCGTGTGCCTGCATGAGAATACACATTCGGCCAGCTCTGCATGTTTTATTTTTCCTAAAAAGTTTAACGAAGAGCGTTCACAAATTAAATGAGCATTGTCAAATGAGCATTGTCAAAGTCGAAAGGTCAGCAGGCAAAGCCAGTACTATTATCTTTGCAAGTGCTTGTTCACATTTTGAGGGGCGCAGTATTGAAAAGTTCAGAGCGTTTGCCATACACCTCCCATTACCTGCTTTGCCTTGACAGCTGCCAGGATCCGATCTCTTCACATCGGGCTCCTTCAACTTACTTTTGTACAGCTCAATCCTACCTTTGTACAGGACGTTATCAACATTTAGTTTTACTAGTTTGGGAATCACCTCCCTCTGCTGCCTCAGACATAGGATGTAATCGGAGTGGCAACACTTTCTAGATTTTTGTGGGGTGGGGAAGGGTTTTCCTCTGGTGCTGTTACTTCATCTGAAGATATTTGTGTAATGGCTTTGTTTGCCTAGAGGGTATCTGATCGACTGAATACTATGTTGCTTTTGCACTTCATTGTGTGCAAAATGCTTTCTTTTGCTTTATTCGTATTGTCCTTTTGCTTTAGTTGTAGACTTTTTGCTTTACTACCACACTGCTTCTCTTTCTAGGAAAATCACTCCAGCTGTGTCCACTTCAGGACTGCCTGTGTTGCTTCCCGAAACTCAGACTTTCTTAGGTTCCTTTTGTGCAGATATCCTCTTACAGTTTATTGGGGTTTCCCCAAGTACTTATTCTGCCCTTTAACTCACATTTCCACCCAAATTCTAATAGCATCTTTTTCTCCGTTGGGGATTTTCATATTTTAAACATTTGTGACCCTCCCAGTCGGTGCTCAAATTTGCCACTGTTGCATATCTGATGAAAGGAAGTTTAGGCTTCCGTAGCTCTTGTAACTAGAACCTCGATGTGTTACGAGAAGGTAGTAACAGTCCCTTGGTGGTTGACTTGCAGACTGTTGCAGATTGTAAAGTAACAGGTTCTCCAGGACCAAATAAGTGCCACACTTGCAAACACCGACTGCAGGCTTTCAGATATTGTAATGCCCACTTTCAGTATGTATGTGAGATTTATTGAAAACGTTTGGCACATGTGTATGCTCGTCATTGTGAAGCTTCCCTGGTTTAGTTTTCCAGAAAAACTTACTGTTGCGAAGCTCTACAATTAAACATGTTTTCACTGTATTAAGGTTCCTTTAACAAGAAAACCTCGACATTCATAATCAGAACTATGAATTTTATCATCTACTCAGGTTATTTTTGTGCAAAGCTTTAATCTATTTATTTTTTCAGCATCTTTTTGTAATTGGATTTCTCGTTTTCATTAATTTGTACAGTTTGCCTTAATGTATGATGGACCATTGCCAAGTGTTATGGTACAAACCAAACAGTCAATGATACGTGAGCTATAGCTTCATTTTCAATTACTTGTCGGACATTTGTACTACTCTCGGACATATGTTCAAAATCAATTTTGCTATGCTAATAAGTACAGCCTACATAACAGCCCCCGTAAATCAGTGTCTCTGTGATGTACAAAAGCAGTTTTTGGGAGAAGTCAGACCAGGTTAATTTTAAGTGAATTCTTTCCTACAAGTGGGTAAAGAATCCACGAGACCTGCAAGTTGGACTGGCGCTTTATAAAGCTTAGTTAGGGTTTTACGAATGCAAATAATTAGTCTCTTTTGCTTAATAGCACAGTGCAAGTCATTTGAACTCTTGGGATCTCCGAATAACAATGTTAGCCTTTCCGAGTCTGCCATGTGGTTTGCCTTCATCATTTATAGGTTATGTGGGTGAGTGCAGTTCTAGAAGGAAGAGGCAGAGTAAACAACGTCTTGGTGAGTGCAGAGTGCAGTTTAGACAGGTCATTGATCAGTAAAGCAATTTGGCTCTCCAATTAGCAGAGTGGCTTATTTTGTGCAAAGAGTATGGAAACAAAAGAGCCATAAATGCACCTTTCTGTTGTCCTACATTTGTAATGCTGCATTGTCACACAGATATTCACTGTGATGGCCCAGTTTGCTACAAGGCTAATTCGGCAGGCCATGCTACAGCATGTTATTCGAAGTAGGTTTATCACTTAGATTGCTGTTTGACTGTTAATTACAAAGTGATCATTTATTTGGATATCTCAAATTGTATTGGTATGTGCTATTTAATCAGTTTAATTGTGGAGTGTGGCAAAGAAGATTGTTTTGTGTGTTGCAAAAGCCTTCCTTGACCTGATGCCCGAAGTTTTGCTCTTGGCTTGGAAATACTGATCTATTAGTGGTAAAATATAAATCATTGAGGAATTGTATCAGACTTGAGTCAATCGTACGCTTACATAGGTTGTCCTCACACCCCACTGCAAAATTGCATCTTAAAAACCTAGTTCCCTTTTGTTGCTATCCTGGTTTCATTAATTTGACTGCCGAATTGCATTACCTTTTCTTTCCTTTAATGGTCTATTGCCATTATTTGTTAGGTGTTTTTTCATATAGCGCTAACATGTCACTTTGGCCTGTGGCCCTACATTATTTTCACATGGTGGACTACTTGTGCTAGATTTCTGTTTTGTAAAGTGTTTCTGAGACAACAGAGTTGCACTTGGCTCCCACCTGTGGCTTGGTCCTTAAGACTGACTAAAATGCACAGGCGTCTAATCACCATAGACTTATAAGCATCCCTAGTAACTGTGTCCCCTTTCCTTTCTGCTCCATGGAAAAGTCGCTGCTGGAGAAACCTTCGGAACTGATCCAACCTTCTTTCCTGTCTCTCACAGGCTTCTCGCTTAACCAGGTACAAACATTCTTACACAGATCTTGGGATCTGTGGCGCATCTAACTTTACCCTTAAGTATGGCTTGTTCCTTGGGAAGGGGGTTAGTATGTGTGTGTTCTTTTCAAAGAATGTTTTCTTTACCCTTACTTTGAATGGTTTTGGGAAGGTGGCATTGTAATTATGGCCTTGGACCAGCAGCTCCCTGGTATGACTAAGGACTCACTGTAACACAAGGGCATGCAGTATGCTGTCTTCAGTAAGTCACATTTCTTGGGTGTCATCTACGTAAGTGTCAAAACCGACAGTTCCTCTATATTCTGTTAGTGAAATTCCACTTAGCAGCAATGCTGAAATATGACCAGAGAGAGAAGAATATTTAGATAAACTCATTTTGTATGGCGACCTGATCTTTTCTTCTACTTACAAAAAAAAAGTAAATGAAACACTTTTTAAAAAAAAATGTATGCACATATTCTGGGGTTGAATTTGTTGCCTTTCAAATGCACATAGTTATAAAGAGTCCGCAGCAAAGAGATTTAAAGCCATAGAACTACAGCATTATGGATGGATGAAACTATTTTGCTGAATTTGAATTTGGCGAAATCTGCTTTTTTAAAGTTCCTGTGGAGTGATATTGGGCTAAAAAATCTACCCACGTTTGCTCAACAGAGGAACCTGAGAAAGGGGCATATTTTGCGGAATTGGACTATTCCATGAACCACCCACAATTCGGGACAGTTCTCTGGAATTGTGTGGTGCTCACTGGTCCTCATTTGGGGGTGCCAGTGAGCACCACAGGAACTACCTGAAATTGCCCAAGCGGGTAAGTTCTCAGGCCTTTTTTTCTACAGTAGTAGGCGGAAACACGTTTAATAGGATTTAACGGGAATTTGCTTCCCCATGCCATGAATTTAAGAAGTATTTTGTCCACAAACTAAATATTGATGTAAGCCAGGTAAGGTTTTCAGGCCATCGTATCTCCTAGGCTTACAACTTTTATTTTCTTGTCATTTAATATCCTATTTTGTCACTACAATTTTTGTCTGCTTATAGTGTATCTTTACATCTGTGCATTGTCCAAGGTCTATTTTAATTACGCGCAAACATTACAGCTCCAAAAATTCACCAAATGCGTATTTCTTGACCGTTGTCTACCCCTGCCTCCCACCCCCCATCCCTCCTCCATGCCCATCCCCTCCTTATGGTGGTTTTAGAAATTACCTCCTTGCTCTTCAGGTGATTACAAGTATGCCACACTAAATTGTGAGGACGGTAATGGCACATGTCCAATTTTGGCACAGTTATTTCCCTTTATTGGTTGTGTCGGTAATCATGCCTCCTTGATTACTGGGCTAATAAGGCCACATATGCACTTATGAATGAGCCCACACAAGGTACTAGTAAATATTTCCCATTTAGATATGGCTCCCTTTCATTTATATCTGATTACTATCCATTGTGTTTTGGTGCCCGAGGTGTTACTAAAGATGTCACCTTCAATTAGATCTGTATTTTTATGCTTAATTGTGGCTCCTGTGATACTTTGCACATATGGCAACAGTAATGCTGTAGTGGCTGTGTTGGCACCTTTTGATTATTCATCAGTCATGGTACCAGTAATTACATAGTTCCTTACCTGACGAACTTCCAGAGAACCAGCTAATAGCTTCTAGTGAATGCAATAGAACAGTGGTTCTTAACCTGTGGTCAGGGGAGCTCTGAGGATCCGAAAGCCTACCCAGGGTCTACGACTGCTCAGAAAATTAAATAATAGATTAATAAAGTGTATATAAATGAAGCAAAATGTTAAGCTGAAAATTCTAAAATATTCTGTTAATGTGAAGGAATTTGAAATTGGAGGCTAAAAAGTTAGTATCCTCAGAGTTGAGAGCAGTTCAAGTGCATCATATAGAATATTATATGGACAATGAGTGGCCTAAATGGAATTTAGGAAAGCTCTAACTACCCCATTACGATTGATTTAAAAAAAATATATATATTTGTTAATCAATTAAATAATATATTTCATCATGTGTATTTGTACGATGAATGCTTGCATCTGTATTTTTGTGCGTATTGTGTTAGTCTTCAAAAAAGCATATGCCAGGATCCCCGGCTTCCAGTAATGACTCAGTAGACCTCCTGATTCCATTAATGATTCAGTGGGGGTCCCTATGTTCCTGTAATGATTAAGAAGGGTACACAAGTCAAAAGGTTTAGAACCTCCAATAGAAATATGGGCCTTCGGATATTGGACTACCTATGACCAGCCGAAACCATTAATTCTCCTGGTTAAAGCACTAGTTGAAATCAGAAAACGGCAATTAAGCAAGAAAACCAGTCTGTTTCAAACCAGTTGCAAAATGAAACTGCAATTTTCAGAGGGGCCCTACAACTCTGTTGGAGTGTCTGGCACCACAATAATGGAAGGATAAGGAAGTGAAGGAATAGAGGTGCTCGCTTAAATACAAATAGGCTCCATTTTTTGGTAGCAACAGTAGTAGGGGAGGGTAAGCCCCTCATAAAGGATCTGTTTTCTATAAAACCTGAGATGTCCACATAACTGGTCTCTGTTTAAGGTCACTGCAGGTGAATAGCTGATTGTGAGCTCAAAGTGAATCTGTCAAAGTACATTATTGACTCACCTCTTTCTCCAGTGAACCTCATCTGCCCTGTTATTTGAGATACTTTTTATTAGAAATCTTACATGGCAATAACCCTGGGTTGTCCTTCATCTGTAGCTGCAGAGAGCCAATCTGGCCCTGTTTCTGTGACCAGATGGAGAGCCCATCTCTGACAAGTCATCAGATGGGACACATTTGCCTTAGTTTGTCAGGCTTGGTATAGTATCAGTAAATTAAGCTCCATTATTTTTTGTTCAGAAATTAAGTTGGGTTTCAGGTGAGGAAATGGCTCAAGTGGGCATGTCAGAAGTTTGGGATCCCATTATTTCTTGCCACATATCTCTTTATGTATGTGCTTGTATGTATAAAGGCTCATTTCCAAACTCATAGCTCTACTTAAACAGTTAAAGTTCAAATGAATGAAGAATTGCCTTTAAGTATATAAGTGGAGTGCAGCCCCTTTTTTCTTGCAGGTTTCACCTATCACTAATTGGTGCCTAATTGTCTTACAGGAAAGGTATCCGAATAACATGTTCAACGAGGTGTATGGAAAAGCCCTTGGCACCAGCTCAAAGATGGATGCTTCGACAGCTGTAGGTCACCAAGAGACTTCCCTTTACTCGCTCTTCGAGGGAACGCCTTGGTCTCCTTCACTGCCTGCCAGCTCTGGTGAGGAGATTATCTGTTTGAAGTCTGACTTACACTTCACTGAAAGCCACCCCTACCTACCATTTGCATTCCTTATCAGCTTCGTTTGACACAATCCCTTCTAGACTCCACAGCTACATCGTAGCACATTGTGTTGTATGTTCTTGACAATTGTTACATTTGTACCTTCTGTTTAGTCTAGCATCCCCTGCTGCTCTAATCCATTCATCTTTCCACCAACCCTCCATCACACATCCAGTGCCTACTAGACTTTACCCTTACATCTTGGCACCCCCTGCATTTTCCAGACACCCGTGTATATCGTACTAGCACCTGCTTTAATTCAGGCTTGTGCTGTATTATACACATCTCTAGTCCAGCATTCCCCATCTCACTGTGCCTTCCCATCCCAGCTCTTGCTCCATAACGACCAGAAGCCCACCCTGATCATTCCACTACCCACAGAATTATGCTCTGATATGCTCCGTTTCTGTACCCAGGATTGTTCTCTTTAGGCAGGCATGTTGTCAAGATCATGGGATTTCCCATTTGGCTGTTGTATCCTGTGCACCCATCCATCAAATTGGTTACAGAGGTTAAAGTATGATGGTTGGGAAATAAAGATCACTGTATTCTCTTTTTACCTGATAGGAATGTCCTGCATTTGAGGATTAATTTCACAAATGACTTGCTTCTTGAGTTTCTGCCTCTAAAACACTTTTTAGGTTTTGCCTGCACAGCGCTTGCGAAATCTCTTGTATTTAATATATCTTAAAAGGAGGCTCTTATCAGTTCCCAATGCATAATTACTGTGTTCATTCGCTTTTGTGTGAAACCTTTTTTTATTAACTTCTCCTGGCTGCACGCATTTAGAATACTTCTACTAAAGCTGTTAACACTGTTTAAGCCCCATTCTCTGTCAAGATAAGATCTCTTCCCACGGAAAAGGCAGACCACTTGTAACAGTATGCTGGGATGGTTGCTTTTTATTCCTTAGTTGTGTAAAGCAGATGCTTTAGCCTTAAAACGTTTGTGGTATTTCCCATTCATGCTTCAGTACCTTTCTTTGCACTTTGTAGGCATTGTCGGATTGATTTTTTTTCAATGTAATCTATTTGGTCATTATGATCAAATTCTAAATGATGTAATAAACATTGTGTGTTAAAATTAAAGTTAATATACAAGAGCTATGCTATATTTTACTACTAAACAGGCAGCCACAAGTGCAGTTACCTTGCAGACAACAGGGTCAGGATTTGAATGGTGCAGCAGGTGCAGTAGCACAGAGCACAAAAGTTGTCAGAACTCCTCTAAACACATAATATTGCTATAATTGACTACTAAACACACCGCCACAACTGCAGTTACCTTGCAGTTAAAAGGGCCGTGATTTAAATGGTTCAGCAGGTGCAGTGGCACTGGGGCCACAAGTTGTCATAACTCCACTAAACACCAAATATTGCTATATTTTACTACTAAACAGGCAGTCACAAGTGCAGTTATCTAGCAAGCGCTTGGGTCATGCTTTCAATAGTGCAGCAGGTGCAGTGGCACTGGGACCAAATGCTCCAGTCACCCCAATAAACACAGATTATTGCTATATTTCACAACTAAAAAGCCCGCTACAAGTGCAGTTATTTTTCAGGCACTAGGGTCATGATTTGAATGGTGCAGAGGCACCAGGCCAAAGATTTGTCAGAACTCCTCTAGACACCAAATATTGCTATACAGGCAGACACAATTGCAGTTATATTTCAATTAAAAGGGGCTTGATTTGAGTGGTGCAGCAGGTGCAAAGGTGCCGGGTACAAAAGCTCTAGGGACCACACTAAATGCAGAATATTGCTAAATTTTACTACTAAACAGGTAGTCACAAGTGCAGTTATCTAACAGGGCCACGATTTCAATGGTGGTGCAGTGGCACCGGGGCCAAAAGTTGTCATAACTCCTCTTAACACCAAATATCGCTATATTTAACTACTAAATAAGCAGTCACAAGTGCAGTTACCTTGCAGGCACTAGGGTCATGATTTCAATGGTGCAGCAGGTGCAGCGACACTGGGGCCCAAAGCTCTAGGAACCCCTCAAAACACCAAACATTGCAATATTTTACTACTAAACAGCCAGTCAGAAGTCCAGTTACCTTACAGACAATAGGGTAATGATTTGAATGGTGCAGCAGGTGCAGTGGCACCAGGCCTAAAAGTTGTCAGAACTCCTCTAAACACACACTATTGCTATTACATCAATTAATTCTATTATTTCCCTCTTTCGTTTCATTTTTCAAAATGTTGCTATTTACCCACACTATACCACTAGTAACAGCACAATGTATTGCTTTTTTGTACATAAACAAGTCATAACACTTTAACAGACTTTCTGTAACTTATATTGTACAACTACTCAGCAGATTACAACTTACAACAAAAAACTGCTTATTATTAATCACATAGGTGAAACCTAATGCATTTACCAATGCTTGTTGGTTAAATGATCTTGTATAGATTTATAAGCGGATTTATTTTGTTTTTGACACGTGTGTTAAGGTTGTAAACTCTTATTGGTTGAGTTGGCATTGAGCAAAACTCAAACCTTCGGAGCATTGGGCCTTTAATCAAGCCTTCAGAGATAAAATATTCTTTACCGTCTTGCAGATACCCATACATTGTTAATTTAGTTTGCTTCATGGGGTGCACTAAACCAAGTTAGCAGGCTTTTTTTCATGTTCCATTGTGTCGGCATTGCCTATAGGCTCCAGCTCCTCCAGGTAATGGTCTGTTCTAGGGTGTCTGGTACAGATGTACTCTCATTTGCACATATTTCAAAATAGAGAACACCAGCCTCATGATTCCAGGTCGGCGACTCTATTTCAGAGAAATTCCAACATGTGGAAAACCAATTTCCGTGAATGCTGGCTATTTTTGTGGAAATAATATTCTGCACTATGTGCTCTTGTGCCCACCGACTACACATATACACAAAAAGTATTAGGATTTTAAAACTGAAAAAACATGAAAGGAGATCAAACTGAGGCCACTAAATAGGGAAACACTGGTCACACAACGTTTGTTTGTATCTGATAGAGACTCGGGTGTGGAATTTAATAAAATAACTACTTGTCCATGGGACAGGTTGCTTCATAAATCTACTTGTCCTGTAAAACAAATCCACTTGTCCCTTTGGTGCCACATAGTGCAGCGACAAATGGCAACAATCACATTATGTAAAAGCTCTGATATTAGCCTTTTTGATTATGCGAGGGCTCATACAATAGTAGGGTTTGTATTCCAGCAATTTCCTTATTTTGTCACCTTTCCACAGATCTACATACTGTGGCTGGAGGTTGCATTAAGTCATCGTTCGAGGGTTTGAATGCCCTTTTGAGTCTGAGCAAACCTACTGAACTGCATGTTTTAGGAGTTTTCACCAGCTCTTCTCTAATCTTTCCCATCCTGAAAAAGGCTGTAAATTTACTCCTGACAATGGCAGAAGTAAAACTTCTTCCAGAGTTGGGGAAAAAAGTGGTTGGAGGGAAAGTGAACTTGTAAACGCTCAGCAAATTATCGCATGAGCAAATCTACACCTGCATATTTGCTTATACTAAAAAGCAGTTCACAAATATTGTCTAGGAGTACGATTTCCTGGCCTACTTGTGACAATTCTTGTGAATTCATGAAAGCCATAAATCTGCACTAATGTAAGGACATATAGCATGGGTGCTAATTTGTGACTTTCTTTAAGAATAGGGCCCCTAATTAGGTCTGGAGTTAACCAAGACCTTTTGTTTTTATTAAAAGTCTATCCATCCATCCATCCCTCGACTGGCTTCCGCTCTTTCACAAGGAGCATAGCTGCACACAAAGTAGTTTTGTTAAGTGTCAGGAACTTCTGTGTTAATGTGTGCTTTTTAAGACCAAAAAATATTATTGTTTTTGTCAGTGTTTGATGGTGAGGGCCTGGCAGCTCCCACACAGTTTTACAAAAATATCAAAACAAGACATGCATTGACAAAACCAAAAGGCTGACCACTTAAATCGGTCGTAATGGCTTTGCCAGTGCTTGTTTATTTTCATGTTTCCCATTATCTTGTTGAAACTGGTTGCACTGATTTTCCATTATGAATATTTTTTGGAAACGCTGGCATACATCAACACATTTTACTAAATGATGCTTCAAAGAAATGTTACTTAATATTTCACTTTAGTTTAGCAAAACGTTTTTTTCCTAATTGCATTTTTTTGTGAACATTTTATTTTGAAAGCAAAGGATCATCAATCTTGCTTTCAAGCTTCTGCAGATATTTGGATCTAATTGGAGAGCATTCTGAGAGTAATGTATGTAGCATCGTATTGTTAAACTTTGCAAACGTGTGTACGCAATTTTACACTGGAACCACTGTCAGTAGTGTAGTCAGACATTACAACATTTCCTAAGAGCGCTCACCCCAATAAGAAAGGCTTTGCATTAATGAACCATAAATGCAAGTTTGAACAAGAACAACATTAACATATGCACACAAATATTATCTTAACTGCAGACAATGCCCTTCCCTGATCCATAATGTGGTACTTTAAGCTGGCAGCCAAAGGGTTTGTGCTGCAGGGGTTGGACCTACTTGTCCCAAGGACAAAATAAAAATGAAAACTTGTTGTCCTTGACACCAAACATTGTCCTGGGAGTCGGACTATAGTAATTCCACTCCCCTGGAGACTTCTAGCTGCAGATTCCTTACCTTTGCCCAGGATCAGACTGCATCTGGATGATTTTTCGTGAGCAGTACCCCTGCGCGCTGGTAGTTGGCGTAGATCGGGTCCATACGGCGGTGGCGTCCAACCTGGAAGTGACGTCTGTGTCACCTACATAGGCTCCACCTCGGCTTGCTGACATCAGTTTTTTTCTTTCCGCACCAGCCAGCTCTGATCCGAGAGGAGAGCTGCCGCTCTGTCAGTTTTTGACAGGATTTTTGCGACATTTTGGTGACCTTTTTTGAGGTTTTTTTTCCTCCTGGTGTGTCGAGCTGTCATCGAGGAAGACTGGTTTTAACCACTACAGCGTCTGTCACCGCGCTATGTCGGTGACGGACCCACACCTCGTGTGTTTGTGGTGTCTGGAGCGCGACTACGACTCCCAAGTCGTGCTACTACTGCCGGCCATGGCACCGAAGGCTTTGAGGGAGTGGTCCCTGAAGCTGCTGGTGGCCCGACATGCGACTCCGTGGAAGTAACGGTCCTGCTCAAGAGGAAGATCTTGGGACGGTTCCAGGAGTCAGTCCTTCTCGTTCTACTCAAAATCGTCAAGGCACTCTGGTAAGAGGCACAAAAAATGGAGAGCTTGAAGGTTCAAGCCTCCACTTCCCATGGCACATTTCCTGCTGCTCCCCCGGACTGGTAGTCGAAGAGGCTGGACATCTTGGGAAAGAAAATCTTCCCTCCGCCAGCCTTGCATTGTGATCGGTGAACATCCCATGCTTATTGGGCTGCTATTCCCACGCTGTGAGAAATGGTTGCGCAAATGCCACAGTTCCTGGAGGAGGCCCGGGACATTCTCTCCCAAGCAGTTAGACATGAGACATAGTGAAGTTTACTATATGCTGCGGCCTGTACATGACCGACTCGCTGGGCAGACAGATTTAGTAGATGGTGGCTCTCAGATGCCACGCCTGGCTGAGAGCATCTGGATTTTCGGGGGATGTCCAGTCTTCCCTCAAGGACATGCCCTTCTATAGCACCCATCTCTTCAGAGACGAGGCACACTCTGTGTTGGAGCGCTTTAAGGACGCGTGGGCTTCGGCCAAGTCATTGGGCCTCTCAGCTGCCTCACATCCCCAGTCTGCCTTTTGCTGCCATGAAAGAGGCTTTCAACCGTGCCAAACCTATCCCAGCCACCGAGCTGTGCAAGCTTCCCAGCCTCTACATGAACTAAGGCATGCTTCCTACTGGCCTCGTGGGTTGGATTGGCCAGCAGTCTGGTTCAGCAACACCCCCCCCCCCCCCACGGCAGCCTCCAAACCTTCCTAATACTGTCTTGCCCTGTTAGATCATGGGCATCCAGTTGGTGGCAGGATCCGCCATCACCTCCACCACTGGCAGTCCATAACATCGGACAGGTGGGTTCTGCAGATCGTCCGATGGGGCTACTCCCTCTCCTTCAAGACTACCTCTTCCCCCATGCCTCCATTTTACGACCGGCTGACTGAGGATCATTTGTTCCTGCTCAACGAGAAAGTCATGGCTCTCTTGGCCAAGGGAGCCATAGAGAGGGTTCTGGTGCCAGAAGTAGGCTGTGGTTGCTATTCCTACTACTTTCTGGTTACCGAAAAGGACAAGTCTTCATCCTATTCTAGATCTCCGAACCCTCAACTACTTCCTCAAGAAGAAGTTCAGGATGCTCACATTGGCTCAGGTCTTGTCTGTTCGGGACCCAGGAAACTTAATGGCAGGGTTGAACTTGCAGGACGCCTATTTTCACATCCCCGTTCTGCTTGCCCATTGGCACTACGTGCGGTTTATGGTTGGCCACGAGCATTTTTAGTTCACCGTGCCCCCTTTTTGGGCTTACCAGCACCCGTCTTGTGTTCACCAAGGTGATGACAGTGGTCGCAGCTCATCTGCACAGGTTAGCGGTGGCACTCTTCCCTCTGTCTCAACGACTGGCTGCTGAAGGCGTGCTCGCCCCAGGCTGTCATCTCCCACCTCTAGGCTACGGCGAACATCCTGCATTCACTGGGGTTCACTATCAACATGCCGAAGTCACACCTGACTCCCTCTCAGACGCTCCCTTTCATTGGAGCTGTTCTGCACACAGTGCAGTTTCAGGCTTATCCTCCTGAGTGGCAAGTCCAGGCTATTCAGGTTAGGATACTGATGTTTCAACCTCTATTCTGGGTTTCGGCGAGACTGACTTTGAGGCTGCTGGGCCTCGTGGTATCCTGCTGGTGATGCATGTCCGTTGGCATATGCAGTCTCTGCAGTCGGATCTGAAGTTCCAGTGGACGCAGCATCAGGGGAATCTCTCCAACATGGTCCAGATCTCAGAGGGAACTGCAAGGGACCTACAGTGGTAGCTAACAAACCGCAATGGGGCCAGAGGCAGACCCCTCTCCCTTCCCCAACCACATCTCACAGTAGTGGCAAATGCATCACTACTGGGATGGGGTGGCTACCTGGGAGAGGTGGAGATCAGAGGGCTCCACATCAACATTGGAGCTCTGTGCTGTCCGACTGGCATTTAAAGCCTTTCTACTGTCCATCAAGGGAAGGCTAGTTTGTGTTCACGGACAATACCACCGCCATGCGGTACTGTAACAAACAGGGACATGGTGGGGTTGTGGACCCTCTGTCAAGAGGCCCTGTGTCTCTGGACATCCATGGAACATCAGGGCATATCCCTGGTGGTTCAACACCTGGCGGGTTCTCTGAACGCCAGAGTGGATGAACTCAGGCACTAATGCCTAGTGGATCACGAATGGCGTCTACACCCGGAGGTGGCACAAGGTCTCTTTCAGCAGTGGGGAGAGCCTTGGTTAGATCTGTTCGCCTCGGTTAGATCTGTTCGCCTCGGTTAGATCTGTTCGCCTCTGCCGAACGTGCCATGTCAGCAGTTTTGCGCGCTGGACTTTCCAAGGCGTTTTTCACTCGGAGACACTTTTAGTCTAGAGTGGAGCTTAGGCCTCCTGTACCCCTTTCAGCCCAAACCACTCCTGCGCAGAGTTCTCAAGAAGATCAGGAACGACTGGGCCCAAATTATCCTTGTGGCTCCGGACTTATCACAAGTCTGGTATCCTGAGCTTCTGAACAGGAGTGTCGATCCTCCGATAAGGCTGCCCCTTCGGGAGGATCTTGTGTCACAGCAGATGGGGATGGTCCTCCATCCGAACCTGTCAACTCTCTGCCTTCTTGCGGGAGATTGAGCGGCCCCCAGTTGATAGCTTTCAACTTTCCTCCCGTAGTCTTCAATGTTATTCTGGCAGCCAGGCGTCCGTCCACCAAGACTGTTTTAGCCTGCCGTTGGGACAGATTTGTATCGTATTGAACAGAAAAGTCCATTGACCCGCTTTCTGCCTCCCTTTCTGATATTTTGCTATTCTTACCCTTGCCCAGCAGGGCTCTGCTTTGGGCACTCTGAAGGGTTATCTTTCTCCTCTGTCTCCCTTCTTGTCGCTGCCTGAGCAACCCTCTTTAAGTCCCCTATTGTAAATAGATTTTTCAAGGGCCTTCCTTGTACATACGTTCCCCCCCTTCTCCTTTTATTATGCCTCAGTGGGACCTTAATTTGGTCCTCACATTCTTGATGTGTGCTTCGTTCGAGCCTCTTCACAATTGTCCCCTCAGGCTGCTCACCATCAAGACAGCCTTTCTTGTGGCGATTACATTGGTCTGAAAGGGTGAGTGAGCTGTAGGCTTTATCTTCCAAGCCCCCATTCATATCGGTTTACCAGGACAAACTGATGCTTCGCACTAGGGCCTCTTTCCTCCCGAAAGTGGTGACACTATTTCATGTGGGCCAATCTGTCACCTTGCCCACTTTCTACCCTCCCCCACATCCCACTAAGGAAGAGGAGAAACTCCGTCTGGACCCAAAACGAGCGTTGTCGTTCTACCTTGACTGCACACAAGAGTTCTGGGTGGACGACCACCTCTTTGTGGTTTATGATGTTCCGAAGAAATGTAGGGTGGTGCAGAAATGGACCATCTCTCGATGGGGAATGTATGATGGTATTCCGCATGTGTTTATCACGCGTGCCTTGGGAACGCCGTCATTAGAACGAACGTGTCTTTATCACGCATTTATTCTGCACGCAAGTAGTTATAACGAATTGTGTTAGGGGGGTGCTGGATTTTGGAATAGTTTAATTTACTATTCCAACTCCAGTCTGCGCAACAGCAGGAAAGGCGTTGGACTTTAATTCCAACACCATTCCTCTAATGTGCCCCCCGCCTAAAACAAGTCGTTGTAATGATTTGCGTTCAGAACGAATACATGCTTAAGACGCGTTCGTTCTGCTGCTGGCTCTGTGAAGGCACAGCATGATTGAGGCTTCGTTCTAAAGGACGTTTCCCCTCGATTGGTCGTTCTCTGCATTAGGATCTACTATGCACTGGCAAAGAAGCAGCTTCCTGACAGCTTACAGGCTCATTCCACCAGAGCTAAAGCTGCGACCACTGCGTTAGCACGTGGAGTCCCATTCGAGGACATCTGCCAGGCAGCAACGTGGGCTTCCCTGCACACGTTTACCAAGCATTACTGCCTGGGCAGTCAGGTTTGCAGGGACGTGCATATCGCCGTTCGGTCCTGCAGGACTTCCTAGTTTAAATTTGTCCTCGGACTCACCACCGGGGATGGTATTGCTGGAGTATCTATTCAAAGGTAAGGAATCTGCAGCTAGAAGTCTATCAGATGAACAAGTTACTTACCTTCGGTAACACCTTATCTGATACAGACCATATCTAGCCTTAGATTCCTTACAAACCCACCCATCCACCCCATTCTGCGGACAGATTTCTAGGGTCAGGGATGAGCCCTTTCAGGGCCCTAGTTTGAACACACCAGTGTCCATGCACTTCATGGCTCCACGCTTCTGGCGTGTAAAGTCGTGAAAAGTAACTGACAGCACCTATATAGGTGACGCAAGCGTCCCTTCCGTCATGGCCGACGACGCGTGTAACCAATCGAGCAGCCTGCCAGTGCCAACGGGTACTGCTCACGAAAAATCTTTTGAAACCAGTCTGACGCCTGGGGAAATTAAAACGTAGGGCATCTGCGTCTAGAAATTGTCTCTAACAGATGAGGCGTTACCTAAGGTAAGTAACTTGTTCATCAAATGCAATCCAGTTGCAAAGGAGTTGCAGCACTGTTTGGTTCTGTATAATAACTGCCCTGTGATAAAAAGAATAAGGTAATCTTCGGCCCACACAAGATCTTTTGAGTGCCACTGCTTTGAGAAGTGGACATGTTTACTTTAGGTCCGAAGCTACCCAAACGTGAAGCTCTTGAATAGCAAGATAGTTTGACAGGCATATTACATGAAGGGTTCACTACTAGAGCCTCTTTTGTTTGCCTTTTCTAGGCACATTTGATACTGCACTAATGATCAGTTGTTTGAATCCGTTGCTGTTTGTTTGATCTCAAGGTGGTGGATTTATTAGTGCCATGCAGCCCATGTGAAAGGGAGACCATGTGTGTTCCACATTCCTGCTAAAATGTAGTCCAATTGAATGCATTTTATAGCCAGAAAAAAATATTCTTTGATGTCTTATACTGAAGATGGTGAATTTAACAACTTGTTCATTATTAATAGTGGTTAAGGCAGCGGGCTAAAATTAAAGCCATATAAAATCTGCTTGATGTTCAACCCAAGGGTGAAACACAAGTGAATCGAGGATTATTTGGCCTTTTGAAACTGATTATTCAGTGAAGACTAAGTGGCTTTTAGCACCATGCATGAAGTTATTGACCATGTGTTTAGAACTAAGAAGCTTGTCTGTTATGGACTGAACCAAAACTAGAAAAAGTAAGATTTCTAAACTTTGTTTTCTTCTGAAAACCCAAAGCTATTTAAAAATATAGGCCCATGCCTCCAATTTTCAGCATGATTACTGGTCTGGCGGTCCATCATAATTATTTAAGATGTAAAGTTGGTTCAACTTCGTTGGTGGATCAATGAAAACTGACAATTATATTTTTACAAATTGAAAAATGCCACCATCTAATGTGAAATGTTATTGTTTTACATGGCCTAGCAATCAAGTAGGATTGATATACATAACAATGAAGCTTCCAAACAATAATACCCCTTTCAGTCCGTCTACAGCCTAGCAACATTTCATTTCCTCTTATAGTCAAAAGCTCTCCAGAATCTCCTTCAATCTAAATAAATATATAGTGACCAAAGAAACCTAGTTTTCAATAAAGGAATCTCAGTAAACGGCCAAAATAAGACTGCATGAGCAAGTGCTAACATTGTGCTCCACTTGAAAATTAAAATTGGTCTAGTGGATATCGGGGGTTGTAAATGCCATAGTCCCCTACTGTAGTGGAAAACTTAAACTTAAGTCAAATAGTTTGCTTATTTCATTGGTCTAACGGAGCGTGCAAGCCAAATATACAAAAAGAGGGTAAATAAGAATAAGCCGGGTGCTAATTACCTCGCTAAACACCCATTACCCTTAGGTGTTCCCTTATATTTATAAAACACAGAACAAGCAGAGGTGATCAAACATTAAGATCAAAGTCTTTAGTGTTAAGTACACCTTTATTAATCTTGAAGTTCATAAGTATAACTGGTCGTAGTTTTCATTGATATAATCTCCATATCAATATTACAATACTGTGCTCCTAGTTCAATCTTTACAATAATTGAGTCCATAGCCAACACGTTTTGCAGACCTTCTGCTTTCTCAAGGCACAGGTTGTGTTTTAATAATATCTAAACCTCTCTGAATGAATCATTGTGTGACCATACTATGTGGTTGAAGACCTCATCTGATGCCTGCATTTTACTGGGGGGTTTTGTATTTTCCGGATTAATTTTCCTGTCTGAATATGATCATTAGTGTGTGCCCCTGTGTTCGTGGATAAGGTTGTAAAATCGTATATGTATATATAAGGATGCAGCTGCATTTATGAATTAAAAGCTAAAATGTCAGCCTAGCATTAGAATCAATGTTTAAAAAGATAAGAGCGGGGCTCAACCCTATTTTGCCACTCTTTACTCCATATAGAAAGCGCAAAGGTGTTGAAATGTAAGTCGTGCTCCATGGATGTCACCAGCCATAGAGCCGGTCCCTCGGTTGATTATGACACACCCTGATTTTCCTGAGCTAAAATTGACTCTGCTGCAGAACGAGGCCTTCAAAGGGGCCATGCTGTAAATTTTCAGTGTGCTTTAGTCTCCATCCAGCATGGCTTTAGGCCCCATTGATCCGCACGGGCCTCCAGTTAGGTTACCACCAGCAGGTCCCTCCCCGTTGCCGTTTGTCCCTATGGAACCAGTTACTGGCCCTTTACCGATTCCAGTATGACTACTACAGCCCTAAGATCCTAGTTTGTTCCCTCCACCCAAAGCTGGTACCAATGCCGCCAGTGCCAGAGGAGGATCTGGTGTCAACACCCACATCGGATCTCGAACCGGCTTTGGCCCAAGCTTGACCGCTGTCCCCCTATTATAATAAACTAATCCTGTACCTTGGCTGCTTGACAATATCAACAGAGGCTCCATTATCTTTTGGGCTCTGATTCTGACCCTGTGCCAGAGCAGGAGGCAACCCAAGTTATTGATGAGGATGATGGTGGGGAAGGTAGGCCTGCTCCCTACTCGTTACACTGATTATGCCTTATATCTTGACTCTCAGAATACTAGTGGGTTTGATGCTTTCCAAGAAACCAAGCTCTACTCCGCACATGGGCCAGCTATGAAAGTAAAGGCCTCATTTGCAGTGATGGTCTGGAGACCAGCCAATGTGCTGGAATTACAGCTGCCCTCCATTGAGACTAAAAAAGATGTTTTATTGGAAATTCAGCAACTTGGGCAAGTGTAAGCAGCCACAAAGGGCAACTGTGGTAAGGCTCAAAGGCTGAACTCGTGAAAAAAGTGAGACCCATGTAACTATTAATTGATTACCACGTTTGTAACGTGTAGAGTAATGAGGAATGTGTGCTCATAGCACGTTACTGATTCTGTTATGTTTGTTTAAAATAGATCATTCAACACCGGCTAGCCAGTCTCCTCACTCCTCAAACCCGAGCAGCCTACCCAGCTCTCCTCCAACTCACAATCACAACTCTGTTTCATTCTCCAACTTTGGACCCATCGGGACACCAGACAGCAGAGACCGAAGGGTGGCTGATCGATGGAAGACTGATAAGCCTGGTAAGTTTAGCATCTTTGAGCCATGGTCTTATTGGCTTACCATGCTATCTCCGTCCTATTAATCCCTCTCTTGCTTGTTACCTTTCCAGCCATGGGAGGATTTGGCCTAGATTATCTAACTGCAACATCTGCTTCCAATTCTGTGAGTGGCTGGCATCAGCCTGGGCCTCCGACTGGCAGTAATGCCTGGGCATCCCATGTTGGCTCCCGAGATGATTCATCTGCGGTCCTAATGGAGAGCTTAAAGGTGAGCTGTACTGTATATAGCTGTTTAATAAATTGAACAAACTGCATTTTGTTCCTTCAAGAGCTCACCATATCTGTTAATGGAGGAATTTTTCATGTGATTTATTTGGTGAAGGGATGGTCCTGCTTCTTTATGGTGTGTATTAGGACTGTTGATGCAAATCACTTGTTTAATGCGGGTGGATTGTACTTTGCTAATCCTTTCCTTGTATGTGAAATGGTAAAGTCCATATTTTACTCCGTTTGCCACTCTTTGTAATACTGCTGTCATTTTGATTGTGGTTGGGCTAACTACTACAGCTGCTTAAAATGTGCCAGAAAAAAGAGGTTCACAGCAAGTTACTCAGACATCTGAATGCCACAACTCACCCATCGGTTATTTTGTTTTTCTTTTCTTTTTATTTTTTTTAAAAAGACAGTGCTGCCTTTGACACTGTATCTGCTAGTTTGACTTGGCCAAAATCAGAAAGGCTCCCTCTGAAGGTCTGCATTCGTTAATTGACGTGTTAATTTTAAATGAGGTCCTGACAATCTTCCTAAAGAATTGTTTCAAGTGTTATTCTATTGTCCTACATACCCTCCTTCACAATTCTAAAAAAAAAGTGTTATATCCCTTAGTATTTTTTAGGCGTCCGCAGTACACATCAGGTAGTAGGTACTTTTGAGACTGCCAGTAGTTCTGTTGCTTTCTCGCATTTTAAGAAAATATTTTTATACAATAGACAATTTTCAACATACAACTCTAAGTAAATCTACATTATAGCAAGGCATTAATACATTTAGTCATGCAATACTTTTTGTTTAAATTCTGACATACCTGGTTTAACAACATATCATCCAGAGGTATTTGAACTAAACAGATCACAAATCTTTGGGAGCAGTTAACCACTACACATTTTTTCTGCATATTATCCAGATTAACAATAAACTTTGTCAGGTTGCTAAAGAGGCCTGTTATCGTACTTTCTCTCTAATTGCAACAGGTATCTATCCTATTCAGTGTACCTTTGACGTACACTTCAATTTCTAATCAAGCTATTGAAGAAGGCCATTATCTCCGCCGTTACCCATGTGTTCTTTTCCGCATGCCATCCAAACAACAATGGCACATCTACACTCTTCCATCCCATCGCTGTTTGTCTTTTTGCCAACAGCAGGACTAAATCAGCATACTTATACACTGTTGCATGGCGTTTGGTCTCTGGAAAAGTCCCTGCTGTAGGGAAGTGCCTCTTTTTGAAATGGTCACCCCCACTTTTTGCCTGGTATTTGATGTGATTTTGACTGGAAGTGCACTGTGTTCCTTCGAACCATGTCCCTGGTGCCAGAGCTCTTTCCCAAACTGTGCAATTGTACCCCCATTGGCAATACCTTTAGCACCCTCTGTAAGTCCCTAGTAAATGGTACCCCTGGGACCTAGGGCCTGAGGTACTGAAGAGGATTCCTAAGGGCTGCAGCACATATTTTGCCACCCCAAGGGACTCCTCACCTAAGTCATGCAGACTGCCATTGCAGGCTGTGTCTGGGTGCGGACCAAAGGAAAAGCTCGACATGGCACACATCCTGTGTGCCATGCCTGCAGACACTGCATGCAGTATAGGTAAGTCAACCCTACAGCAGGCCTTACAGCCCTAAGGCAGGGTGCACTATATTACATGTGTGGGCATAACTGCATGAGCATATATGCCCCAGTGCTGGTCAGTTCCATTACTGCCAGTATAAGTGGTCATGGAAGTAATTTCAAAACGTGCTGGACATATGTAAAAACAAGTACCCCAGCTACATGATGGCTTCATTGAAACCAAAGATGTTTGGTATCAAACATCTTGTATTAATAAACCCACACTGATTCCAGTGATGGATTCACGAATGCATGCACCCACAGATGAGTTTTTGACCCCCAAGGGTGAGGGCCTTTTCTCTCAGGAGTTGAGGAACAAAGCCTGCTCAGGCAGACTGTGTTTACCCACCCTACCACAGGATGGCCTGCGAATTAGCATTGAGGCAGGGAGCTTCAAAGAACTCACCGCCTTTGGAATGCAAATCTGGCTTCCCCTCACAAGAGAGGATGCCCACCTCTCTGTCCAAGGCCCATTTGGCGCCTTAACTGGCGGGAAAATTAGTATTCAGAGAGGCGTGTTCACCTTCAGGCTAGTTCCACCCCTAAGGTGGTCTGCCTGAAGTGAAAACTACTTTTCAGAGTCTGCCATCATATATGACCTCGCTGTGGTTCAGACGGACTGGCCTCCCAGTCCAAGCCTGCAGCCTCTTCGTGACCGGACCGATCCCTATTGACTAACATTGGGCACCCAATGCTGTATTGCACCACTGCACCATAGTGCCGCTGGCGGTGACCTGCTGGTGCTGCTTTGGACCCTGCCCTGTACTTGGCTTAAGTCCTGAGGATGGATCTCGTAAGTCGCTGCAAAGAACTTGTATGCCCTGTTTTTTTTCCTCCCATAGGATAACATTGCAGCCTCTGAAGTAAATGTCGACTTTTTAAAGCTAAAAGTATTTCTATCTCGAAACGTACTTACCTGATCATATTGATTTTGGTGCCTAAATATACATAAAAATACATTCTTTTTTTATAAATTGGTGTGGCACTCCTTATTGAGTCATGTGCATCATTTATTGACTAATTGTGTATTTGCAGATGTCTAACACTCCTCTCTCTGATAAGCCTAGGCTGCTCGAACACACTACCCCCTAAAAGAGCAACTTGAGATTGCTAAAGCATACCCCTGTTAGCTCATAAGGGAATAGCTGGACTCTTTGCACAGTATACCTCTTTTTGGTGTACTATATAAAGATCAGGCTTCCTACACCTATAAGGACACACTGTGATATGTGCATTATGAGGCCATCGATCTCTTGTTTGTTTTCAAGTATTTTAGTTAAAAAAAAAAAAAAAAATGTAAGTTTGCATCTAATGTCATGCATCACAGACATCGATCATGAGGCATGGGGTACATTTTGTGCAGCCTCTGCTGGGTCAGGTACGTACGGTGCAACATATTAAATTGCAGCCACTCATTATGTGCTACCCTTCCAGGCTCCTTAACTATCTTTAGCCAGTCATTGACCGAAATGCTATCCTCCGCCTACACTGCTTTCAATTCATAGAGTTTGGTTTTGGACAACAGAATCTCATATAGTTGTCTCACTGCTTTAAGTACATTCCCCATTTTCAGCATCATATCCATCGCAGCGTGCCCCTCCGCGGGTTCCATTTCCAGAAACCAACTGATCTCTGCAATGGCCCTTTGTATATTGTCTGCAATTAAGTCTGTCTCCTGGCAATAAATTTGCACACCTAGGTTTTTAAACATTGCACTTTCCCATCTTATACCCTACTCCCTCACATCTACCTGGGAAGGATCCTCCCCTAGCCAGTAAAGACATTTCTTTTCAAAATTTACTTTGAGTCCACATGTAGCCTGTTAGTCCCGTAGTGCGGACAATACTGGATCCAAAACTTCACTCCCATGCGGCAAATATAATCGACCATCATCAGCATATAGCTAGATAAAATGCTGCTCCTGTCTTATTTTGATCTCCCAACTGTCCGCCTTTTGTGTAAATTTTGCCGCTAATGGCTCCATCAGCAGGGCGAACAACAATGGAGACTAAGGACATCACTTCATCGTATTCCACAGTAGATTGGTCACATCTCTGATATTGCCTGGCATGTTTTAGCTGTGGCTATTGGTTGGCTATACAGCAGTCAAATCCAACTAAGTATCTCCTTACCAAATCCCATCTCAGTCGGTACCCTAAAAAGTACTCTCAGTTCAAAGTGTCAAATACCTTTTCCATGTCAATTGTCTTTACGGCCGCCTGTACCTCGGCCCTTGCGCCGTCTGTCAGCACATGAACCAGACATCGGACATTCATAGCCATATTTCTAGTAGGGATAAAACCTGTCTGGATCGACTAATCCTAACATCGCCGCTGTCAGTCAATTAGCTAACGCCTTGGCAAGCACCTTGTAATCAGGCTTAATATTGAAAAGAGCGATAGGCTTTGGTAGTGTTAAGTCCTGCCCTATCCTGTCTTAGGGACATTCGCAATGATGGCCTCATTTGTAGTCAATGGCAACGTTCCCGGAGAGTACTCTGCCATGTACTCATGTGGAGTATGTCAGACTTCATGCATTTCATATTTTCGAGTTTTTCATTTATTTGACTTACTGCATAGAGGGAAAACATTCCATTGCCAGTGCCATGGTGCTCTGCTGTTCATGCTCCTTCCTGAGTAGATGCCTACTAGTTCCTAATCCAGTTCCATAGGAAGTGGAGCCTGTTCCCTTTTTCTACCAAACATGCAGAAAGCAGAATCTAGACAGTCTTACTGAGACTTTCTGAGACAGTCTCACTGAGTTCGATGCTGATCAGACGTATTTGCATCTTTCTAAGCATTTCCACGCTACAATATAGAAGGATGGAGGCTTTAAATTTGCCTCCGCATTTTGAAGCCTCAATTCTGAACTGTTCCCAAGGTTAGCACTATCTGCTGTGCTACAGCTTTTGCTCGGTCCATTTTCAACTCCACTAATCCCCATTCTCCATCATCTGTCTGTAAATTCATGAGTCTACTACTATTCGAGTACCAGACATGGGTCGCTTTAATAAAGAACATACGTTTTTGCATGTGACGTCAGCGGAGTCATACAAGTCCCCTCCGACGCGCACACGTCAGTTTCTTCTGTGAAACCTTCCTCGCCAAAATGGGGAGCCACTGTACTGACTTAGGAAACAGTGTGCCAAAAAAGATCAATGTCTTTGAATCAATTATTAGAAAGTATGTTAATACCCAGACAAGGTCTATAAGGAAAGACCAAATGTTTCACCGAAGCACACAGCTACGTGAACACTGACCACTGGTGTATAAACCACAAACAAAAACAAAAAGAACAATTGATGGACAGAATACAGAACAATGTCATACATTCACCCCAGTAGAGAGATCTGGGCCTAAATCCATCGTTTTTTTGCTCACCATGCCATTCCAGTTTGGACCCAGCCATATGCAAATCAGTCTTGACCCTGTGCCCAATGGGAACAGTCCAGCCCGAACTGCCAGGCCAGGTCCTCCCTGGACTGCAAACAAGCATCCAAGGACCGGTTTCGGGCTTTCAGCCCTAATCAGCCAGGATAGCTTGACTCCAGTGGCATGGAGAGCACGGGACCCAAGTCTGAGCATACCCGTCCCACTCGGGGTGACAAATGCAAAAAGAACAATTGATGGACAGAATGCAGAACAATGTCCTACATTCACCCCAGTACAGAGATCTGGGCCTAAACCACAGTCATCCAAAAAGGCCGGTTTCAACTACTTCGGCGCCTGTCACCTCTTGATGTCGGTGACTGGACCACACCTTGTGTGCCTCTTGTGCCTTGAACGTGACCACGACCCGAGGGCCTGCTCAGATTGCTGCGCCATGCACCCGAACACCCTGATGGAGTGATCCATCAAGCTCCAGATGGCACGACCAGCGCCTGGGCTGGCTCTGTGCCTCACCGAGTTTCCAGGAGCGATCCCCGCCTAGTTGAGTTTTAGGAGGCTATGCACCTCATCTGTGGGTGGCGGGGCCCTGCAGGTTCGGGACGGCCCCTAATGGATCAACGCTGGCGGCTTCGGCACCAGTTGGGCCCCGGGGATCCACAAATATATCCTGATCAGCGCCAGTCGTGCCATGTCGACTTTCACTGTCGCCGGTCCAGAGGCCGACGCTCCCGGGGGCGCCATCCTCATTCACATCCCGACATAGAGCCGGAGGGGCGACGCCGACTAGAGCCATGCCTTCCAGGCCAGAGCCTGAGCCCTATTCCTATGGGTTGGGACTCGAGGAAGAATTTGGGGGGGGGGGGAGGGGGTCACTGTACCATGAAGAATACCAGTCTTCTAAATCCTTGGGACTGGTGTGAGGATCTGGGTGAAGCCTATGGACTGGACACTTCTCCAGATACTGATATGCTTTCTTCCTCTACCATAGCTACGTAGTAGGGAACTTCATTTGCTATGATGGTGTGGAGGGCAGCTGAGGTCCTGGACCTTAGTTTGACCTCTGTGACAGTCAAGATTGTCTTGACGAAAGTGCTTCAACCAAGAGTGTCCCCTTCCGACCCGCCACTCCCATTCAACGAAGCACTTACTGATGTCCTGCTTGGGACCTGTTCCAAGCCCAAAACAGGAGCTCCTGTGAATAGGACAGTTGCCCACCGCCCCTCTCCAGGGGACCCCAAATTCCTAAAGGAACTTCATACCCCGGAGATCTTCCAAGCCTCCACTTCAAATGTAAATCCTGGTGCGTTCCAACCGCTCCGCTGGATCTAGAATAGTAGAGGCTGGACAATTTAGGCCATAAAATGTTTTCTTCCACCAGCCTGGCAATGCGGTTGGTGAACGCTGCATGCTTTTTTTGGCCGCTTTTCCCACACCCTGCAGGATACAATTGTGCAGGTGCTGCCAATGGTCCCGGAGGAGGCCCGAGCCGTGCTCTCCCAGGCTGTTGCCGGCGGGAGGGATGCAGTTAAGTTCACCATTAGATGTGCCCTGCCACGCCTGGTTGAGGACTACTGGCTTTTCTGAGGATGTCCAGACATCACTCATGGACATGCCCTTTGACTCCTGTCTCTTCGGAGACCAGGCAGATTCAGCGCTGGAGTGCATTAAGGACAGCAGGGCTACAGCCAGGTCCTTGGGCCTTTTCCTTGGCACCTAGTCACTGTTAATCCGCCTTTCGGGGTCACAGAAGGGGCACACAGTTGCGTCCTTACCCACTAAGCCACCGCGGCTTTCAAACTTTCCAGCCTCTGCGTGGCCTTGGATGTAGTACTTACTGGCCCTGTGGGTTCGGTGGCCAGCGGTCGGGTCAGTCCACCACCGCCCCAGCTGCCTCCAAACCCTCCTAGTCTGCCAGTTTACCATCATGGGCACCCAGTGGGCGGCAGGATTCGCTATCACCTGCCCCACTGGCAGTCCATAACATCAAACAGGTGGGTTTTGCAGATTGTCCGGAGGGGCTACTCCCTTCCCTTCAAGACTGCCCCTCCCTCCATGACACCTACTTATGACAGGCTGACAGAGGAACACCTGTTCCTTCCGCCAGGAAGTGACAGATCTTTTGGCCAAAGCAGCCATAAAGAGAGAGCGGACAACAGAAGTGGGTCGTGGTTGTTATTCCTGCTACTTTTTGGTGCCTTAGTCCTATACTCAACCTGCACTCTGTCAACTTCTTCCTCAAGAAGAAGTTGAAAATGCTCACTCTTGCTCAGGTCCTGTATGCCCTGGACCCAGGTGATTGGATGGTAGTGTTGGACTTGCAAGACACATATTTACACATTCCCGTCCTGCCTGCCCGCAGGCATTACCTGCAGTTCACAGTGAGCCACAAGCACTTTCAGTTCGCTGTGCTCCCCTTTGGCCTCGCCAGTGCCTCTCAAGTGTTCACCAAAGTGATGACCGTGTTTGCAACTCTTCTGTGAAGATCATGGGTGCTAGTCTTCCCCTATCTCGGTGACTGGCTGTTGAAGGCGGGCTCGCCTCAGGCTGTCGTCTCCCACCTCTAGACTACAGCGGAACTCCTGCAGTTGCTGAGGTTCACTATCATTGTGCCAGTCATACCTGACTCCCTGTCAGACTCTTTCATCGGAGCTGTTCTGGGCATGATGCATTTTCGAGCCTATCCTCCCAAACGGCGAGTCCAGGATATTCAGGCTATGAAACAGATGTTTCAGCCTCTATGCTAGACTTCGGTTAGATTTAATCTGAGGCTGCTGGGCCTCATGGCCTCCTGCTGGTGGCGCATGCCCGTTGGCATATGCTGGCTCTACAGTTGAACCTAAAGTTCCAGTGGGCGCAGCATCAGGGAAATCTCTTGAACATGGTCTGGATCTCGGAGGGAACTGCAAAGGACTTGCAGTGGTGGCTTACGAATTGCGATTGGGTCAGCGGCAGACCCCTCTATCTTCCCCAACCAGATCTGACAGTAGTGACAGATTCGTCACTCTTGGAATGGAGGGGCCATCTGGGAGAGGTGGAGATCGGAGAACTCTGGCGGAATCAGGACTCCACATCAACCTGTTGAACTCTGAGCAATCCGATTGACATTGAAGGCCTTTCTTCCTTCCATCCATAGAAGGCTAGTGCGATTTATTCACTGACAACACCACCGCCATGTAGTACTACAACAAGCAGGGCGGGGAGGGGTCGTGGACCCTTTGTGAAGAGGCCCTGCATCTCTGGGCATGGCTGGAACAGCAGGGAATATCCCTGGTGGTTTAACATCTGGCGGGCTCTCTGAATGCTAGAGCGGACGAACTCAGCCGCACATGCCTCGCGGATCACGAATGGCATCTCCATCTAGAGATGGTGCAAGGTCTCTTTCAGCAGTGGGGAGAGCCTTGGTTAGATCTGCTCGCCACTGGGGAGAACGCGCAATGGCAGCAGTTCTGCGCACTGGAGTTTCCAAGGCAGCTCTCGCTCCGAGATGCTTTTTGTCTCGAGTGGAACTCCGGCCTCCTGTATGTCTTTCCGCCCATACCAGAGTTCTCAAGAAGATCCGGAACGACTGGGCCCAAGTCATCCTTGTGACTCCGATTGGGCACGAAGAGTCTGGTATCCTGAGCTGTTGAGCATGGCCATCGGTCTTCCGATCAAACTGCCACTTCGGGAGGATCTTCTGTGGCAGCAGCAAGGGAGGGTTCTCCACTCGCCCCTGTCAACACTCCGCCTTCTTGCAGGGAGATTGAGCGGTGACAGTTGACAGCTTTCGACCTTCCTCCCAAAGTCTGTAACATTATCTTGGCAGCGAAGCATCTCCAACAAGACGGGTTTCGCTTGCTGTTGGGGCAAATTTGTCACATGGTGTACAGAAAGACAAATTAACCATCTTTCTTTCCCCCTTTCTCAGGTTCTCCTTTTTATCCTGTCCCTTGCCCAGCAGGGATCTGCTCTGGGCACTCTGAAGGGCTATCTCTCAGCCATTTCAGCTTTTCTGTGGTTGCATGATCAGCCATCCCTCTTCAAATCCCCTATTGTCAATAGGTTTCTGTAAGGTTTACATATATCTGATAGACTATCAATTGTAGATTCCTTACCTTAGAATTTCCCCCTGGCGTCAGTCTGGATCCAGAGACTTTTTCTTCAGCAGGACCCCTTGCGTGTCGTTAGGTGGCGTCGGTCCGCTCTGCGTCTGTCGTCTTGGGTGCCGGGATGACATTGTGGGACCTACAAAGACACCGCCCATGCGCGCTGATGTCAGTTCTTTCTTTTTCTGAGCTACCCCTAGCCACTTTTTGGCTAACTTTTTTCAACTTTTTGTCAACATCTATTTTGAGTCATAGACTCCTGGTGCATCGAGGATGTCCCAGCGAAGGACCGGCTTCAAGCCCTGCGGTTCCTACCACCGGATGATGTCCGTGACTGATCCGCACCTCGTGTGTCTTTGGTGTCTGGGCACGATCACGACCCGAAGTCGTGCTCCGAGTGCCGTGCCATGAACCCGAAGGCTTTGCAGGAGCGGTCCCAAAAACATCTGGATGCCCCGTGCTCGGCTCCGTGTTGCTCTCGTTCGAGGGGAAGGGCTCAAGAACGGTTGTGGAGCTCACACTCTAAGTCGGAGATTTTCAGGTAAGTCAGCGAAACACAAGAAGAAGCACAGGCGTTGTTCGACTTCTCCCTGTTGGTCAGCCGATACGACAAGGAATCCCGAGCGTCGTCGCTCGAAGGTTCCATCTCCGGAGCCTGCTCTGCTCTTCCCTCCCTTTCCAGGACCCAGAGCGTCTCCTGCCCAGATCTAGAAGATCTATGAGGCCTTGTACCTCATATTTGGGCAGCCCCACTCCGCCAGCGCGCCTTCGGGGCCCTGCGGAGTCAGTCGGGGGCCCTGGGACTTCGACTCCGGTACGTCCCCGTGGAACATCCCCGTGGATCCAGGCTTGGATCCGGATCGACGCCAGTCAATCTTACTCTAATTTTCCCAGCGTCGATCCCGACTACGACGCTACCGGCATCGACCATGTCCCCAGTCAGTGCCGACCCCATCCTCATCCCCGAAGTGGACATGGAGCCAGATCGACGTCGATTCCGATGCCAGAAGGGACTTTCGTTCCTGTGTTTATTCCTGGCGTTCCTTTTAGGCCAGACGGTGAGGAGGAGGACTGGGAAGGGCTGCTGGACCCTTTAACCGGACTGGCGTATGAGCCTGGGTGATGCCACTGGTGTGGACACTTCTCCTGACGCTGGCTTGCTTTCTCCCCCTACTGTGGCTATGGAGAGGGAGCTTCCTATGCTGTGGTGGTGAGGGCAGCCGAGGTCCTTGGTCTCGAGCTCCCTACGGTGGCAGTCAGGACTAACCTCCTGACAGAGGCGCTTCAGCCTGCGGCTTCCTCTTCTGAGCCCCTTTTGCCGTTCAGTGAAGCCCTCACAGATGTCCTTCTGGGCACTTGGTCCAAGCCCAGCACAGGGGCTTCTGTGGATAGGACAATTGACCGCCGCCACCTCCCCGCTCTGGGCGACCCAGCGTTCCTGACCCAACACCCCTTCCCTGAGAGCTTGGAAGTCCAAGCCTCTTCATCAAAAGCGCATTCCCTTCTGCTCCCCCAGATAGGGAATCCAAGAAGCTGGACCATCTTGGGAAGATGTTCTCTTTCTCCTGCTTGGCGTTGAGGTCGGTGAATAAATTATGCCTCTTGGGCAGATACTCCCATACCATCTGGGAAGCGGTTCCGCAGGTGCTGCCTCAGTGCCCGGAGGAGGCCCGGGCCGTTCTCTCTCAAGCAGTTGGAGACAGGAGAGACGCAGCCAAATTCACCATACAGTGTGGACTAGATACCACCGACTCACTGGGCAGAACGATTGCCACTTCGATAGCTGTTAGACACTACGCCTGGTTGAGGACTTCTGGCTTCAGGGGATGTCCAGTTTTTCTTGATGGATATGCCCTTTGTTGCCACTTGCCTTTTTGGCAACAAGGCAGACTCATCACATGAGTGCTTCAAGGATTCTCGAGCTACGGCCAGATCCTTGGGCCTTGCGGCTACCTCACATCCACCTCAGTCTGCCTTTTGTCCCTTTCGTGGCTACGGAAGGTGTACCCAGCCACGTCCTTGCCCAGCCACAGGTTCACGCAAACTGTCCAGCCTCTGAACGTGGGACCCAGCCTCTTCATGGGTCAGGGAGCCAGCGGGCGGGCCAGTCCACCACATAGCCACCCCCCGCGGCCTCCAAACCTAGTCAGACGTATCTGAAAGAGACAATTAGTTGTAGATTCCTTACCTTTAGAATTACACCCAGGCGTCAGACTGGATCCGGAGAATTTTTTCGTCAGCAGTACCCCTGCACGTCGGAAGGTGGCGTCGGTTGGCTCCGCGTTCGTCGTTGGCGTCGTGGTCGCTGGGATGACTTCGTGGTAGCTACTTAGACGCCGCCCTCGCGCGCTGACGTCCGTTCTTTCTTTTGATCCGCGCCAGCCAGCGCAGATCCGGAGAGAGCGGAACCTCCAGTCACTTTTTGACTGACTTTTTTGCGACTTTTGTCGACACCGTTTTTTGAGTCTATCAACTCCTGGTGCACGCAGGGTAGTCCAGCCGTCCTCGGCCTGGCTTCAAGGCTTGCCGCACCTGTCGCAAGCTGATGTCGGTTACGGACCCGCACAGCGTGTGCCTGTGGTGCCTGGATCGAGACCATGATCCCCAGTCGTGCTCTGACTGCCGGACCATGAATCCGAAGTCTTTGCGGGAGCAGTCCCGAAAGCTTCTCGAGGCCCGGCAGTCCGCTCCGCGTGGGTCGAGGTCCTGGTCGAGGGACCGGTCGCGGAGTCACCACCACTCGTCATCGAAGTCTTTGCACTCCTCAGGTAAGTCGAAGCACAAGAAGAAGTTGAAAAAGCATCGTCGCGCTTCGACTTCTCCCCGCCTGTCAGCCGACGCAACGAGGGATGCGGACGGTGCCCGTCCCGCGGCTCCGCGTGCGGAGCCTGAAGGGTCGACTCAGAGTTTCCCTCCCTTTCCGGGAGCCGGAGCGACCCCTGCCCAGCTTCGGAGTTTCTACGAAGCGATGCATGCCATCTTTGGGCAGTCCGACTCCGCCGGCGCGCCTTCGGGCCCCGCAGACTCGGCTGGGTGCCCTGGGCCTTCGATGACGGCGGCTCTGGCCCCAGCACCACAGGGTTTCCTTGGTTCCAGGCCTGGATCCGGATTGGCGCCGGTCGACCTTGTTACACCTCCCCCGGCGCCGATTCCACCGGCACCACGTCCGCACCAGACGCCGGTTGTGTCCCCAGCCGGCGTCGGCCCCCACCCTGACTTGGAGGCGGACCGACGTCAGATCCGGCGCCGAGCGGTACTTTTGTACCTCTGTTCTACCCTGGTGTTCCCTACAGGCCAGATTGGCAACCAGAGGAGGGTGAGGAGGACTGGGAGGGGTCTGTAGACCCTTTAGCTGACCAGTTGGATGAACCGGACTAGAGAGAGGATTTGGGGGAAGCCAGTTGTCTGGATACCTCCCCAGACCTTGGCATGCTGTCTCCTCCTACCGTGGCTACGGAGGGGGGTGCTTCATACGCAGTGGGGTTGCGTAGGGTGGCCGAGGCCCTCAACCTCGAGCTACCTACGGTGGCGGTCAGGACGATTCTCCTGACGGAGGTGCTTCAACCGGCAGCGGCCTCTTCGGAGCCCCTGCTGCCTTTCAATAAAGCCCTTACTGACATCCTTTTGGGCACCTGGTCCAGGCCCAACACAGGGGCTCCTGTAGATAGGATGATTGCCAGACGCCACCGCCCGGCTCCGGGCGACCCCTCTTTCCTCTCCCAACACCCCACCCCTGAAAGCTTGGTGGTCCAAGCCTCTACATCCAAAGGCGCATTCCCTAACGCACCACCTGATAGGGAATCCAAAAAACTGGACCATCTTGGGAAGATGTTTTCTTTCTCCAGCTTGGGACTGCGGTTGGTGAACACTGCATGTCTGTTGCGTCGTTACACCCACTCTGTGTGGGATATGGTAGTGCAGGTGCTGCCAGAGGAGGCCCGGGCCGTGCTCTCCCATGCAGTCGCCGAGGGGAGACGCAGCCAAGTTTACCATCAGATGTGGACTGGACACCGCTGACTCGCTAGGCAGGACACTTTCAACGTCGGTAGCCCTTCGACGCTACGCCTGGCTGAGGTCAACTGGTTTTTCCGGGGATGTCCAGGCTACCTTGCTGGACATGCCTTTTGATGGCTGTCGCCTGTTCGTCGACAAAACAGACAACGCTCTAGAGCGCTTCAAGGACTCCCGGGCTACGGCCAAGTCCTTGGGCCTCTCCACCCACCCTGCGCAGTCTGCTTTTCGCCCCTTTCGTGGCTACGGAAGGGGTGCCCCGCCACATTCCACCCAGAGCCACAGGCCAGCGCAAGCTCTCCATCCCCTGCGCGGCCGGGGACGTGGTACCCACCGTTGTGGGTCTGGGGGCCAGCGAGCGGGCCAGTCCACCAGCGCCCCTTCTGCAGCAGCCTCCAACCCCTCTTAGTCCGTCCTTTCAGGGCCACCAATCGCCAGTGGGCGGCAGTATTCGCCATCACCTCCCCCACTGGCGCACCATCACGTCGGACAGGTGGGTTTTGCAGAGTGTCCGAAGGGGCTACTCCCTCCCCTTCGAGGCTACCCCTCCATCCATGCCACCTCAGTACCATCGCGTGTCGGAGGATCATTTGGCCCTTCTCCAACAGGAAGTTACGGCTCTCTTGGCCAAGGGAGCTATTGAGCGAGTTCCTACCCCAGAAGTAGGTCGTGGTTGCTATTCCCACTACTTTCTGGTGCCCAAGAAGGACAAAGGCCTGCATCCTATCTTGGATCTCAGGAACGTCAACCGCTTCCTCCAGAAGTTCAAAATGTTGACACTAGCTCAGGTCCTGTCTGCCCTCGACCCTGGAGACTGGTTGCTAGCATTGGACTTGCAGGACGCTTACTTTCACATCCCTGTCCTGCCGGCCCACTGGCGTTACCTGCGGTTCACAGTAGGCCACGAGCACTTTCAGTTTACCGTGCTCCCCTTTGACCTTACCAGCGCCCCTCGGGTGTTCACGAAAGTGATGGCGGTGGTCGTAGCTCATCTGCGCAGGTCAGGAGTTCCAGTCTTCCCCTACCTCGTCGATTGGCTGTTGAAGGCAGGCTCGCCCCAGGCAGTCGTCTCCCACCTCCAGACTACGGCGGACTTCCTGCACTCGCTGGGGTTCACTATAAACGTGCTGAAGTCGCACCTGATTCCCTCTCAGAAGCTCCTTTTCATCGAAGCGGTTCTGGACACGACGCAGTTTCGGGCTTATCCTCCCGAGCAGTGAGTCCGGGATATTCGGGCTATGATTCCGATCTTTCAGCCTCTATCCAGGGTTACGGTCAGAAGGACCCTGAGGCTGCTGGGTCTCATGGTCTCCTGCATCCTGCTGGTAGATCATGCCAGGTGGCATATGCGTGCTCTGCAGTGGGACCTGAAGTTCCAGTGGGCACAACATCAGGGGAATCTGTCCGATTGCGTTCAGATCTCGGAGGGCACTACACGACAATTGCAGTGGTGGCTAACGAACCAGGATTGGGTCACCGGCAGATCCCTCTCCCTTCCCCAACCGAAGTTCACAGTGGGGACGGATGCATCACTTCTGGGGTGGGGCGGCCACATGGGAGAGGCGGAGATCAGAGGCCTCTGGTCTGAGGCGGAGTCCGGGCTCCACATAAACCTTCTGGAGCTCCGGGCGATCCGTCTTGCGCTAAAAACATTCCTTCCCTCTGTCCGGGGAAGAGTAGTGCAGGTGTTCACAGACAACACCACCGCCATGTGGTACTGCAACAAACAGGGCGGGTGGGGTCGTGGACCCTATGTCAGGAGGCTCTGCGTCTCTGGACATGGCTGGAACATCAGGGCATATCCCTGTTGATTCAACACCTGGCAGGTTCACTGAACGCCAGGGCGGACGAACTCAGCCGCAGATGCATGATGGATCTCGAATGGCGTCTTCACTCGTAGGTGGTGCAAGGTCTCTTTCAGCAGTGGGGAGAGCCGTGGTTAGATCTATTCGCCACCGAAGAGAACGCGCAATGTCAGCAAATCTGCGCGTTGGAATTTCCAAGGCGGCACTTGCTAGGCAACGCTTTTCGTCGCGAGTGGAATTGCGGTCTTCCATACGCTTTTCCGCCTATACCACTTCTGCCCAGAGTGCTGAAGAAGATCAAGCGCGACCGGGCCCAAGTCATTCTTGTGGCTCCGGATTGGGCACGAAGAGTCTGGTATCCCGAGCTGTTACACATGGCCATCGATCCTCCGATCAGACTGCCTCTTCGGGAGGATCTTTTGTCGCAGCAGCAGGGGACAGTCCTCCACCTGCACCTGTCCAGCCTCCACCTCCTTGCGCTGAGATTGAGCGGCGACAGTTGACAGCCTTCGACCTTCCTCTCGAAGTCTGTGATGTTATCTTGACAGCCAGGCGTCCCTCCACTAAGACGGTATACGCCTGCAGATGGAACAAATTTGTGGCATGGTGCGCAGCAAAGGCTGTGGATCCAATTTCTGCCCCTCTTTCTGAGGTTCTCTTGTTCCTCCTTTCTTTGGCCCAGCAGGGCTCTACTCTGGGCACTCTTAAGGGCTCTCAGCCATTTCAGCCTTTCTTAGGCTTCCTGATCAGCCTTCTGTCTTCAAGTCCCCTGTTGTAAATCGCTTTCAAAGGGCATTACTCATCTTTTTCCTCCTGTTCCCTTCGTAATGCCTCAGTGGGACTTAAACTTGGTTCTTATTTATCTTATGTGCGCTCCCTTTGAGCCGCTACATATCTGTCCTCCCAGACTTCTCACTTTAAAGACTGCCTGTCTGGTTGCCATCACCTCTGCTCGCAGGGTGAGTGAGCTCCAGGCTCTTTCTTCAAAACCTCACTTTCTGGTGGTTCATCCGAACAAGGTTGTCCTTCGAACTCGACCCTCTTTTCTTCCCAAAGTGGTTACTTCTTTCCACATTGGTCAAACCATCACTTTGCCCGCCTTCTTTCCGCCTCTGCATCCTTCTAAGGAGGAAGAGAGGCTCCACCGTCTTGATCCAAAACTTGCGCTTTCATTTTATTTGTATCGCACCAAGCAATTCCGGGTGGATGAGCAGCTCTTTGTTGGCTACATGGGCGCCAAAAAAGGTAGGGCCGTGCACAAACGGACCATCTCTAGGTGGGTCGTTTGGTGCATTAAAGCTTGCTACTCCTTGGCAAAAAAGGAGCCTCCAGTGGGATTGCGTGCCCATTCCACCAGGGCGACGGCAGCTACCACTGCTTTGGGACGGGGAGTACCCCCTCAATGACTTCTGTCAGGCAGCTACGTGGGCATCTCTGCACACGTTCACAAAACACTACTGCCTGGACAGCCAAGTCCGGAGAGAAGGCTTCTTTGGCCGTTCTGTTCTCCAGGACTTTCTGATGTGAACTTGGTTCGCAGACCCACCTCCGGGTTTGGTATTGCTGAGGTATCTATTCTAAGGTAAGGAATCTATAACTAATTGTCTCTTTCAGATGAACAAGTTACTTACCTTCGGTAACGATCTATCTGTAAGAGACATAGATTAGTTATAGATTCCTTACCACGCCACCCATCCTCCCTGTTCTGCGAACTGACTTCTAGGGTCTGGGAATCCCTTTCAGGGCCCTAGTTTTGTGCACCAGTGATCTGAAAGAGACACGTTAGTGATAGATTCCTTACATTAGAATATCCCCAGGCGTCAGACTGGATCCGGAAAGTTTTTCGCTAGCATTACCCCTGCGCGTCAGTAGGTGGCGTTGTGCGGCTCCGCGTCCGTCGCTGGCGTCGTAAGCGCAGAGATGACGTCACGGAGACTACTTAGGCGCCACCCATGCGCGCTGGCGTCAGTTCTTTCTTTTTCCGCGCCAGTAAGCGCAGGTACGTCCTCTAACCGGATCTTAGTCTCTGTTTGACTACCCTTTTTTTGAGACTTTTGTCTCCTGTCAGCTTTGGTTTCCTTGGTGCACGTAGGGATGCCTGGATTTAAGTCTTGTGGGGCCTGCTGTCGCAATATGTCGGTGGAGGACCCCCACGATGTCTGCCTCTACTGCCTGGAGACCGACCACGACTCCCGGTCCTGTCTGGACTGTCGGGCCATGGCACCAAAGGCCTTGAGGGAGCGGCACCGGAAGCTGCTGGAGGTCCGGCACTCGTCCCAGCGCAGTTCCCGGTCCAGGGGCCGTTCCAGGGAACGCTCGCGGGGCCACAGTCATCGCTCCTCGTGCTCCAACTCTTCACCCTCTGATTCGGGTAAGAGACGACACAAAAAGAAGTCGAAGAAGCGTGTTCGCTCTCAGACGTCCCCCCCCCGTCGGTCCCTGGATGCGGACGAGGGGGACAGGGGCTTTGCCCCTGCTGCTCCTTCGGAGCTCGAGAGTCCTGCGGCCTACCCGCCTTACCCGGGTCCGTCGGCGACTCCCGCACAGGTGCAAGAGTTTCTTGCTACCATTGACCGCCTTTTTAGGCCTCGGGCTCCCGCCGGCGCGCCCTCGGGCCCCGCGGTCCTGTGTCAGGATCCTGTTGGGCCGTTGGCGCCGCCAGTGGATCCAGCTTCGGCGCCACAGGATCCTGCGCCGTTGGCTCCGGCGCCACATGGTCCATCGCTGCCGGCTCCGGCCCCAGCGCCACCCTCAGCTCCGCCTCCGGCGCCGCAGTGGGTGCCATTTGTCCCGCCCTTGCCCAGGTTCCAGGACCATTTTGCTCCTACCTGGGATCCGCATTGGGACACGGCGCCGGTCCGGCACCGTTCCCGACGCCGTTTGTTCCTTCTCCGGCTCCTGCCCTGCCGCCGCGGTCTGTGCCACATGCGGCGGAGGTGGAGGACGACTGGGAGGGGTCCGAGGACCCTCTTGCTCGTCAGTGTGACTCTGAGCAGGACTGGGCGGACGATTTGGAGGATGCCGGCGACCTCGACGTCTCCTCTGACCCGGGGTTTGCCTCTCCCCCGCCTACCATGGAGGAGGGCACCTCCTACACGATGGTGCTCCATCGGGCAGCTGAGGTTCTCAACCTTGATCTCCCTACGGTGGCCCTCAAAACTAAACTCCTCACTGAGGTGCTCCAGACGGCGTCCACTTTGTCGGAGCCCCTGCTGCCATTTAATAACGCCATCACTGACGTCTTGCTGGGCACTTGGTCGCGGCCAGCCACAGGGGCCCCTGTGGATAAGAACGTTGCCAGGCGTCATCGCCCGGTGACCCTGCCTTTCTGACCACTCATCCTACGCCTGAGAGCCTGGTCATCCAAGCTTCGACGTCACAGAGTGCCTTCCCCACGGCTCCGCCGGATAAGGACTTCAAGAAGCTGGAGCAGTTCGGCAATCGGTTGTTCTCTTCGGCCAGCTTGGGGCTGCGGTCGGGGGAACGCCGTTTGCCTATTGGGCCGCTATTCCCACGCGGTGTGGGATACAGTTGCACAGGTGTTGCCTCAGTGTCCTGAGGAGACCCATGCTGTGCTGTCCCAAGCTGTTGCCGAGGGTAAAGATGCGGCTAAGTTCGCCATTCGGTGTGGTTTGGACACCGCGGACTCACTGGGTAGAGCGATTTCTACGACTGTGGCGCTTCGTCGCCACGCCTGGTTGAGATCTACCGGGTTCTCGCCAGATGTCCAGAGCTCGCTCATGGACATGCCCTTTGATGGCACTCGCCTGTTTGGCGATAAGGCCGACCGTGCGCTGGAGCGTTTTAAGGACTCGCGGGCCACGGCCAAGTCCTTAGGTCTTTCCACAAAAAGCTCAGCCACTCCTGGTTTTCGTTCCTTTCGTGGCCACGGAAGGGGCGCCCAGGCACGTTCCTTCAGCAAGCCTGTGCAGAACTAGCCTCCACGCGGACGCGGTTTCCGCAGGGGCGGGTCTGGGAATCAGCGTGGGGGTCAGTCCACCTCCGCCCACGCTGCTTCTGCCTCCAAACATTCCTAATCCGAGCTTTGGGGGGCACCCCACGCTAGTGGGTGGCAGGGTCCGCCATCATCTCCCCCACTGGCACGCTATCACATCGGACAAGTGGGTGTTGCAGATCATCCGCAAGGGTTACGCCCTTCCCTTTCAGTCCACCCCTCCAGCCATGCCACCTCAGTTCCACCGCATGTCGGGGGACCACTTGGCACTTCTCCTGCAGGAAGTCACGGCCCTCTTGGCCAAGGGGGCCATAGAGTGTGTTCCTGGGCCAGAAGTAGGGAGTGGTTGTTATTCCCACTACTTTCTGGTCCCTAAGAAGGACAAGGGGGGCTTGCGCCCCATCTTGAACCTCAGGAACGTCAATCGCTTCCTCCGGAAGGAGAAGTTCAAGATGTTGACTCTGGCTCAGGTCTTGGCTGCCCTTGACCCTGGAGACTGGATGGTAGCGTTGGACTTGCAGGACGCCTATTTTCACATCCCCGTACTGCCGGCCCACCGGCGATACCTGCGGTTCACGGTAGGCCAGGAGCATTTTCAGTTTGCCGTGCTACCCTTCGGCCTTACCAGCGCCCCTCGGGTGTTCACGAAGGTGATGACGGTGGTCGCAGCTCATCTGCGCAGGTCAGGGGTGTCAGTCTCCCCCTACCTCGACGACTGGTTGTTGAAGGCGGGCTCGCCCCAGGCAGTCGTCACCCACCTTCAAACTACGGCCGGCCAACCTGCATTTGCTGGGGTTCTCCATCAACGTGCCGAAGTCGCACCTGAGTCCCTCTCAGAGGCTCCCCTTCATCGGAGCGGTTCTGGATTTGACGCTGTTTCGGGTTTATCCTCCCGAGCAGCGAGTCCGGGATATTCAGGCTATGATTCCGATCTTTCAGCCTCTCTCCCGGGTTTGTCAGGATGACCCTCCGGCTACTGGGCCTGATGGCCTCCTGCATCCTGCTGGTGCAACATGCCAGATGGCATATGCGGGCTCTGCAGTGGGACCTGAAGTTCCAGTGGGCACAGCATCAGGGCAACCTGTCCGATCATGTCCAGATCTCGGAGGGCACTGCACGACAATTGCAGTGGTGGCTCACGAATCGCGATTGGGTCGATGGCAGATCCCTCTCCCTTCCCCAACCGGAGCACACAGTGGTGACGGATGCGTCCCTCCTGGGATGGAGTGGCCACTTGGGAGAGGCGGCGATCAGAGGCCTCTGGTCTCCGGCGGAGTCCCGGCTCCATATCAATCTCTTGGAGCTTCGGGCGATCCGGCTTGCACTGAAGGCATTCCTTCCCTCTGTCCGGGGAAGTGTAGTGCAGGTGTTCACGGACAACACCACCGCCATGTGGTATTGCAACAAACAGGGCGGGGTGGGGTCCTGGACCTTATGTCAGGAGGCTCTGCGCCTCTGGACATGGCTGGAACATCAAGGCATTACCTTGGTGGTTCAACACCTGGCGAGTTCTCTGAACGCCAGGGCGGACGAACTCAGCCGCAGGTGCATGATGGATCACGAATGGCGTCTTCACTCGGAAGTGGCGCAAGGTCTCTTTCTGCAGTGGGGAGAGCCTTGGTTAGATCTATTCGCCACCGAAGAGAACGCGCAATGTCATCAGTTCTGCGCGTTAGAATTTCCAAGGCGGCACTCGCTCGGCGACGCTTTTCGTCGCGAGTGGAGTTGCGGTCTGTTGTACGCCTTTCCGCCTATACCACTTCTGCCCAGCGTGCTGAAGAAGATTCGGCGCGACCGGGCCCAAGTCATTCTTGTGGCTCTGGATTGGGCACGGAGATACTGGTATCCCGAGCTCCTAGACATGTCACTCGATCCCCCGATCCGTCTGCCTCTTCGGGAGGATCTTCTGTCGCAGCAGCAGTGGACGGTCCTCCACCCGAACCTGTCCAGCCGCCACCTCCATGTGTGGAGATTGAGCGGCGACAGTTGACAGCTTTCGATCTTCCTCCCGAAGTCTGTGATGTCATTCTGGCAGCCAGGCGTCCCGCCACTAAATCGGTATACGCCTGCAGGTGGAGCAAGTTTGTGGCATGGTGCACAGCTATGGCTGTGGATCCCCTTTCTGCCCCTCTTTCCGAAGTCCTTCTGTTCCTTCTTGCTTTGGCCCAGCAGGGCTCTGCTCTGGGCACTGTCAAAGGTTATCTTTCGGCCATCTCCGCCTTTCTCCGGCTTCCAGATCAGCCTTCCTTGTTTAAATCTCCGGTTGTTAACCGTTTCCTAAAAGGCATTACGCACACGTTTCCTCCCGTGCCGTTCATTATGCCTCAATGGGATTTAAATCTTGTCTTGACATATCTGATGTGCGCTCCCTTCGAGCCCCTTCATAACTGTCCCTTGCAGGATATTTGTCAGGCAGCCACGTGGGCCTCGCTGCACACATTTACCAAGCATTACTGCCTTGACAGTCAAGTCCGGAGAGACGGCTTCTTTGGCCGTTCTGTTCTCCGTGACTTTCTGGTGTAATCTATTCGCAGACCCACCACCGGGGTTGGTATTGCTGGGGTATCTATTCTAAGGTAAGGAATCTATCACTAACGTGTCTCTTTCAGATGCACAAGTTACTACTTGTGTAACGATATATCTGTAAGAGACATTAGTTAGTGATAGATTCCTACCGCCCCACCCATCCTCCCCGTTCTGCGAACTGATTTCTAGGGTTACGGTCATACCTTTCAGAGCCCTAGTTTCATGGCACCAATGGTCTGTTTCTTGCATGGCTCTGCGTTCCTGGCGCTGAAAGTCGTGTACAGAACTGACGTCAGCGCGCATGGGTGGCGCCTAAGTAGTCTCTGTGACGTCATCTCGGCGCTTACGACGCCAGCGACGGACGCGGAGCCGCACGACGCCACCTACTGACGCGCAGGGGTACTGCTAGCGAAAAACTTTCCAGATCCTGTCTGATGCCTGGGGATATTCTAAGGTAAGGAATCTATCACTAACTAATGTCTCTTACAGATATATCGTTACACAAGTAGTAACTTGTGCGTCAGTGTCTTGCATGGCTCTGCGCTTCTGGCGTAGAATGTTGTGTAAATGAACTGACGTCAGCGCGCGAGGGCGACGTCTAAGTAGCTACCGCTACGTCATCCCGGCGACCACGACGCCAACGACGAACGCGAAGCCGACCGACGCCACCTTTCGACGCGCAGGGGGTACTGCTGATGAAAAAATTCTCCGGATCCAGTCTGACGCCTGGGGGTAATTCTAAAGGTAAGGAATCTATAACTAATCTATGGCTCTTACAGATGTATCGTTACTGAAGGTAAGTAACTTGTTCTTCAGGTCCATCAACAGCCAGTTGGATGCTGGATCCACCAACATCTCCTCCACTGTCAATCCATCACGTCGGACTGGACAGGCGAGTTCTGCAAGTAGTCTGAAGGGGCTACTCCCTCCCCTTCTACACTGCCCCTCCCTCCATGCCACCTTCTTACTATCGCATGACGGAGGATCGTTTGGCACTTCTCCGCAAGGAAGTATCGCTCTCTTGGCCAAGGGAGCTATAGAGAGGGTCCCTGTTCCAGAAGTAGGTCGTGGTTGTTATTCCCGCTACTTTCTGGTACCCAAGAAGGACAAAGGCCTGTGTCCTAGCTTAGACCTCCGGGCCCTCAACTTCTTCCTCCGGAAGGAGAAGTTCAAAATGCTCACCCTAGCCCAAGTTCTGTCTGCACTCGACCCAGGAGACTGGCTAGTGGCGTTGGACTTGCAGGACGCTTATTTTCATATTCCCGTCCTGCCAGCCCACAGATGTTACCTTCAGTTCACAGTGGGCCACCAGGACTTTAAGATCACCGTGCTCACCTTTGGCCTTACCAGTGCTCCTCGGGTGTTCACAAAGGTGATGGCGGTGGTCGCAGCTCATCTCCCCAGATCAGGGGTTCCAGTCTTCCCCTATCTCGACGACTGACTGTTGAAGGCGGGCCCGCCCCAGGCTGTTTTCTCCCACCTCCAGACTACGGCAGACCTTCTGCATTCTCTGGGGTTTCGATCTCAAACGTGCCAAAGTCACACCTGACTCCCTTTCAGAAGCTCCCTTTCATCGGGGCGGTTCTGGACACAGTGAAGTTTTGGGCCTATCCTCCCGAGCAGCGAGTCTGGGATATTCGTACTATGATACCAATGTTTCAGCCTCTATCCCATATTTCGGTGAGAATAAGACTGCTGGGCCGCTGGGCCTCATGGCCTCCTGCATCCTGCTGGTGGATCATGCCAGATGGCATATGCAGGCTCTGCAGTGGGACCTGAAGTTCCAGTGGGCGCAGCATATGGGGAATCTTTCCGACTACGTCAATTTCTTTGAGGGAACTGCGCACCAACTGCAGTGGTGGCAAACAAACCAATATTAGGTCAGAGGGAGATCCCTCTCCCTTCCCCAACCAGATCTAACGGTGGCGATGGATGCGTCACTTCTGGGATGGGCCGGCCATGTGGGAGAGGCGTAGATCTGACGCTTCTGGTCTCCGGTGGAGTTCGGCCTCCATATCAACCTTTTGGAGCTCCGGGCGTTCAGACTGGCACTGAAAGCATTCCTTCCCTCTCTCAGGGGGAAAGTGGTGCAAGTGTTCACCGACAACTCCACTACCATGTGGTACTTCAACAAACAGGGCGGGTGGGTTGTGGACCCTTTGTCAAGAGGCTCTCGGCCTCTGGACATTGCTGGAACATCAGGACATGACCCTGGTGGTTCAAAAGCTGTCGGGCTCCCTGAACGTCAGGGTGGACGAACTCGGGCGTCTGTGCCTAGTCGATCACGAATGGCGTCTCCTTCCGGAGCTGGTGCAAGGTCTTTCAGCAGTGGGGGGAGCCTTGGTTAGATCTATTCACCTCCGAAGAGAACACGCAATTGTAGGAAGCTGGGTTTCTGTTGCAGTAACCCCACCACCTTGTGCCAGACTACTGATGCACTTTGACTTGATATGCCCTGAGTCCCTGCCAATCAGGTTCCCAGAGCCTGTGTTCTTTCCCAAAAAATGTACCTTGTACCCCCAATTGGCACCTCTCTGGCCACATGTCAGTCCCTTGTAAAAGGTACTATGGGTACCAAGGGCACTGTGGCCAGGGAAGGCCTCTAAGGGCTGCAGCACTTATTGTGCCACCCTTAGAGGCCCTGTACCTATCTATATATATATATATATATATATATATATATATATATATATATATATATATCTACACACTCACTCACTCACTCATAGCCCTGCCTTGGAAACTCCTATGCGCAAAACTGCTGACATTGCTGTAGGAAGCTGGCTCTGTATATACTATACCAAAATGAGGTATAGTGTGCAGAGTCCAGTGGAACCCCTAAGGTAGGCCGAGGTAAAAGTAGATAGCACCTTACTCTCTATTTGTGGTAGTGTGGGCAAGCAGTAAGGCTGTATCAGTGGGTAGTGTTAAGCATTTGTTGTACACACTGAATCAGCAAATGATGTCACACACTCAGACTGAACTCAGACCAATTTTGTTTGTATAAAAATATTGGTAAGTTATTTTATTTTTAGAGCCAAGCCTGGCACAGGTGAGTGAAATAAATGCTTTGCAAAAGATTATGCAATGTTTACAAGTAAATGCAGTTGTTTGAGATACAGGTAAATCCAGGTCTTGAAATTACTGTACAGATTACGTTTTCGTTACTTTTTAGATTACTTTTTAAGTTACTTTTTCTACTCTGTGCTATGCCTAGATATCACACTGGGAGATTTCCTAGAGAAAAGGTAAGTAAAATCAGTTTTGCACAATTGTAATTTTTCATGTTTCCATACAAATCAACTCCACATTCTGAACATTTTTCAGAGAAAAACAGTCCTAGGTTCCTATGGAAAGAAATGAGGTTAATGGTTACCAGGTAAGTAATCGGTCTTTGGGGTTGAGTTTCTGGGGTTAAAACAGGGGTTCCCCCAGGTTCAAGGATGCACTCTTGTTACCCCCTCAGCGGCACTACGGCGGCCGGGTTCAGAGTGCTGAGGCCCAATGTTATCCAATGGGGGATAGGGGGCCTCCGGTTGGTGGCTGCTTACGAGCAGGCCACTGGATTGTGGGAGCAAAGCTCCGGTTAGGCTCAGGGCAAAGGGGGATCCAAGTTAGCACCCAAAGTACACCCGCAGCGGCGGCTGGGTGCAGGGTGCTGTTTTGGCGTCGGGTGCCCTGTTGATTGGAATGAGGATTCTCCGGTTTCAACAAACACTGCAGGCTCGGGGACGAAGATCTTCTGGAGGTGACCACCGGTTGGAGAGGTAAGTTGGGATGCCTGGGGATGCTGGGACACAGTCGGTTGGGCCACCCAAGGCATGGGGCTTCGGGTGCAGGGGTGTCTTTAGGCGTCGGGTTTCTTTTACCAGCTCCGGTCGTGGTCGGGGGGGGGGATCCTCCAGAAAGTGGCTGCAGGCTTCGCTGGGAGATTCGAGGCAGGTCAGAGATCACCAGATCTCGGGGCAGAATCGCCGGGGAGACCTGGTGGTGTTGGGCCACTCTAACTCGGGCCGGGGGCGTCTGGTGCAGAGTGGTGCGGATTTGGCCGGAGCTGGAGTCTATGGGTGAACAAATCCGGTGTTCACGAGAGACAAAGTCTTTTCTTTGGAAGGCAGGGCAGGTCCTCGGGCTTCTTGAGGTTGCTGGCTGCAGGACACACCGGAGTTTAGCTTCTGCAGGTTCGAGGTGGGGACAGGCCGGTAGGGCTGGGGCCAAGTCAGTTGGTGTCCTCCTCTTAGCTTCGGCACAGCTGTTCGGTCCTTCTTCTTTTCTTCTTGGTTGTTGCTATTCTGAGGCGGCAAGGTTCGGGGGTGCCCCTAAATACTAGATCTGAAAGAAACACATAGTGATAGATTCCTTACCTTAGAATATCCCCAGGCGTCAGACTGGATCCGAAAAGTTTTCGTCAGCAGTACCCCTGCGCGTCGGTAGGGGCGTCGTGCGGCTCCGCGTCAGTCGTTGGCGTCATGGTCGCCAAGATGACGTCGCGGGCGCTACTTGGACGCCACCCACGCGCGCTGACGTCAGTTCTTTCTTTTTCCGCGCCAGCAAGCGCAGATCCGGAGAGAGCGGTACCCCTAGTCGTTTTTGACTGTTTTTTGAGATCTTTTTCTCACCCTTTTCGAGTCCTTACGACTCCTGGTGCAGTTAGAGATGCCCCGGTTTAAGTCCTGCGAGGACTGTCATCGGATGATGTCGGTGACGGACCCGCACCGTGTGTGTCTCTTCTGCCTGGGGCGCGACCACGACCCCAAGTCGTGCCCCGACTGCCGGTCCATGGCGCCGAAGTCTTTGCGGGAGCGGTCTCGAAAGCTGCTTGAAGCCCGGCAGTCGGCTCCGTGCCGTGAGAGGTCCCGGTCCAGAGGGAGGTCGAGGGACCGTGCGCGGAGTCATCATCGGCGATCGTTGGGATCGAAGTCTTCGCACTCGGGGTCAGGTAAGACTAAGCACAAGAAGTCGAAGAAACGTCATCGTTCTTCGATTTCCCCTCGCGCGACGCGGCTGAGGGTACGGGTGGTGCCACCCCCGCGGCTCCGGCAGAGTCCATGGAGTCGCCGCCCGACTACCCGCCCTTCCCGGGGTCGTCGGCGACTCCGGCCCAGATACAGGACTTCCTGTCGGCCATGGCTCGCCTCTTTGGGCCGTCTGGTCCCGCCGGTGCGCCTTCAGGCCCCGCGGTCCCGCATGGGTGTCCTCGCGTTTCCTCGCCGGCGGCTCCGGCGTCGCTGTCGGCTCCGGTCCCAGCGCCGCAGGATACCCTTGGATCCAGGCCTGGATCCCAGTCGACGCCGGTTGACCTTGTTACGCCTCCACCGACGTCGACTCCACCGGCACCGATCCTGACGCCGCCCGCTCCTCGGGACGACGTCGACCTCAGATTCAGCCCCGAAGTGTACGCGGCGTCGGTCCGGCGTCGATCGATGCCGTTCTCGACGCTGTTTGGGGATTTCTATCCCCATGTCCCTACTCCTTATTTTAGGCCTGTTGAACAGCCTGAGGAGCAAGGGGAGGACTGGGAGGGGTCGGACGACCCTCTCGCTGCAGCCTGCGAGTCTGAACAGGACTGGGCTGAGGAATTGGGGGACGCCAGTGGTCTGGATACCTCACCAGACCTTTGCATGCTGTCTCCTCCTACCGTGGCTACGGAGGAGGGAGCCAGTTATGCAGTTCAGTGGTGTTGTGTAGGGCGGCGCAGGCCCTACACCTCCAGCTCCCTACTGTGGCCGGCAGGACTAACCTCCTGACAGAGGTGCTTCAGCCAGCAGCTACTTCTGCGGAACCGCTGCTGCCCTTTAATGAAGCCCTTTCGGATGTTCTTTTGGGCACTTGGTCCAGGCCCACCACAGGGGCTCCTGTGGATAGGAACGTGGCCCGACGCCATCGCCCGGCTCCGGGTGACCCCATTTTCCTCTCCCAACACCCCACTCCCGAGAGCTTGGTTGTCCAAGCCTCTGCTTCCCCAACCGCCTTCCCTTCCGCCCCGCCGGATAGGGAATCCAAGAAGCTGGATCAGTTTGGGAAGAAGATTTTCTCTTCCACCAGCTGTGCGCTGCGGTCCGTGAACACCGCATGCCTCTTGGGCCGTTATTCTCACTGTCTGTGGGATACGGTGGCGAACGTGCTGCCCAGTGTCTGGAGGAGGCCCGGCCTGCTCTCGCCCAGGCTGTTGCAGAGGGGAGAGACGCAGCAAAGTTCATGATCCGTTGTGGACTAGACACCGCCGACTCACTGGGCAGATCCATTGCAACGACGGTGGCGGTTCGCCGTCACGCCTGGTTGAGAACCACTGGTTTTTTCAGGGGATGTCAAAACACCCTTATTGACATGCCCTTTGATGGCCGTCGCCTCTTCGGCAACAAAGCGGACAGTGCGTTGGAGAGGTTTAAGGACTCACGGGCTACGGCCAAGTCCTTGGGACTCTCGGCAGTCCGCCCTCCTCCGCCTTCCGCTTTTCGCTCCTTTCGTGGCACAGGAAGGGGCGCCCGCAGCGTTCGCAACAGAGCCACAGGCCGGCGCAGCAGTCATCCCAGCGCGGACGCGGGTTCCGCCGTGGCGGACAAAGGGGCCAGCGGGCGGGTCAGTCCACCACCACCCCGGCCACCACTGCCTCCAAACCTTCCTAGTCCGAACTTTCAGGCCCATCAAACGCCAGTGGGCGGCAGGCTCCGCCATCACCTCCCCCACTGGCGCACCATCACTTCGGACAGGTGGGTTTTAGAGATAGTCCGGAGGGGCTACTCCCTCCCCTTCGAGACTACCCCCCCAGCCATGCCACCTCAATACCACCGCATGTCGGGGGATCACTTGGTGCTTCTTCAGCAGGAAGTTGCGGCCCTCTTGGCCAAGGGGGCCATCGAGCGCGTTCCGACGCACGAAGTAGGTCGTGGTTGTTATTCCCACTACTTTGTGGTGCCCAAGAAGGACAAAGGCCTGCGTCCTATCTTGGACCTCCGGAACGTCAATCGCATCCTCCGCAAAGAGAAGTTCAAGATGCTCACTCTAGCTCAGGTCTTGTTTGCACTCGACCCACATGACTGGATGGTAGTGCTGGATTTGCAGGACGCCTATTTCCACATCCCCGTCCTGCCAGCCCACCGACATTACCTGCTGTTCACGGTAGGCCACAAGCACTTTCAGTTTACCGTGCTCCTCTTTGGCCTTACCAGCGCCCCTCGGGTGTTCACCAAGGTGATGGCGGTGGTCGCAGCTCATCTGCGCAGATCAGGGGTCTCAGTCTTCCCCTATCTCGACGATTGGTTGTTGAAGGCGGGCTCGCCCCAGACAGTCGTCTCCCACCTCCAGACTACGGCCGACCTCCTGCACTTGCTGGGGTTCTCCATCAATGTGCTGAAGTCGCACCTGATTCCCTCCCAGAAGCTCCTCTTTATCGGAGCGGTTCTGGACACGGCACAGTTTCGGGTCTATCCTCCCGAACGGCGAGTCCGGGATATTCGGGCTCGGATTCCCATCTTTCAGCCCTTGTCCCGGGTTTCGGTCAGAGTGACTCTGAGGCTGCTGGGCCTCATGGGCTCCTGCATCCTGCTGGTCAATCATGCCAGGTGGCCTATGCGGGCTCTGCAGTGGGACCTGAAGTTCCAGTGGGCGCAGCATCAGGGAAACCTGTCCGATCACGTCCAGATCTCGGAGGGCACTGCACAACAATTGCAGTGGTGGCTCACGAACCAGCATTGGTCGACGGCAGATCCCTCTCCCTTCCCCAACCAGAGTTCACAGTGGTGACGGATGCGTCCCTCCTGGGATGGGGCGGCCACATGGGAGAGGCGGAGATCAGAGGCCTCTGGTCTCCGGCGGAGTCCCGGCTCCATATCAACCTTTTGGAGCTGCGGGCGATCAGGCTTGCATTGAAGGCATTCCTTCCCTCTGTCAAGGGGAGAGTAGTGCAGGTGTTCACAGACAACACCACCGCCATGTGGTACTGCAACAAACAAGGCGGGGTGGGGTCGTGGACCCTCTGTCAGGACGCTCTGCGTCTCTGGACATGGCTGGAACATCAGGGCATGTCCCTGGTGGTTCAACACCTGGCAGGTTCCCTGAACGCCAGGGCGGACGAACTCAGCCGCAGGTGCATGCTCGATCACGAATGGCGTCTTCACTCAGAGGTGGCGCAAGGTCTCTTTCAGCAGTGGGGAGAGCCTTGGTTAGATCTATTCGCCACCGAAGAGAACGCGCAATGTCATCAGTTCTACGCGTTGGAATTTCCAAGGCGGCACTCGCTCGGCAACGCTTTTCGTCGCGAGTGGAGTTGCGGTCTGTTGTACGCCTTTCCGCCTATACCACTTCTGCCCAGAGTGCTGAAGAAGATCAGGCGCGACCGGGCCCAAGTCATTCTTGTGGCTCCGGACTGGGCTCGAAGAGTATGGTATCCCGAGCTACTCAGTATGTGCATCGATCCCCCGATCAGACTGCCTCTTTGGGAGGATCTTCTGTCGCAGCAGCAGGGGACGGTCCTCCACCCGAACCTGTCCAGCCTCCACCTCTTTGCGTGGAGATTGAGCGGCGGCAGTTGATTCCCTTCGACTTGCCTCCTGAAGTTTGTGACGTTATTCTGGCAGCCAGGCGTCCCTCTACTAAAGTGGTATACGCCTGCAGGTGGAACAAATTTGTGGCATGGTGCACAGCAAAGGCTGTGGATCCCCTTTCTGCCCCTCTTTCTGAGGTTCTACTGTTCTTTCTTTGGCCCAGCAGGGCTCTGCTCTGGGCACTATCAAGGGCTACCTTTCTGCTATTTCGGCCTTTCTCAGGCTCCCTGATCAGCCCTCTCTTTTCAAGTCCCCTGTTGTAAATAGTTTTCTTAAAGGCATTACACGCCTTTTTCCTCCTATTCCTTTCGTGATGCCTCAGTGGGACTTGAATCTGGTTCTAACGTACTTGATGTGCGCTCCCTTTGAGCCCCTTCACAACTGTCCTCTTCGTCTTTTAACGTTAAAGACTGCCTTCCTGGTGGCCATCACTTCTGCCAGGCGAGTGAGTGAGCTCCAGGCTCTTTCCTGTAAGCCTCCTTTCCTTTCAGTCCATCCGGACAAGGTTGTGCTCAGGCCCCGTCCTTCCTTTTTGCCAAAAGTGGTTACGGCCTTTCACATTGGGCAGACTATTACCTTGCCCACCTTTTTTCCGCCTCCGCATCCTTCCAGAGAGGAAGAGCGGCTCCACCGTCTGGACCCAAAATGTGCGCTTTCTTTTTATCTCAACCGCACACAGCAGTTTCGGGCGGATGACCAGCTTTTTGTTGGCTACGTTGGCACCAAGAAAGGTCAGGCGGTCCATAAGAGAACCATCTCCCGCTGGGTTGTCTTGTGTATCAAAGTCTGTTACTCTTTGGCTAAAAAAGAACCTCCGGTGGGGCTGCGTGCTCATTCCACCAGAGCTACTGCAGCCACTACTGCATTGGGACGTGGTGTCCCCCTGCAAGACATATGTCAGGCAGCCACGTGGGCCTCGCTGCACACGTTTACCAAGCATTACTGCCTGGACAGCCAAGTCCGGAGAGACTGCTTCTTTGGCCGTTCTGTTCTCTGTGACTTTCTGGTGTGATCTTAGTTCGCAGACCCACCACCGGGGTTGGTATTGCTGGGGTATCTATTCTAAGGTAAGGAATCTATCACTATGTGTTTCTTTCAGATGAACAAGTTTCTTACCTTTGGTAACGATATATCTGTAAGAAACATTAGTAGTGATAGATTCCTTACCGCCCCACCCATCCTCCCCGTTCTGCGAACTGATTTCTAGGGTTAAGGTCATACCTTTCAGGGCCCTAGTTTCAATGCACCAGTGGTCAGTATCTTGCATGGCTCTGCGTTCCTGGCGCGGAAAGTCGTGTACAGAACTGACGTCAGCGCGCGTGGGCGGCGTCCAAGTAGCGCCCGCGACGTCATCTCGGCGACCACGACGGACGCGGAGCCGCACGACGCCCCTACTGACGCGCAGGGGTACTGCTGACAAACTTTCCGGATCCAGTCTGACGCCTGGGGATATTCTAAGGTAAGGAATCTATCACTACTAATGTTTCTTACAGATATATCGTTTCCGAAGGTAAGTAACTTGTTCATTTAGGGGCGTTACAGGTAAGTAAAGGTTGGGACCAATGGGTCCCTTCTTTGGGGTGGGTACACCCCCTATTATGCCACCCTCCAGTGGGAGGGGGGCATATGCCTCACTCTGGTTGTCTAGTTCCCCCCCTTCTGCAAGATAGTGGGGACAGAGTTGTGCTTCACCTCGCCTCCCCCACCTGAGTGGTGGGGTTGGCAAAGGTGGGCACACCTCCTTTGGTTTTCCTGCCGGTTCTCCCGCCCAAAGTGGGGGTCAGAACCGATGGGGACCAGTTGCTGGTAGCAGCAAAAGGCCTGGGGAAGCTTACAAAGGTGGCAAGCCTTTAAAGCTTCTGCATCGTGGACTCTGCTCATCCTGGGGGAGGAGGTTTGGCACCTCGTCCCAGGATGTGCATTGTTTCAGATCCCTGAGAGCAGCAGGCTCTCGACCCAGGGGTCCAGAAACATGTCTGGTGGTGGCAGCTGGGGAGCAGCCACTCAGCCTGGACACTAGTTGTAGGTCATTTTTCCGGGGGTGTCAAGATGCCCTCTGTTTGCATTTTTCATTTAATCCCACACTGGCATCAGTGTGGGTTTAATGTGCTGAGAAGTTTGATACTAAACTTCTCAGTTTTCAGTAAAGCCATTATGGTACTGTGGAGTTCGTAATGACAAACTCCCAGCAGCATATACTCTTAATGGCATTACTTCACTTACAATGTCTAAGAATTGGCTTAGACACTGTAGGGGTACAGGGCTCATGCACCTGTACCCTCACCACTGGTACAATGCACCCAGCTAGAGGGGGGGCTGATCTATGCCAGGACAGTGGGTTGTAGGCATGGCACACAGGGTTGTGACATGTCGACTCTTCACTTTGTCTGCACAAAACACGCAGCCTGCAAAGGCTGTGTGTGTGTTTAAGGGTACAGGGTCTCTAAGGGTGGCACAATAAGTGCCGCAGCCCTTAGAGGCCTTCTCTGGTCACAGTGCCCTGGGTGGTACCTTTTACCAGGGGCTGACCTGTGGCCAGAGTGCCAATTGGGTTTTGTTTTCAATGAAGTTTTAGGGAAAGAACATAGGCCCTGGGTACCTGTTTGGCAGGAGCCCAGGGCACACTCAGTCAAAGTACATTAGCAATTCATCAAAAAGTGGGGGCAACCATGCTAAAAGAGGGCACTTTCTGCACGATTTTTTGGTTTGAACCCACTCCACAGACTCGCCACTTTGGGGAGATACTACTTCGGTATCTGTTCTAAAGATGAGCAATCTGTGGTTAGAAGTATCCATCATGAGAACCAGTTATACCTTTGGTAATGCTCTTTCTGGTCAATACTTTATCTAGAAGCAGGTTCCTCACTGTCCTTACACCTCCCCGTTCTGTGGAGTAGTTCCTTTTCACCACCTAAAAAGGTGTCAAAAATAATATCTGCCCACTATTTCATCATATTGATCTGATAGAGACATCTAGCCGCAGATTCCTTAACTCAGAATATCCCCAGGCATCAGACTGGATCCGGAAAATCTTCAGCAGTATCTCTGCGCGCCGGGGGACGGCGTCGCATGGCTCTGTCCTGACTTTGTCCACGGATATGACGTTAATGGAGCCATATAAGTCCCTCCTGGCGCGCTGACGTCAGTTTCCTTTTCTGCGTCCCAATGCAGATCCAGGAGAAGCGGTTTGTCTGGCCTGTTTTTGTTTTCCGGCCTTATCGACGCCTTTTAGCGTCCGGGAACAGTGTGCGATGCCTAAGGGCTTCAAGTCGTGTGAGACCTGTATGCGGCAGATGTCGGCGACGGATCCACACGAGATCTGCATGTGGTGCTTGGGAGAGCACCACGACTGAGGAGTGGGACGCCTGCCGGCAGCTGAAGCCAAAGTCCCTGTGGGAACGTCGGATGAAGTTGTTGTCCGCCCGGCTGTCCCTTGCGAAGTCCTCATCGCCGGTCTCCATCTCGAGCTGGGGCTTCGGGTTGGGACAGGTCACGGAGTCGTTATCGCGAACGACGCTCGCCTGACGCAGGTAAGCACAAGAAGTAGTCACGGAGGTCGTCGACCTCACATAAACGTGACGTCGGGGCCCGCTGCTCCCGGTCTTCACCGTACACGGGCCCACAGGAGTCGACCCCCACCTACCCACCATTTCCTGGTGTTGGGGCGACTAGAACCCAGATGGAAGCCTATTCTCGGGCTTTACAGACCATCTTTGGGTCACCACCTCTCCCTGGCGCGCCTTCGGGCCCTACAGATGGGGTAGGGACTCAGATCTGGAATTCGCCGGTGGGTTTGCCCTCAGCGCCGATCCAGTACCCTGACTCCGGTTCCGGAGTTGCTGCGACGTCTGGACACGGCCCGGAGGGGCATCCAGTCAGACGTTAGACCCTGTTGTGGCGTCCCCGCACAGCCCCGTGGGGCTCCCTGCTCTGACACCGGATGCGGCTGCAGCGCGGACCTCGACTCCGAGTCGACGCAGTTTCTCACCGCAGTTCCCCATCTCGGTGGAGATAGTCAACGCCGGCCCGACGCCGGGCGGAAGAGTCTTCTTCGGTGGTCGTCGACGCGACGTTGGTCGACGCCGGTGCCTTCTCCTGCTATTCCTCTGTTGGTGGAAGAGGATGAGGCCCCTGGGGATTCACCACCCCCAGGGTTGTTTCGATGCTCCTCGGAGCAGGTGCCCATGGGGCACTGGCAGGCTTTTGGTCGTCCTCAGGCCACAGAACCTCTGCCTTTTGGTGGACGGGTTAGCCTACAACCATCCCCTACAGATAGCTTATTGTCGCCACCTAGAATGGCCACGGAGGCTAGTGCAGTGTTTGCAAGAGCGGTTCGCACAGCTGCAGACATCTAACAGATGCAACCTCTCTCAGTTTCTCTGCCTTCTAATCCCTTGTTATATCTACTCCACCATCGCGCCGTGGAGGTGAACCCCTTGCTGCCTTTTGATGGGTCATTATATGACATTCTTCTTGGGACTTGGGCGAGACCCTCATCGGGTGACCCTGTGGGTCGTGCTATTGCACATAGTCATCGCCCGGCTCCAGATGACCCTGTCTGTTTGTCCCTCCATCCTAGGGCTCAAGGGCTGGTAGTCCAGGCAGCCTCAGTCTCGCTACCTTCCTCCCCTCCTCCGTTACTTCCTCCCACTAGGGAGTCTCGTTGGTTGGAGTCGTGTGGCCGCCATGTCTTTGCGTCAACCAGCGCGGGCCTTTGGTCCTTGAATACGTCTTGCGTGTTTTCACAGGCTACTTTTACTCTTTGGGACTCGGTCGAGCGTCTCCTTCCATCTCTTCCGGAGGGCCCTCGAGCTGACCTGGATCGGCTACTTCATGATTGCTGGGAACTGGCACAGTTTTCCATTCGGTCGGCCATGGACACCACGGACTCTGTGGGTCGGGCTATGGGCAGGTCAGTTGCTCTGCATCGCCATGCCTGGCTGCGCGATGGCAGTTTCCCTTAAAATGTTCAGGAGCGTCTTTGGGATTTGCCCTTTGATGGGGTCACCCTTTTTGACAGTCATGCTGACTCAGTGGTCCAACGTCTCATGTCTGGGTTTCCATGAATTCCCTGGTTTCTAGTCCTTGTGGCGGACTTTTACTTTTGGTTGCAGTATTGTCACTGTTTTTTCTGGTATCCGTCTATGGGTTCAAGACGTTATTTCCCGGACGGACTGTACGGCTAATCAGCCGTTTTTGCCCTTATTTGGTACAGCTAGCCAGCTGTTTCTCCTTTTCTTCTTGAGTCCTCTGTCTACGAGCTAGTCTCAAGAGGTGTCCCTGGCTTTTTATAGGGATAAGACATACCCTATGTGGGGTATTCGTTGGCTATTGTATAGTCGCTCTTCCTTGTACAGGCAGCTTCGAAGGCTCCTGCGGAGTCTTCTTAGGATGGTTATCTTCTGTCCCTCTGAGGAATTGTCCTATAGTTCATACTGTAGGCTTCTCACTTCGTCATGCTCTTCCTGCTGTCGTTGGACATCCCCTCTGGTGAGACCCTCAGGATTGGCGTGGCTCTCTCCTAGAGCTTATGCGTTGTAGTCTACGGTTGGTCCGTAGCGCACTCCTGTCTATGGATGCAGGCTTCTCCAGAGTGGTGTTGGGTTTCTGCCACACCTGGCTCACCCAGGCGTGTTCACGTTCTCATTTCTTACCCTTTGCTGTTCTTTCACCTTTTCGCTGTGCTCTTTTTGCCTACGTTGGCTGTCTTGGACGTAAGCAAGTGTCCCTTGTGGGCATGTTGCCCTGTTCCGCTCCGGAGTGAGTGCACACTGAGTATGTTCACTGTCACGGGATGCCTGCGGTACACCTTGCGCCACTGTCTTGGCTGCGTTCTATTCTTGTGGTATTGTCTTCTCTTCAGTCTCTGGTGTTGGGAAGTGCTTAGGTCTTCTCTCGCGTCTTAGACCCCGTCTGGTTTTTGCCTATGGGCAGTGGAGTCTACGCCAGTCACGTCACTGCTGCACGATGCCTTGTGCCCTATTTCCCTATGCACTTCCCAGGCAGGGGCTCACGTCCCTCTGCTCCTTGCCACACGGGTTCAGGTACTCCTGTTCCTGGCCCCTGCTGATGTTATCAGTGGACGTATCTTCTTCAGGATACTCATTGTCATTTATGCAGTATCTCTGTATTTGTGGTGATATATTCATTTTTTCTGACACTATATATCTGTATTTCTCGTTAGTGTGGTGGTCAATATCTCCGCCTGTCGCGCGGGAGACCAGGGTACCTTCCCCGACTGGGAGGATGATGTTGCTTTTGTAGTATCTTGGCATGTGGTACATCCTGCTATGGTTCATATCGGTGCCGTTGGTACCAATTGTGCAGCCTCCTATATTATGTGGGCATGCTCTTCGAGTTCCCCTTGTCTTTCAAAAAATAAATAAATGCCTAAAGTTTTCATATATATGTATGTCTATATGTCATGAGATATACACACAGCGAGAGGGCAAGCATACTAGTTTTTTCCTTGCTGTAGTATTTGGGTTTTTTGCCCCAGACCCCCCTCTCTCTTTCTCTCTCTCGCTCTCTCTCTCATGGGAGCAAGCCTTTTGTGCGTGCCCGACCTTGCTGGTGTCCTTTAACCATTGTACCTCTGGGTAAGGTTGGCCAGTTGACTACCTGGTGATGCTCCCGTCTTTCTGCCGACGCATACGTGCTGTTGATGCTACATTTCATTGGGCTTTTGCATGTGTGTGGTGTAGTTCTCACGGTCCACACTGCCTGCTTATGTGTGTCCCTGTCATCCACATACATGTTTCTCCTGGTAGTCATGGTTCTGTATATCTCTGCATGGTGACGTCTGTCCCTCCACATGTCAATTTTTGATGTTCACTGTTGTGCATGCTCAGTTTGGATGCTCTGACTCTGTCATGCTGTTTTGTCCCTTCTCTGGGTCTTTGTCTCTTGCAGATCCATGGGACCCTGTGCTCAGTTTAACTTCTTCTTGCGGAAGTTTGAGGAATTTCTTCCATTAGGCACTGTCCATTCTGGTTCTGTGACTCCCTTTTGTTCCGGTCTGCACGGGAGAGGTCTCATACCGTCCTCTGACAGATTGTGGTGCCTTTGCCTCCCCTTGTTAATGCTTCCTTACAGAGCTTAATGGGTCTGGTGTCAGCCATGCTGGCATTGCTGTCCCCACCGTGTTTAGTCGGTTATTGACGTATCAGTTCTCTTTGGAACTTGGTGGGTTTTAGTCGCAGACCCTCCTCCAATGGGGTATGGCTTTGGTATCTATTCTAAGTTAAGGCATCTGCGGCTAGATGTCTCTATCAGATGAACAAGTTACTTACCTTCGGTAACGATGTATCTAGTAGAGACACAGCCTTGCCGCAGATTCCTTAATGCCCACCCATCCTCCCCGTTCTGCGAGACCCTACTCAGGCTGGGTTCTACCCACTTGCCTCCTTACAGGGGGCATTTGTCTTCCTGCGGGGTGGTCTGCTTCGCCTACCTCCGGGGAAGGATGTCGCATGATGTTTTATCTGTTGCTTCTCCACCCATTCTCGTAATTGGGTGATGGGTTCAAATGTCCTTCCACGCTCCTCCATCCTGTTTTTTCCAGTGTGGGGATTGATCATGTTCTTCTACCCTCCCTTCCACCCTCTTCTATTTTTTGACCCTTACTTTGGGGTCTCCTTGACTCTGCTGCAGTGCATTGGTTTGGGGTCTATTTGACTGTGCTACAGTCAATAGGTCATTTATAGGGTGTATGGTTGCACATTCCCAGTTGCAAAAATGTGGTCAATTACCGCGAGTCATGTTGTGCCAGTTCTGTTGCCCTTTACAGTTACATTCTGTGATTGCAGACTGCCTATCGGTTGCCAACACATTAATTTCCGATGCCGTTTTGCCTCCTAGGAGGGCATGGCTCTACGCTTCTGCAAGACTGTTTCTAGGGGCGGGTACTCTGCTTTCCCCCTTCAGTCCCTTACAGTATAAAGTACTCTTTCACTGACATACATGGTGATGGTTCTCATCATTCTATGATTTCTTGTGGTTGTTGTTTCAAAGAATTTTGATCTTTTTTAGCACACTGTTCCCACACTCTCACAGTTTTAGTAGTGGCTCCGCGTTGCGGCGCGGAAAAGTTTCACAGTAGAAAACTGACGTCAGCGGGCCGGGAGGGACTTATATGGCTACATTGACGTCGTATCCGTGGACGACGTCAGGACGGAGCCATGGGACGCCGTCCCCCGGCGCGCAGAGGTACTGCTGAAGATTTTCCGGATCCAGTCTGACGCCTGGGGATATTCTAAGTTAAGGGATCTGCGGCTAGGCTGTGTCTCTACAAGATACATTGTTACCAAAGGTAAGTAACTCGTTCTTTTGTGCTCCACGTCAGAAGGTGTGGAATGTCCGTCAAACTGATGTCAGTGCACAGGGATGGTGCCTAGATCCGGACCTGCTCCGTCACTTCTGGGTGGAATGAGGTGATGCAGAGCTGCACGAAACCACCAAGCTTCACGTGGAGCACTGCTGTGTAAACAGCCGGATCCAGTCTGGCACAAGGGGAATATTCTAAAGGTGAGGAATCTGCAGTTAGATTACCACCAGAAAGATTGTTACCAAAGGTAAGTAACTTGTTCTTGTGTTTCACTTTTTGTTTTTATTTCCAATCAAACAGAAGATGCCAATCTAGTTTGCATTACCAATATTTGTTTACCAGAGCAGTGATAGACTTAAGTGTGGTTCTTGTTTCCACTTCCCGGGGAGACTTTTCTCCCAGAAATCACGCCGTGGTTAGTTTTTCAATAGTCCAGCGACTTTGATATTGTGATTTCCAGAACTCCAAAGTCTGATTCCCTCTTTCATCACTGTTGTAATCTTGGTTAGTTACTGGGTTATGTTTCTGCAGCATCACGTGGCTCCAAAGTATAGTGTTGGAGTGTCCGCATTGTTAGATGGGCTCCCTTTTCAACCTCCAGCTACTTATAGCACATCAACCAAAGTACAGCGGGGAACTCATTACAAAATGTTCACTTTCAAGAGGGTTTTTACATATGGACAGGACCTCTTTCAGTTTTAGATTGGGTTTATTTTTCCGCCATCTAGTTCTGGCGTGAAAAACAGCAGTTCTGGGACCATTGCGTTTCTGCCCAAAAGTGTAAGGCCCAGCATTGTCTGGTCAGTTCTGGGAAAAACAATAACGCATCAAAACCATATTTTGACGTTTTCAATCTAATAACTTTGAAGAATTGAGTTACAAATATCAAGGAATCTGCCTCTGAGAATGTAGGCATATGGAGTGGACTCTTTCATTTCTGCCCATATTGTAATTCGGAGTATCACTGGTCGGATCAGCACTAGGTTTGAAACTTCTGACTTTCTCCAAATCACCAGGAGTCGGATTGCACGTTTTCACAAGCTTTTAGGTGTAAAAAAGACATTGATATAGAAGAGAAAGCTGCTGGGCACATTCCAGGTTGCAACGCCAGGAAAGGACAAACATTTTCGAGGAACCAAATTCTTTCGACGTTGAGGAAGAACTGCTGGGTCCTTCTGAGCCACAAGACATCAAGAACTCTCCCAAGTCCAAAGACTCATCGGAGCCCTCTGATGAAGCACACAAACATTTTGAGCTGAAGAGGTCCACACCACGTAGAAGACGTTGAGGTCCGTGAGTACTGATCCGGGGCTTGTGGATAAAATGCATCGAAAGCAACACTGTCAGTGAGGAGCACCACTCCAGAAATCAGGCATCCTGGCCAAATAAAGCTAAGTGATGTCTTGTAAACCCACTGCCACCTTTAGTCCCCAGTCAGAGCAGAGACAAAACGTCGGAGCAGAGTGCAAACTAAAGCGCCTTTGGTGCCGAAAAATCCTGTGGGACTTAAAGCTCCAGCGTCACCCTTGAAATAGAAACAGCCTTGTTCATAGCCAGAATCAAAGGAGATTTTGACTCCAGTTTCGTAGACTTCGGAGGCATCAATTTTAGAAAGACTGCCTGAAAAGCTCGATGCGTCCCAAAAATAGCTTTTTATTCACCCTGATATGGGGAAGATTCTTACAAAACTTCCACAGATACCACCTGTGATCACGCATCTTCCCATCCCTAAGAAAATATAACTAACGTTTAAGGAAGAACTGAAGTATGTTGCGCCTCCATTTTCTTGAGACAAAAGACAGAGCATCCTACACTTACTCAGCATGCTCAAACACCTACCATGCCAAAGTCTGCATCATCAGTGGAATCCTTGCCAACTCCTTCACTGCCACCTCAAACACTACCACCACTAACATCACTGAGGGCAGCTTCACCACAACCTCCCTTGCCCCATCACAATCACCAACAGATCAGTTCACTCCCTTTTGGAGCCAGGTAATCCATGTGAGTGCATATACCCCTACAGCCATCCACTGGGCGAAGACGACGACCCTTGGGAGAACTGCAATGTCTAGGTTCTAGAGGATCAAGATATTGCGCCCTATCTAGTGAAACCATCTCCTCCAGACAATACAACAGCATACCAGTCTGTATTTCAGAGAGCTGCTAGTCACCACAGCACATTGTGGAAGAGGAAGACGTTCCTTGTAGAGACCCTCTCAAAACCTGACCAAGTGCTCCGTTTCTACCAATGCTAAAGGAGATGATGAAATCAGCTCTTATTAATTTTGACCTGAGGATCCTATTTACATAAGGTATCAGGTTCTACTAGATTCATTGGTAGTTCATACAGCCAGGAAGAGGGTCGACTCGGAGTTTCCCCCCCTTCCCGGAACCCGGAGCGACCCCTGCCCAGCTTTGCCAATTTTACGAAGCGATGCATGCCATCTTCGGGCAGCCCGACTCCACCGGCGCGCCTTCGGGCCCGCGGACTCTGCTGAGGGCCCTGGGCCTTCGACGCTGGCGGCTCCGGCCCCAGCACCTCAGGGTCCCCTTGGATCCAGGCCTGGATCCGGATCGGCGCCGGTCAACCTGATGACACCTACCCCAGCGCCAAACCCACCAGCACCACGTCCGCAGCCGACGCCGGTTGTCCCCAACCGGTGTCGACCCTGGCCTCCAGCCTGATGTAGACACTGAGCCGGACCGGCGCCGACGGGTACTTTTGTGCCCTTGTTCTACCCTGGCTCTTTTATACCAGATTGACAGCCAGAGGAGGGCGAGGAGGACTGGGAGGGGTCTGGGGACCCTTTAACTGACCAGTTAGGCTACGAACCGGACTGGAGAGAGGAACTGGGGGAAGCCAGTGGTCTGGATACCTCACCAGACCTTGGCATGTCTCCTCCTACCGTGGCTACGGAATGGGGAGCGTCTTTCGCAGTGGTGTTGCGTAGGGCGGCCGAGGCTCTCAACCTCGAGCTACCTACGGTGGCAGTCAGGACTACCCTCCTGACAGGTGCTTCAACCGGCAGTGAGCTCTTTGGAGCCCCTCCTGCCGTTTAATGAAGCCCTAACTGACATCCTTTTGGGCACCTGGTCCAGGCCCAACACAGGGGCTCCTGTGGATAGGATGGTTGCCCGACGCCACCGCCCGGCCCTGGGCGACCACACTTTTCTCTCCCAACACCCCACCCCTGAGAGCTTGGTGGTCCAAGCCTCCACCTCCATAGGCGCATTCCCTAACGCACCACCTGATAGGGAATCCAAGAAGCTGGACCATCTTGGGAAAGATGTTTTCTTCCTCCAGCTTGGGACTGCAGCCGGTAAACACTGCATGTCTGTTGGGCCGTTACACCCACTCCGTGTGGGATACAGTGGCGCAAGTGCTGCCCCAGTGCCCGGAGGAGGCCCAGGCCGTGCTCTCCCGTGCAGTTGCCGAAGGGAGAGAAGCAGCAAAGTTTACAATCCGCTGTGGGCTGGATACCGCCGACTCACTAGGCAGGACAATTTCCACGTCGGTGGCCCTTCGACGCTACGCCTGGTTGAGATCGACTGGTTTTTCAGGGGATGTCCAATCCACTCTTATGGACATGCCCTTTGATGGCCGTCGCCTATTCGGCGACAAGGCAGACAACGCGCTGGAGCGCTTTAAGGACTCGGGCTACGGCCAGGTCCTTGGTCCTCTCCACCACCCGCCCTGCGCAGTCTGCCTTTCGCCCCTTTCGTGGCTACGGAAGGGGTGCCCCACCACGTTCCGGCCAGAGCCACAGGCCGGCGCAAGCTGTACAGCCCCTGCACGGCCGAGGACGTGGGAACCACTGCCGTGGTTCTGGGGGCCAGCGAGCGGGCCAGTCAACCACAGCCCCCTCTGCAGCAGTCTCCAAACCCTCCTAGTCCGACCTTTCAGGGCCACCAATCGCCAGTGGGCGGCGGGATTCACCATCACCTCCCCCACTGGCGCTCCATCACGTCTGACAGGTGGGTTTTCAAATCGTCCGAAGGGGTTACTCCCTCCCCTTCATCCATGCCACCTCAGTGCCATTGCATGTCAGAGGATCATCTGGCCCTTCTCCAACAGGAAGTTTCGGCACTCTTGGCCAAGGGAGCCATCGAGCGAGTTCCTGTCCCAGAAGTAGGTTGTGGTTGCTATTCCCACTACTTTCTGGTGCCCAAGAAGGAAAAAGGCCTGCATCCTATCTTGGATCTCAGGAACGTCAACCGCTTCCTCTGGAAGGAGAAGTTCAAAATGTTGACACTAGCTCAGGTCCTGTCTGCCCTCGACCCTGGAGACTGGATGGTAGCGTTGGACTTGCAGGACGCTAATTTTCACATCCCCGTCCTGCCGGCCCACCGGCGTTACCTGCGCTTCACGGTAGGCCACGAGCACTTTCAGTTTACCGTGCTCCCCTTTGGCCTTACCAGGGCCCCTCGGGTGTTCACGAAAGTGATGGCGGTGGTCGCAGCTTATCTGCGCAGATCAGGGGTTCCAGTCTTCCCCTATCTCGACTGGCTGTTGAAGGCGGGCTCGCCCCAGGCTGTCGTCTCCCACCTCCAGACTACGGCCTACCTCCTGCATACGCTGGGGTTCTCTGTCAACGTGCCGAAGTCACACCTGACTCCCTCTCAGAAGCTCCTTTTCATCGGAGACATCGGACATCGGACATGACGCAGTTTCGGGCTTCTCCTCCCGAGCAGCGAGTCCGGGATATTCGGGCTATGATTCCGATCTTTCAGCCTCTATCCCGGGTTTCGGTCAGAATGACCCTGAGGCTGCTGGGCCTCATGGCCTGCATCCTGCTGGTCGATCATGCCAGGTGGCATATGCGAGCTCTGCAGTGGGACCTGAAGTTCCAGTGGGCACAGCATCAGGGGAATCTGGCCGATTGCGTCCAGATCTCGGAGGGCACTGCACGTCAATTGCAGTGGTGGCTAACGAACCGGGATTGGGTCAACAGCAGATCCCTCTGCCTTCCCCAACCGGAGTTCAGTGGTGACAGATGCATCACTGCTGGGATGGGGCGCCACATGGGAGAGGCGGAGATTAGAGGCCTCTGGTCTCCGGCGGAGTCCGGGCTCCACATCAACCTTCTGGAGCTTCGGGCGATGCGTCTTGCACTAAAAGCATTCCTTCCCTCTGTCCGGGCAAGAGTAGTGCAGGTGTTCATGGACAACACCACCGCCATGTGGTACTGCAACAAACAAGGCGGGGTGGGGTCATGGACCCTATGTCAGGAGGCTCTCCGCCTCTGGACGTGGCTGGAACATCAGGGCATATCCGTGGTGGTTCAACACCTGGCAGGTTCACTGAACGCCTGGGCAGACTAACTCAGCCGCAGGTGCATGATGGATCACGAATGGCGTCTTCACTCAGAGGTGGTGCAAGGTCTGTTTCAACAGTGGGGAGAGCCTTGGTTAGATCTATTCGCCACCGAAGAGAACGCGCAATGTCAGCAATTCTGCGCGTTGCAATTTCCAAGGCGGCACTCGCTAGGCAACGCTTTTCGTTGCGAGTGGAGTTGCGGTCTTCTATACGCCTTTCCGTCTATACCACTTCTGCCCAGAGTGCTGAAGAAGATCAGGCGTGATCGGGCCCAAGTCATTCTTGTGGCTCAGGATTGGGCACGAAGGGTCTGGTATCCCGAGCTGTTACACATGGCCCTCGAGCCTCCGATCCGACAGCCTCTTCGGGAGGATTTTCTGTCGCAGCAGCAGGGGACGGTCCTCCAACCCGAACCTGTCCAGCCTCCACCTCCTTGCGTGGAGATTGAGCGGCGGCAGTTGACGTCGTTTGACCTGCCTCCCGAAGTCTGTGATGTTATCTTGGCAGCCAGGCATCCCTCCACTAAGACGGTATATGCCTGCAGATGGAACAAATTTGTGGCATGGTGCGCAGCAAAAGCTGTGGATCCCCTTTCTGCCCCTTTTTCTGAGGTTCTCTTGTTCCTTCTTTCTTTGCCCCAGAAGGGCTCTGCTCTGGGCACTATAAAGGGCTACCTCTCGGCCATTTCAGCCTTTCTTAGGCTTCCTGATCAGCCTTCTCTTTTCAAGTCCCCTATTTGTAAATCGCTTCCTTAAGGGCATTACTCATCTTTTGCCTCCTGTTCCCTTCGTAATGCCTCAGTGGGACTTGAACGTGGTTCTTACCTACCTGATGTGCGCTCCCTTTGAGCCGCTTCATAACTGTCCTCTCAGACTTCTTACTTTAAAGACTGCTTTTCTGGTTGCCATCCTCTGCTCGCAGGGTGAGTGAGCTTCAAGCACTTTCTTCCAAGCCTCCCTTTCTGGCTGTTCATCCGGACAAGGTCGTCCTCAGAACTAGACCTTCCTTTCTCCCCAATGTGGTTACTTCTTTTCACATTGGTCAAACCATCACCTTGCCCACCTTCTTTCCGCCTCCGCATCCTTCGAAGGAGGAAGAGAGGCTCCACCGTCTGGATCCAAAACGTGTGCTTTTCTTTATTTTGGATAGCACCAAACAATTCCGGGTGGATGACCAGCTCTTTGTTGTCTACGTGGGCGCCAAGAAAGGTCGGGCCGTGCACAAACGGACCATCTCCAGGTGGGTTGTTTTGTGCATCAAAGCTTGCTACTCTTTGGCAAAGAAGGAGCCTCCAGTGGGACTGCGCGCCCATTCCACCAGGGCAACGGCAGCTACCACTGCTTTGGGACAGGGAGTCCCCCTTAATGAGATCTGTCAGACAGCTACGTGGGCGTCTCTGCACACGTTCACCAAATACTACTGCCTGGACAGCCAAGTCCGGAGAGACGGCTTCTTTGGCTGTTCTGTTCTCCAAGACTTCCTGGTGTGAACTTAGTTCGCAGACCCACCTCCGGGGTTGGTATTGCTGGGGTATCTATTCTAAAGTAAGGAATCTAGAACTAATTGTCTCTTTCAGATGAACAAGTTACTTACCTTGGGTAACGATATATCTGTAAGAGACCTAGATTAGTTATAGATTCCTTACCGCCCCACCCATCCTCCCCGTTCTGCATACTGATTTCTAGGGTCAGGGAATCCCTTTCAGGGCCCTAGTTTTTGTGCACCAGTGGTCAGTGTCTTGCATGGCTCTGCGCTTCTGGCGTGGAATGTTGTCGTGTCGCCACCTTTCGACGCACAGAGGGGTACTGCTGACGAAAAATTCTCCGGATCCAGTCTGACGCCTGGGGGTAATTCAAAGGTAAGGAATCTATAACTAATCTATGTCTCTTACAGATGTATTGTTACCGAAGGTAAGTAACTTGTTCATTAAGTCCCACACTGGCATCAGTGTGGGTTTAATGTGCTGAGAAGTTTGATACCAAACTTCGCAGTTTTCAGTGTAGCCATTATGGTGCTGTGGAGTTCGCAATGACAAACTCCCAGCACCATATACTCCTAATGGCAGCACTGCACTTACAATGTCTAAGAATGGACTTAGACACTGTAGGGGTACAGGGCTCATGCACCTGTACCCTCACCACTGGTATAGTGCACCCAGCTAGAGGGGTGGCTGATCTATGCCAGGGCAGTGGGTTGTTGGCATGGCACACAGGGATGTGTGCCATGTTGATTCTTCACTTTGTTCTGCACCAAAACACGCAGCCTGCAAATGCAGTGTGAGTGTGTAGTGGTACAGGGCCTCTAAGAGTGGCACAATAAGTGCTGCAGCCCTTCGGGGTCTTCTCTGGTCACAGTGCCCTGGGTACCTGTGGTACCATTTACCGGGGGCTGACCTGTGGCCAGAGATGCCAATTGGGTTTAGGCGTCGATGCAGTTTTTAGGGAAAGAGCATAGGCCCTGGGTACCTCGTTAGCAGGAGCCCAGGGCACACTCAGTCAAAGCACATCAGCAATTCAGCAAAAAGTGGGGGCAACCATGCAGAAAGAGGGCACTTTCTCACAATTGAGAGATGCTGTCCTTCTCAACTGGTCAGGGAAATTACTTTACTCTTTCCCTCCCGTTTTCCCTGCTTCATTTGACTCTTCTGAAGTTCACCTCTAATCTGATACTGGTTGCCCCATTTGGTCTTGCCAAATATGATTAGCAGTGTCTTATATTGGCATTAAATTTTCTTTTGTTTATCCTGGTCCCAAATGTGCTGGTTTAGCTAGATTGTCTGATTCTTCATCTCTCCCTCCGCTAAATTTGAGAGTCTGGGTCCTGAACATTTGGGCTCGTCTGAAGAAAACCTAGCTTGTGTGTATGGCTAGAAAGAATAAAGTGCAAAAGCTGGTATTTTTTACTGGGACTTGCAGAGGAATTTGAATCCACTCAAGGCTGCTTTGGTTGGTGTTTTACCATTCACATGCCTTTTAGCCTCTACCAGGATCAGAATAGATTGCTATTTCAGCATGCTTGGAAAACAAGGTGTCTTTTTATGATCCTTGAAACAGTCCGTAAGTGGATATTGTCCGGTATTACCGCTACTTTTCAAAATGTCTGCACAGTAGACCCAAAGCAAATGACACCGTAGGCAAAGCTGTCAACTGTCTGTTTCAGAAATGTTGCAATATCTGGGATTTGCAGATGAACACCTGGAGATCGGTCCACAACCTTATCTTTGTTTTGATCCTGTCCCCACAGCACAATGAAGAATAAAACGGACTTTCCAGTCAAATGTATTTTCTAGTCTTTGATTTTAATTTCAATTTGCTTCATTAAAACAGTTCAGATGTTGCATCCCGCTGGAATGTTTACTTTGTGATTTTTATCTACGGCAGTGTGTTCCAGGGCCCTGCTCAAGGGCAAATAATTCTAATGTGTATAAATTAAGATGTTCATGGCCAATATCTAGGATTAAACTTATCCTTTTCTTACTTATTTTTGTGTTTATCAGAGGCATTTGTGCAATGAGTACATATTGAAATATAGAAGTGTTTGATATCGGTGGTCATGGGGGACTGATATCGAAGCAAAAGTAATGTTTTTGGCAGATGTAAGAATGTAAAACACTAATCACTGGCTTCCTCCAATTTACCTTTCAGTCCATCTGGTCCAGCTCCATGATGCACCCTGGCCCTTCAGCTCTGGAGCAGCTACTAATGCAGCAGAAGGAGAAACAACAGCGAGGGCATGGTGCCCTGAACCCACCACATTGAAAGACCCGCCCGAGGTTGCAACCCTCGCTGATGAAGGCTCCATATACCATGGCATGCTGGGTTTGCAGGACTAGCTCAAGCGGTCCTCATTCTCCGGGGTGGCAGCCCTCAGTTCTCTCTCCGTTTCGCACAGAGGGCACAAGCGCTCCACCGACCTGCCGGGCGCACGAAAACAAAATCCATCTCTGCAGTGCGGCGGTGAACGATGGCAACGGCAAAGAAACCGAACGGACATCGGGACTCTCCCGACACCCTTCCTTAACCTCAAATGCCCGTCAGGGCCCATTCAGAGGGAGAGAAAAACTGGTGTACGCATCACTCAGTTATCCCATCCGCCACCTCCTCTCAAATCTGCTGTGCATGCCTACTACCCCTAACCACATGGAAAAACCAAGATGGAAAGGGCAGATAGAAGCAACGGTTGGGAACTCTCAGTCCATGAGGCTAAGGAGAACAGTAGGGAAGCGGGTGGGGTAATTCATGAAAGCTTTGCTGATTGAAAAATGTCTTCAACATCTTTATTACCTGCTGGGGTCAGTAGTGTACCCTTCAGCATAAAGATTGTCTCAACACCCTGCGTTTGCAGACCTACCTGTAGCTCTAATAATTCCATCCCTGCTAGAAGTCTGAACACAAGGCACAGTTCTCCTCTGACATGGCATAGAGAAGACCAGAAGAGGAATGCCAGGCACAGAGCACACCTGCCTGCATGTCCTTAGTAATAAACTTCCGTAGGAGAACCACAGGATGTGGACTTCCTATACATGGGGGGCAGCATTTAACCTGGGGTCAATGGCTCTGTATAAGCCAGTGTCTCCTGCAGGGAACTACAAAGGGGAAGGAGGCTTGGGGTGGGTTTTAAACTCATGTACATTTTACTGTAGTGTAGGAAGCAACCTAGTCGTCAACTCACTGGGTCACTGGCTGGTTTTAATAGGTAGATTGCAGCTCAGAATTTGTGGGGAGGGGATTGGGAAGGGTTTTTTTTTTTTTTTTTTCACCCCCTCCTTAATTCAAGACCCTTGTGGTGTTACCCATATTTCTCCAAGGGTGGTAAGTGGTTATGCTGTCGGACAATGTAGAAAGTGCTTTACCCTTAAGTGAAATTGTAGGGTTGATGGGGAATGTGGGCACTCAGTAGGGCAGGGGGGGGTTACTAGAGGTGGCATAGAGCAGTGTGGCTCAGTATGGCAACATCCCTTAAACACACCCCTCCTAAAAGTTGGTTTTCCAGTCGGCAGGCCAACTTTGATATTCCATGCTACAATGCTGTTTAGCCCAGAGGGTTCTTGTTCGCACTGTGTGTGTATGTGCGAGATACAACCTATCCAGCCTCAATTGAAGGTGTAGCACTATGCTTCCACAATCTGAGTTTAAAAAGGGAGGCAATGAAGAAGGGAGAACTGTTTTAAGGGTTTATTTGCTCTTACAGTGAGAATGATCACCGTGGGATAAAATGAAAAACATCCGTCGCTGATTATTAAAAAAAAAGGAGAGATACATATTTAAATGTCTGACTGATAGTGATGTGAGGAGCGAAGGTGACTTTAATTTGGGGGGCAGGGGCTTATTAAAAACTGTAGCCATGAAAATGGTTGAAGAAAAGTGAAACTGAAGTGCATCTCAACATGAACACCTGTATAAGCTATAAAAGTGGCCGTAATGTAACTGCTTTCTTTGGATATTCACATCCAATACTGCCATTAATTGTATGTCAGCAGACATGACAGAGTAACTGTAAGTAATGTTCTTGCAGTGATGAAAGTAGTTTTCCTTACAGTGGTAAGACCTTCTGCTGTAAGAGAATTTCTACATGTGTAAAAGTCTTCTAATGGCCACAATTTTCAGGAATTCCAGTCTGTTGTCAAGTAGCTCTTCGCCTACACAAGCTGTCAACTTATCCACAGAGAACCACTCTGCTCCTTCCTGAACCCCGAACGTGTGAGTATGGGCATGCAGACCTCTCCAGGTCTCATTTGCATGCCTCTTGCCTGTGCTGACTGTTACAGCTCCTCCTGGCACTCCAGAGGTCTGTTTCTTTTTACATATCTGAAGTGTGGTGCTCCTTTCATGCCTCTCTTGAACACACTTGTAGTGGTGGGGTTTGAAATTGAACAATCTTTTTGTGCTACCAAGGCAGGAGGGATTGAAAGCTGCTCTGAACATCCAGTGCAGCAGCACCAGTAAAACATTCCTTCTTTCTCGTTTTGTAATTGTCCACCAGGCCCAAAGTCACTAGCTAGCAGGGCAGAGAACCCAGCTGCACCAAACTTTCTACCAACTACTGCTGCATAAGGGTCTATGGTGGGCAATGGGGCCCCTCCATCCTATCCACTAGTGCTCAAGTGTTGGACAGGGGGCAGAGGTCGAACCTCAGCTGTAACTGGTTTGTGTTGTAAGCTTATTTGTGTTTGTCTGTGCAAAGACCTGCAGCTGCTGAAACCAGCTTTGCCTTTAATTAAACCTTGTTCTCTCCAACTGCACATGTGTTATTTTCTGATTGGGTCGGAGGGTGGGGAAGAAAATTTGAGAAATTCTTATGAAGTGTGATGACCAAGAACATGAGCGTTAACTTACAGGTTTAGGGTAACCTGGTGATTCTCTTGTCAATAGTCTTAAATAGAAGCCTACATTGTGTTTTTGTGTAAGAAAAACATAGGAACATTTGTAAAGTTGTTTCTTCAGAGAATCTGTTAAGTTGGAACACTTTTACTGTCAATGAAATATTAAGTTGCACAGTTTCTAGTCTAAAATTGCCTGAAATCTACAGAGGCAAATCGTTGTGCAGAAGTTAACAAATTATCACTCACACACTATTTCTAAACATTCCAAGCTAGGTCCAACATGATTCATTCTTTCTTTGAATTAGTTTTGCATGCAAATATTGACAAAAAGCAAGTGACTAGAATCCAGTTTGGTATGTGCACTCTGATCTGTCACACAAATATGTGCTTCAATATTCTCTCATAGCATAATTGGCTCCAAAATAGCTTTCCCATGCTTTATGGTTGGGCAGAAGAACTCTTATTTCCTGTTCCTGGATTGTGGTGGTCTCCCATTCTTCACCTTTTTTTTTTTTTTTTTTTTTTTTGAGGCTCTGCATAGTGGCTAGGGCAAGAAACTACTAGTTGTAGCAAGGAACGAAGTGAGTGGTCACAGTGTCGCAGATATTTGAACCTGGGACATGTGTGGTCCCAAGTGCACACAGGTGTGCACACTTGGCACCTTGCACTTGCTTATATATGCACTCCCATCACCTTGCTACTATTTTTTGTTAGACTTCAAACCGCAAATTTCTCACCTTGTAAATATTCCCAGGTGTCAGACTGGATGTAAAGATTTTTTTGATAACCCTTCCTTCATGCGTCGATAGGTGGCATCGTGCTGGCTCTGCGTCAGATCCATTCTGCCTAGGATGTGATGTCTGGGCCCCTTATACCTACACCATCTCCACAATCCCCGCGCCTTCTGATGAGGATCTGGCACTCCATCCGATCCTGTCAGGTTGAAAGGTTTTTCTTTTTTCATCAAAAATGTTTCCAGTGTGGAAGGGATAATATGTCCATTTCAAAAAGACAAGGGAAGCCTTGCAAAGGCTGCAGCTGACACATGTCTGTGCCAGACACTCACAAAGTCTGTCTTTGGCGCCTCTGCTCCAGGCATGACTTGGAGTAATGCGAATGCTGCACAAAGATGAACAAGAAGGCAATCGGCAACTGTGAAGCCAAACTTGGCGTTGCAGAACTTCAGAGTAAGTTGAAAAAGTCCCATTTGAAAGAAAGTTCACGCTCACTCGTTGAGCCGTTCTCGTTACCGTTTTGTCTTCAAAATAGAGATCTGAAAGAGACACGTTAGTGACAGATTCCTTACCTTAGAATATCCCCAGGCGTCAGGCTGGATCCGGAAAGTTTTTGCGTAGCAGTACCCTTGCGCGTCGGTAGGCGGCGTCGTGCGGCTCCGCGTCCGGTGTCGTGATCGCCGGGATGACGTCAAGGGCAGTACTTAGGCGCCGCCCCTGCGCGCTGACGTCAGTTCTTCTTTTTCCGTGCCAGCAAGCGCAGATCCGGGAAGAGCAGTGCCCTAGTCATTTTTTGACTAACTTTTTTGGTGAATTTTTTCACTGTTTTTCTTCGAATCGACTTCAAGGTGTCGTAGGGATGCCCGGGTTTAAAAGTTGCGGCGCCTGTGCTCGGATGATGTCCATCACAGACCCGCATCGGGAGTGTCTCTTCTGCCTCGGCCGAGGCCACGACACGGAGTCTTGTTCCGACTGCCGGGCCCTCAACCCGAAAGCTTTGCGAGAGCGGTCTCGAAAGCTCCTCGAGGCCCGGCATTCGGCTCCGCGCAAGCCCCGGTCGCGTGAGAGGTCCAGGGGTCGATCGCGGAGTCCACACCGGTCGTCGGCATCGAAGTCTTCTTCGTCCGGTAAGTCCAAACACAAGTCCAAAAAGCATCGTCGCTCTAGGACTTCGCCTCGCCGGTCTCGCGACTCGGCTGAGGCCCCTCCCGGCACCGCCCCCGCGGCCCCGGACATGCCTGTGGAGTCGCCCCCGCAATACCCGTCCTTCCCGGGTTCGGGGGCGGATCCGGCCCAAGTACAGGAATTCCTATCGGCCATGGCCCGCCTCTTCGGGCCTCAAGGTCCCTCCGGTGCGCCTTCGGGCCCCGCGGGCCCTGATGGGGTTGCTCCGGCGTCGCCGACGGCTCCGGCCCCGGCGTCGCCCGTGCCTCCAGCCTCGGTCCCGGCTCCGGCCCCGATCCCGGTTCCTCAACCCCCATCGACGCCGGTCGACCTAACGACGCCGGCGCCGATGTCTCCGGTGCCGTTCTCGACGCCGCCTGGGGCTCCGGGCGGCGTCGTCCCCCAGTTCCTTCCGGCTCCGGACATGGACCCGGGCCGACGTCGCTCGACGCCGGTTCCGGCGCCGATGGGACCTTGGGTCCCAAATGTCCCTCCTCCTCCTTATTTTGAACCAGAGGAGGACCAGGAGGGGTCTGATGACCCTCTGACACAACAGTGTCAGTACGATGAGGACTGGACAGAAGGTCTAGGGGATGCCAGTGGTCTAGATACTTCCCCTGACACTGGCATGCTGTCTCCTCCCGTGGCTACGGAGGAGGGAGCCAATTTTGCAACGGTGTTGCGTAGGGCGGCTGGGGCCTTACGTCTCCAACTCCCTACTGTGGCGGTCAAGACTAATATCTTGACAGAGGTGCTTCAGCCGGCAGCCTCCTCTTCGGAGACTGTGCTGCCGTTTAACGACGCCCTCACTGACGCTTCTTTTGGGCGCCTGGTCCAAGCCCAACACAGGGGCTCCTGTGGTTAGGAACGTGTCCCGACGCCATCGCCCAGCTCCGGGCGACCCCCTGTTTCTCTCTGTCCACCCCACTCCTGAGAGCTTGGTTGTCCAAGCCTCCGCTTCCCAAACCGCCTTCCCTACCGCCCCTCCGGATAGGGAATCCAAACGCCTGGATCAATTTGGGAGAAAGGGTTTTTCTTCCTCCAGTGCTGGCTTGCGGTCCATCAACACCGCTTGCCTTTTGGGCCGATATACCCACTCCTTGTGGGATTCGGTGGCGAATGTTTTGCCCCAGTGTTCTGAGGAGGTCCAGACACTGCTTTCCCGTGCCATTGCGGAAGGAAGGGATGCGGCCAAATACACGATACGATGTGGCCTTGATACCGCTGACTCGCTGGGCAGGTCTATTGCAACGACGGTGGCGCTGCGACGCCACGCCTGGCTGAGAACCACTGGTTTTCAGGGGATGTCCAGAATACTCTCATGGACATGCCCTTTGATGGAGTCGGTCTTTTGGGTCCAAAGCAGACCATGCGTTGGAGCGCTTTAAGGACTCACGGGCTACTGCCAAGTCCCTGGGCCTTTCTGCTACACGCCCTCCGCTGACTTCTGCTTTTCGCCCCTTTCGTGGCCACGGTAGGGCGCCCCTTCACGTCAGCAGCCCAGCCACCGGCCCGCGCAGCAGGCGTCTTCGCGTGGCCGAGGATGTGGATTCCGCCGTGGCGGATCGGGCAACCAGCGTGCGGGTCAGGCCACCACCTCCAACCCGTCCGCGGCCTCCAAGCCCCTCCTAGTCCCTCCTTTCAGGTGCACAGCACGCCAGTAGGGGCAGGGTCCGCCATCACCTTCCCCACTGGCGTACCATCACCTCGGACAGGTGGGTCTTGGACATTGTCCGAACGGGCTACTCCCTCCCCTTCGAGACCACCCCCCAGCCATGCCACCTCAATTCCACCGCATGTCAGGGGATCACTTGGTGCTTCTGCAGAAGGAAGTCACGGCCCTCTTGGCCAAGAGGGCCATCGAGCATGTTCCGACCCCAGAAGTAGGGCGTGGTTGCTACTCCCACTACTTCCTGGTGCCCAAAAGGACAAGGAGGACATGCGTCCTATCTTGGACCTCCGGAACGTCAATCGCTTCCTCCGGAAGGAGAAGTTCAAGATGCTCACCCTAGCTCAGGTCTTGACTGCCCTCCACCCTGGAGACTGGTTGGTAGCGTTGGACTTGCAGGACGCATATTTCCACATCCCCGTCCTGCCGGCCCACCGGCGTTACCTTCGGTTCACGGTAGGCCCCGAGCATTTTCAGTTCACCGTGCTCCCCTTTGGCCTTACCAGTGCCCCTCGGGTGTTCACGAAAGTGATGGCGGTGGTCGCAGCTCATCTGCGCCGGGCAGGGGTTTCAGTCTTCCCCTACCTCGACGACTGGCTGCTGAAGGCGGGCTCGTCCCAGGCAGTCGTCTCCCACCTCCAGACTACGGCCGAACTCCTGCACTCGCTGGGGTTCTCCATCAATGTGCCGAAGTCGCATCTGATTCCTTCTCCACAGCTCCTTTTCATCGGAGCAGTTCTGGACACGACGCTGTTTCGGGCCTATCCTCCCGAACGGCGAGTCCGGGATATTCAGGCTATGATTCCGATCTTTCAGCCTTTATCCTGGGTTTCGGTACGGATGACCCTGAGGCTGCTGGGCCTCATGGCCTCCTGCATCCTGTTGGTCAATCATGCCAAATGGCATATGCGGGCTCTGCAGTGGGACCTGAAGTTCCAGTGGGCGCAGCACCAGGGCAACCTGTCCGATCACGTCCAGATCTCGGAGGGGACTGCAAAACAGTTGCAGTGGTGGCTCTCGAACCGGCAATGGGTCATGGGCAGATCCCTCTCCCTTCCCCAGCCAGAGCATACAGTTGTGACGGACGCGTCCCTTCTGGGATGGGGCGGTCACATGGGAGAGGCGGAGATCAGAGGCCTCTGGTCTCCGGGCGGAGTCCCGGCTCCATATCAACCTTCTGGAGCTCCGGGCGATCCGACTTGCACTCAAGGCATTCCTTCCCTCTGTCAAAGGGAAGGTGGTGCAGGTGTTCACAGACAACACCACCGCCATGTGGTACTGCAACAAACAGGGCGGGGTGGGGTCTTGGACCCTTTGTCAGGAGGCTCTGCGCCTCTGGACATGGCTGGAACATCAGGGCATGTTCCTGATGGTTCAACACCTGGCAGGTTCCCTGAACGCCAGGGCGGACGAACTCCAGCCGCAGGTGCATGATGGATCACGAATGGCGTCTTCACTCGGAAGTGGCGCAAGGACTCTTTCTACAATGGGGAGAGCCTTGGTTAGATCTATTCGCCACCGAAGAGAACGCGCAATGTCATCAGTTCTGCGCGTTGGAATTTCCAAGGCGGCACTCGCTCGGGCGACGCTTCGTCGCGAGTGGAGTTGCGGTCTGTTGTACGCCTTTCCGCCTATACCACTTCTACCCAGAGTGTTGAAAAGATTCGGCACGACCGGGCCCAAGTCATTCTTGTGGCTCCGGACTGGGCTCGAAGAGTTTGGTATCCCGAGCTACTCAATATGAGCGTAGATCCCCCGATCCGTCTGCCTCTTCGGGAGGATCTTCTGTCGCAGCAGCAGGGGACGGTCCTCCACCCGAACCTGTCCAGTCTACACCTGCTTGCGTGGAGATTGAGCGGCGGCAGTTGATTCCTTTCGACTTGCCTCCCGAAGTTTGTGATGTGATTCTGGCAGCCAGGCGTCCCTCCACTAAGGTGGTATACGCCTGCAGGTGGAACAAGTTTGTGGCATGGTGCACAGCAAAGGCTGTGAATCCCCTTTCTGCCCCTCTTTCTGAGGTCCTTCTGTTCCTTCTCTCTCTGGCCCAACAGGGTTCTGCCCTGGGTACCATCAAGGGTTATCTTTGTGCTATCTCGGCCTTCCTCAGGCTCCCTGATCAGCCCTCCCTTTTCAAGTCCCCTGTTGTTAACAGGTTCTTAAAAGGCATTACACACCTCTTCCCTCCTGTTCCGTTTGTGATGCCTCAGTGGGACTTGAACTTGGTTCTTACCTTTTAATGTGCGCTCCCTTTGAGCCTCTACATAACTGTCCTCTTCGTCTTCTCACTCTGAAGACAGCCTTTCTGGTGGCCATCACCTCCGCTCGGCGGGTGAGTGAGCTCCAGGCTCTATCTTGCAAACCTCCCTTTCTGTCTGTTCATCCAGACAAGGTTGCTCTTCGGACGCGTCCGTCCTTCTTGCCAAAGGTGGTTACTGCTTTCCACATTGGGCAGACCATCACTTTGCCCACCTTCTTTCCGCCTCCGCATCCTTCCAGAGAGGAAGAGAGGCTCCACCGTCTGGACCCAAAACGTGCGCTCTCCTTCTATATCGACCACACAAAACACTTCTGGGTGGATGACCAGCTCTTTGTTGGCTACGTGGGCGCCAAAAAAGGTCGGGCGGTGCACAAGAGGACCATCTCCCGCTGGGTTACCTTGTGCATCAAGACCTGCTATTCTTTGGCTAAGAAGGAGCCTCCTGTTGGGCTGCGTGCCCATTCCACCAGGGCAACGGCTGCTACCACGGCCTTGGGCCGCGGTGTTCCGCTGCCGGTTATCTGTCAGGCAGCTACCTGGGCCTCGCTGCACACGTTTACAAAGCATTACTGCCTTGACAGTCAGGTCCGGAGCGACGGCTTCTTTGGCCGTTCTGTCCTCCAGGACTTCCTTGTCTGATCTTTGTTCGCAGACCCACCACCGGGGTTGGTATTGCTGGGGTATCTATTCTAAGGTAAGGAATCTGTCACTAACGTGTCTCTTTCAGATGCACAAGTTACTAACTTGTGTAACGATATATCTGTAAGAGACAGTAGTTAGTGACAGATTCCTTACCGCCCCACCCATCCTCCCCGTTCTGCGAACTGATTTCTAGGGTTAAGGACATCCCTTTCAGGGCCCTAGTATTTTTCAGACACCTATGTCAGCTTCTTGCATGGCTCTGCGTTCCTGGCGCGGAAAGTCGTGTACAGAACTGACGCTCAGCGCGCAGGGGCGGCGCCTAAGTACTGCCCGCGACGTCATCCCGGCGATCACGACGACGGACGCGGAGCCGCACGACGCGCAAGGGTACTGCTACGCAAAAACTTTCCGGATCCAGCCTGACGCCTGGGGATATTCTAAGGTAAGGAATCTGTCACTAACTACTGTCTCTTACAGATATATCGTTACACAAGTTAGTAACTTGTGCTTCAGGTAAGTCGAAGAAATAAAAGAAGCATAATAAGTAGAAGCACAGGTCTCCTTTGTCCTACTACACCCAGCATACAGAGTCACACAATGCCCAGAGTACCTCTAGGCCATGGAGTCGCACCCCCCCCCCCAACCTGGAGTCTCAGACCATCAGCACCACTTAGCGACCAATGCTGCCACCCTGGGCCTTAACCCCTGCCCAGACATTACATATGTTGGACCCAGAGCCAATATTTAATGTAACCGTCCCCCCCCCCCCTACTAGAATATTGAAGATCTTCACAAATTTCAGTAAATACTCCGGCTATTCGATAAATTGGTCTAAGTCCACAATCTTTATACTACATGGTCTGCCCCCAGTTTTGCCGGCGGAATGTAAAGATGCTGTGGTGACCGAGAGTTTCCGATACCTTGGGGTATTAATCACGGCAGACCCAGACCTGTTTTACGCACGCAACCTGCAGGCCCCTCTGACACGCCTCTGGAGTGATGTCCATCACTGCCGCTGTCCCTACTAGGACGCGCAGCACTTTTCAAAATGATGGCACATCCCACTTCCTCTACGCTCTGAAAAACACACCGTATGCGATCCGGCAATCCTGCTTCCAGGCTGATTCTGAGGTGTGTACTATGTTCTGGGATGGGAAACCCCCACGAATAGCAATGCAGAAGTTAGTGGGGTGGTACGATGGGGGAATTGCATTGCCGAACATTCAGACATACTACTGGGCAGCCAAATAGCAGTTATTAATCAGTGGGTGCACCTGGCACAGGATTAGCCGGCCTATAAAATGGACAGACTCCTCCTGGGCACAGGGGGCCACGTTTGGGCATTATACGCATACATCAGAGGCAATAAGCTCACAGGTCCCACGGCACAAACGATCAGACTCTGGAATCTAGTACACAAAAGGCTGGGATGGTATAATAAAATAACACAAGCCACACCACTCTCGGAAACTTGAGAGATTGGGCCGGTTATCGAAGTGCCCTGGATTTGACAAGTGGGACCTCATAGGAATCTAAAAAGTGGGAGATCTATGGACTACGGATGGGGTAATCCCATTTGCGGACATGCAACAGGAATATAATCTCGCTACGACCGAAACTTTGATATCTACAGGTTAGGCATGCCCTAACGGCAGTCATACCACAGGGGAGTGCCCTCCCTGAAGCCACCCCGCTGGAGGACAGACTGTAGGAAGCTGGCTCTGTATATACTATACCAAAGTGAGGTATAGTGTGCACAGAGACCAGTGGAACCCAAAAGGTAGGCAGAGGTAAAGTAGATAGCACCTCACTCTCTATTTGTGGTAGTGTGGTCGAGCAGTAAGGCTTTATCAGAGGACAGTGGTAAGCATTTTTTGTACACAGTCAGCAAATGAATTCACACACTCAAAGACTGAACTTCAATCCAATTGTTTTGGTATAAAAATATTCTTTTAGTTATTTTATTTCCTAGCACCAAGCAAGCCTGGCCCAGGTAAGTGGTAAATATACAGTTGTAATACAGTTTGAATTGTAATTGTATATGCACTTTGTTTTGATTTACAGTATTGTTACTGAGAAATGCAATGCTTTGTAAACACAGTACATATACTTTGAATGGGCTTTTTAGTCAAATATCCTGCAAGTTACTTTTTAGATTACTTTTCTTACACAGTGCAGTATACCTGGATACTGCACTGGGACATCTCCTGTAAACAGGTAAGTAAAAGCGTTTTGGTTATTTAGTTACAGTTTTAAAGGATTTCTTAGATTTTCCAACTCCACACTTAGAAACTTTTCATAGAAAAACAATCAATGTTATCCTATGGAGGAAAATAGTGTTATCGGTTAGCAGGTAAGTACTTTGTTGTGGGAGTTGGTATTCTGGGGTTAGACTCGGGGGGCAAGCAAGGATGCACTCTTGTTACACCCTCAGCGGCACTAGTGCGGCCGGGTGCAGAGTTCTGAAGCCCAATGTTATCCAATGGGGGTAGGGGCCTCCTGTTGGTGGCTGCTGGCGAGCAGGCCACACGGTTGTGGGAGCCAAGCTCCTGGTGTTAGGCTCAGGGCAAAGGGGGGTCCGGTTTAGCACACAAAGTGCACTGGCGGCTGGGTGCAGGGTGCGGTTTTGGCATCGGGTGCCCTGTTTTCAATGGGGATTTTCGGTTTTGGTTTTTAGCTGCAGGCTCGGTCCAGGAAGACTTCCGGGAGGAACCAACAGCTGGGCAGGTTAGTTGGAGGGCTCTGGGACGTAGGTGCACCTCGGGTTCTTTTCTCCAGGACGCAGGGCGGCTGGATGCAGGGGTGTCTATCTGAAAGAAACACGTTAGTTATGGATTCCTTACCTTAGAATTACCCCCAGGCGTCAGACTGGATCCGGAAAGTTTTTTTGTCAGCAGTACCTCTGCGTGTCGGAAGTTGGCGTCGGTCGGCTCCGCGTTTGGCATCGTGTCGCCAGGATGACGTCGCGGCAGCTACTCAGACGCCGCCCTTGCGCGCTGACGTCAGTTCTTTATTTTTCCGCGCCAGCCAGCGCAGATCCAGGAAGAGCAGTACCTCCAGTCACTTTTTGACTGACTTTTTCTCGACTTTTGTCGACTTCTTTTTCGGGTCTTCGACTCCTGGTGCACGAGGGATGCCCGGCTTCAAGGCATGCAGTTCCTGTAACCGACTGATGTCGGTGACGGATCCGCACCGCGTGTGCCTCTTTTACCTGGAGCATGACCACGACCCCAAGTCGTGCTCCGACTGCCGGTCGATGGCGGCGAAGGCTTTGCGGGAGCGGTCCCGAAAGCTGCTTGAGCGCCGGCAGTCGGCTCCGCGCCATTCGAGGTCGCGAGGGACGTCGAGGGACCGGTCGCGGAGCCACCACCATTCGTCCAAGTCATCGAAGTCTTCGCACTCGGGGTCGGGTAAGTCGAAGCATAAGAAGAAGTCGAAGAAGCATCGTCGCTCTTCGACTTCTCGCCGGCCGACCCGACGAGGGATGCGGGTGGTGCCCCTCCCGCGGAGCCCGAAGAGTCGACTCCACGTTTCCCTCCCTTCCCGGGACCCGGAGCAACTCCCGCCCAGCTTTGTACGTTCTACGAGGCGATGCATGCCATCTTTGGGCGGCCCGAACCCGCCGGCGCGCCTTCGGGCCCTGCGGATTTGGTTGGCAGCTCCGGCCCCGGCGCCGCAGGCCCCCCTTGGATCCAGGCCTGGATCCGGATCAGCGCCGGTTGACCTGATTACACCTCCACCGGCGCCGCTTCCTCCGGCACCAATACCACATTCGACGCCGGTCGGCCCCCTGGCCGGCGTCGACCCCGGTATCCATCCCGACGTGGACCCGGAGCCAGACCGGAGTCACCCGACGCCGGATCCGGCGCCAAGTGGGGTTTTTGTGCCCCTGTTCACTCCTGGGGTCCCTTTTCGACCAGAATGGCACCCAGAGGATGATGAGGAGGACTGGGAGGGGTCAGGTGACCCTCTGACCGACCAGTTAGATGAACAGGACTGGCAAGAGGAACTGGGGGATGCCAGTGGTCTCGATACCTCCCCTGACCTTGGCATGTTGTCTCCTACTACAGTGGCTACGGAGGAGGGAGCGTCGTACGCAGTGGTGTTGCGTAGGGCAGTCGAGGCTCTCAACCTCGAGCTTCCTACGGTGGCGGTCAGGACTAACCTTCTGACGGAGGTGCTTCAACCGGCGGCGAGCTCTTCGGAGCCCCTGCTGCCGTTTAATGAGGCCCTCACCGACGTCCTTTTGGGCACGTGGTCTAGATGATTGCCCGACGCCACCGCCCGGCTCCGGACAACCGCACTTTCCTCTCCCAACACACCACCCCGGAGAGCTTGGTGGTGCAAGCCTCCACTTCCAAGAGCGCATTCCCTACCGCTCCCCCGGAAAGGGAATCCAAGAAGCTGGACCATCTTGGAAAGAAAATTTTCTCTTCCGCCAGCTTAGGACTGCGGTCGGTAAACACCACATGTCTCTTGGGCCGTTATTCCCACTCTGTGTGGGATACAGTTGCGCAGGTGTTGCCTCAGTGTCCGGAGGAGGCCCGGGCAGTGCTCTCCCAGGCTGTCGCCGCCAGAAGGGATGCGGCGAAGTTTACCATCCGTTGTGGGCTGGACACCGCCGACTCTCTGGGCAGGACCATTTCAACGTCAGTAGCACTTCGCCGCTATGCCTGGATGAGATCGACTGGCTTTTCGGGGGATGTCCAGAACACCTTGATGGACATGCCCTTTGATGGCCGTCATCTTTTTGGCGACAAAGTAGACAACGCTGTAGAGCGTTTCAAGGACTCACGGGCTACGGCCAAGTCCTTGGGCCTCTCCACCCGCCCTGCTCAGTCTGCTTTTCGCCCCTTTCGTGGCTACGGAAGGGGTGCCCCGCTATGTCCTGCCCAGAGCCACAGGTCGCAGCAAGTTACCCAACATTCGTGCGGCCGGGGACGTGGGAACAACCGTCGTGGTTCCGGGGGCCCGCGGGCTGGCCAGTCCACCAACCCCCCCCCCCCCTCTGCAGCAGCCTCCAAACCTTCCTAGTCTGACTTTTTAGGCCCATCAAATGCCAGTGGGTGGCAGGATTCGCCATCACCTCCCCCACTGTCTCACCATCACTTCGGACAGGTGGGTTTTGCAAATAGTCCGAAGGGGCTACTCCATCCCCTTCGAGGCTACCCCTCCAGCCATGCCACCGCAATACCACCGCATGTCGGGGGATCACCTGGCCCTTCTCCAGCAGGAAGTTACGGCTCTTTTGGCCAAGGGAGCCATCGAGGGCGTTCCTGTATCGGAAGTAGGTCATGGTTGTTATTCCCACTACTTTCTGGTCCCCAAGAAGGACAAGGGCCTGCGTCCTATCTTGGATCTCAGGAACGTCAACCGCTTCCTCCGGAAGGAGAAGTTCAAGATGCTCGCTCAAGTCTTGTCTGCCCTCGACCCGGAAGACTGGATGGTAGCGTTGGTCTTGCAGGACGCTTATTTTCACATCCCCGTCCTGCCGGCCCACCGGCGTTACCTGCGGTTCACGGTAGGCCACGAGCATTTTCAGTTTACCGGGCTCCCCTTTGGCCTTACCAGCGCCCCGCTGGTGTTCACGAAAGTGATGGCTGTGGTCGCAGCGCATCTGTGCAGATCAGGGGTTTCAGTCTTCACCTATCTCGACGACTGGCTGTTGAAGGCGGGCTCGCTCCAGACAGTCGTATCCCACCTCCAGATTACGGCCGACCTCCTGCATTCGCTGGGGTTCTCCATCTATGTGCCGAAGTCACACCTGATTCCCTCTCAGAAGCTCCTCTTCATCGGGGCGGTTCTGGACACGACCCGGTTTCGGGTCTATCCTCCCGAACAGAGAGTCTGAGATATTTAGGATATGATTCCGATCTTTCAGCCTCTATCCCGGGTTTGTCAGAATGACCCTGAGGCTGCTGGGCCTCATGGCCTCCTGCATCCTGCTGGTCGATCATGCCAGGTGGCATATGCGGGCTCTGCAGTGGGACCTGAAGTTCCAGTGGGCGCAGCATATGGGGAATCTGTCCGATTGCGTCCAGATCTCGGAGGGCACTGCACGCCAATTGCAGTGGTGGCTCACGAACCAGGATTGGGTCAACAGCAGATCCCTCTCCCTTCCCCAACCAGAACACACAGTGGTGACAGACGCATCCCTTCTGGGATGGGGCGGCCACATGGGAGAGGCGGAGATCAGAGGCCTCTGGTCTCCGGCGGAGTCCGGCCTCCACATCAACCTTCTGGAGGTTCGGGCGATTCGTCTTGCACTCAAAGCATTCCTTCCCTCTGTCCGGGGAAGAGTAGTGCAGGTGTTCACGGACAACACCACCGCCATGTGGTACTGCAACAAACAGGGTGGGGTCGTGGACCCTATGTCAGGAGGCCCTCCGCCTCTAGACATGGCTGGAACATCAGGGCATATCCCTGGTGGTTCAACACCTGGCAGGTTCACTGAACGCCAGGGCCGACTAACTCAGCCGCAGGTGCATGATGGATCACGAATGGCGTCTTCACTCTGAGGTGGTGCAAGGTCTGTTTCAACAGTGGGGAGAGCCTTGGTTAGATCTATTCGCCACCGAAGAGAACGCGCAATGTCAGCAATACTGCGCGTTGGAATTTCCAAGGCGGCACTCGCTAGGCGACGCTTTTCGTCGCGAGTGGAATTGCGGTCTGTTGTACGCCTTTCCGCCTATACCACTTCTGCCCAGAGTGCTGAAGAAGATCAGGTGCGACCGGGCCCAAGTCATTCTTGTGGCTCCGGATTGGGCATGGAGAGTTTGATATCCCGAGCTGCTCAACATGGCCATCGATCCTCCGACCCATCTGTCTCTTCGGGAGGATCTTCTGTCGCAGCAACAGGGGACGGTCCTCCACCCGAACCTGTCCAGCCTCCACCTCCTTGCGTGGAGATTGAGCGGCGGCAGGCGGCGGCAGTTGACGTCATTCGACCTGCCTCCCGAAGTCTGCGATGTAATTCTGGCAGCCAGGTGTCCCTCCACTAAGACGGTATACGCCTGCCAGTGGAACAAATTTGTGGCATGGTGCACAGCAAAGGCTGTGGATCCCCTCTCTGCCCCTCTTTCTGAGGTTCTTTTGTTCCTTCTTTCTTTGGCCCAGCAGGGCTCTGCTCTGGGCACTATCAAGGGCTATCTCACGGCCATTTCTGCCTTCCTTCGGCTGCCAGATCAGCCTTCCCTTTTCAAGTCCCCGGTGGTAAATCGTTTCTTGAAAGGCATAACTCATCTCTTTCCTCCTATTCCTTTCGTTATGCCTCAGTGGGAGTTGAACCTAGTTTTAACTTATTTAATGTGCGCTCCCTCTGAGCCGCTTCATAACTGTCCTCTGAGGCTCTTAACTCTCAAAACTGCATTCCTGGTGGCTATCTCCTCTGCCAGACGGGTGAGTGAGCTCCAGGCGCTTTCTTCTAAGCCTCCTTTTCTATCTGTGCATCCGGACAAAGTTGTCCTCAGGACTCGTCCATCCTTCCTGCCTAAGGTAGTCACTGCCTTCCACATCGGGCAGACCATCACTTTGCCCACCTTCTTTCCGCCTCCGCATCCTTCGAAGGAGGAAGAGAGGCTCCACCGTCTGGACCCAAAACCGTGCGCTTTCCTTTTATTTGGATCGCACCAGACAGTTCTGGGTGGATGACCAGCTCTTTGTTGGGTACGTGGGCGCCAAGAAAGGTCGGGCCGTACACAAACGGACTATCTCCCGATGGGTCGTTTTGTGTATCAAAGCCTGTTATTCTTTGGCAAAGGAGCCTCCAGTGGGGCTGCGCGCCCATTCCACCAGGGCGATGGCAGCTACCACTGCTCTGGGACGAGGCGTTCCTCTGAATGACATCTGTCAGGCGGCTACGTGGGCTTCGTTGCACACTTTTACGAAGCACTACTGTCTTGACAGTCAAGTCCGGAGAGATGGCTTCTTTGGCTGTTCTGTTCTCCAGGACTTTCTGGTGTGATCTTGGTTTGCAGACCCACCTCTGGGGTTGGCATTGCTGGGGTATCCATTCTAAGGTAAGGAATCTATAACTAACGTGTTTCTTTCAGATGAACAAGTTACTTACCTTCCGTAACGATATATCTGTAAGAAACAGTTAGTTATAGATTCCTTACTGCCCCACCCATCCTCCCCGTTCTGCGAACTGATTTCTAGGGTTAAGGACATCCTTTCAGGGCCCTAGTTTTATGCACCAGTGGTCAGTGTCTGGCATGGCTCTGTTTTCTGGCGCGGAAAGTCGTGTACAGAACTGACGTCAGCGCGCGAGGGCGGCGTTTACGTAGCTGCCGCGACGTCGTCCCAGCGACAATATGCCGACGACTAACGCGGAGCCGACCACCTTCCGACGCGCAGAGGTACTGCTGACAAAAAAAACTTTCCGGATCCAGTCTGACGCCTGGGGGTAATTCTAAGGTAAGGAATCTACAACTAACTAATGTTTCTTACAGATATATCGTTACCGAAGGTAAGTAACTTGTTCTTTGAGGTCGGATTTCACCTTACCGGGCCACTCGCGGTTGGGGGGGGGGGGGGCGGGTCTCCGTGCAGAGGGTGCAGGTGATGGTGGGGAGCCCTGGAGGAGTCAACCCACGGTGGACTCGGACTCTGGAGCGCTGGGGTACCTCGCTGGGACCGGTGGGCCACTTTAACTCGGGCCGTAGGCAACGGGTGCAGTGGTGGTTCCAGGCATCGGGTTTCTTTTTCCTCAGCAGGCTCGGAGTCTTTCTTTGGTGTTTCTTCTGAACAGAGCTGCTGTTTACAGGAGATCCGGTCTTTGTTTAAGGCAGTCAGTCCTCCCAGGGGTCTGGTGGTCGCTGGCTGCAGGACAAGATGATTTTTGGCGCAGGATCTCTGGAAACTGCAGAAGGGCCAGTAGGGCTGGGGCCCAGTCAGTTGTTCTCTGCAGTCTCCTCTGCTGGGCGTCTTCTTTTGTCCTTTTTCTTCTTAGGTTGCGGGAATCTGCCTTCTTGGTTCAGGGCTGCCCCCTAAATACTGTATTTAGGGGGCGTTTTAGGGGCCTCGAGGTTAGTAGCTAATGGGCTACTGACCTTAGGGTGACTACACGTTTTGTGTGCTCACCCCACGTGGGGGAGTGGGCACAACCCCTAGTCCTGATTGGAGAGTGCCTGCCATCTGCAAGATGGCTGGCACTGAAGAGTGGGCTTCACCTCGCCTCCCCCACCTGAGGGGTGGGCTTGGCAGAGGTGGGCACACCTTCTGGGCTGTGCTAAGTTTTCCCTCCTGTCTTCCCGCCGAAAAGGAGGGGAGACAGGAAGGGGGCCTGCTCCTGATGGCAGGAGAGGCTAGGGGTCTTTGAAGCTCCCCTGCAACAGATTGCTCTTCCTGGCCTGGGGGGAGGTGTGAACACCTCCGCCCAGGAAAGGCTTTGTTTCTGGGCTCAGGGAGCCAAGGCTCCCACCCTAGGGGTCCAGAAACATGTCTTGTGGTGGCAGGCTGGTGTGTACCAGTCAGGGAACCCACCAGAGGCTGGTCGTTTTTCAGGGGGAATCTCGAAGATGCCCTCTGAGTGCATTTTTCATTAAATCCCACACTGGCATCAGTGTGGGTTTAATGTGCTGAGAAGTTTGATACCAAACTTCTCAGTTTTCAGTGTAGCCATTATGGTGCTGTGGAGTTCGTAATGACAAACTCCCAGCACCATATACTCTTAATGGCAGCACTGCACTTACAATGTCCAAGAATGGACTTGACACTGTAGGGGTACAGGGCTCATGCACCTGTACCCTCACCACTGGTATAGTGCACCCACCTAGAGGGGTGACTGATCTATGCCAGGGCAGTGGGTTGTAGGCATGGGTGCCATGCCGACTCTTCACTTTGTTCTGCACTAAAACATGCAGCCTGCAAAGGCAGTGTGTGAGTGTAAAGGTACAGGGTCTCTAAGGGTAGCACAATAAGTGCTGCAGCCCTTAGAGGCCTTCCCTGGCCACAGTGCCCTTGGTACCTGTGGTACCATTTACAAGGGACTGCCCTGTGGCCAGAGAGTGCCAATTGGGGGTATAATTTGGGACAGAACACAGACCCTGGGAACCTGATTGGCAGGGACCCAGGGCACATCAAGTCAAAGTGCATCAGCAGTCTGGCAAAAAGTGGGGGGTTACTGCAAGAGCAACCCAGCTTCCTACACAGACTCCTTACGGATTTCATGGATCGCCGGGCGATCTCCATGACATATAAAAAAAAATAGTGCATAACTCTTTGGATCCCCTCCGGCTCCATGAGCACTGGCAAAGGTATATGGGTGAGCTGGAGGATGAGTACTGGCAGGAACTCTACACGGGGGCACAAGTCACACCCACCCTTGGGGAATGGGATAGAGATATGGACTGGTCTGTGATAGCCGAGAGGGCTATATATAAAAGCAGGGGTTGCCCGAAAAAATGAGAACGGATCTGGGGCAAGTGGAATGCCTACAAGGGTAGGATCTGCTCTGACGCCTCCGTGTGCACTGGCGGAGCAGTCACGGGGAGGACTCTTATGGGAAACATCGATAATGTGACACTTGAGACGACAAGTGTAATGTTGAACAAAGCGAATTATACTGTCTCTGGATCAGTGGGAATGTGTAGTGGTTATGCGATAATGACTGCAACCGACTTGTTTGTTTACTTACTAAAATAAAAAGAATTATAAAAAAAAAAAAAGACCGCACCCAAGTCATCCTAGTGGCCCTGGACTGGGTGAGGAGAGTGTGGTACCCAGAAATCCTGTACAAGAGCATTTGTCCTCTGCTCAGGATTCCCCTTCGGGAGGATCTCCTATCTCAGCAGCTAGCCAAAAAACAGCCCCAAAAGGCTTGCGTGCTCATTCTACCAGAGTGAAGGCTGCTACCCCTGCGCTGATGCACAGTGTGCCAGTCTTGGACATGTGCCAGGCTGCTACATGGGTATTACTTCACATGTTAACAAAGCACTATTGCCTGGACGATTTGCCTGATCTGTCCTGCAGGATTTCCTTGCCTGAGTCATTCCACAGACCCACTACTAGGGGAGGTACTGCTTTGCTATCTCTTCTCAAGGTGAGGAATCTGTTATGTTTGCGCTGTATAAAACTCTGGGGTGGGGGGGGGGGGGAGGAATCTACCTCCAAACAGTGGCTTGCATATCATTGATCCTCCATTCCACCCCCACCCTTTGCTCACACAACACCTGTCGGGCAAGATTGAATTCACTAATAGCGGGAGGAAATAACCAACAAATGGGTGCTTTTCGTGATACAGTGGTGCACTACCTGGAGTTCCACACCATGCCACCAAACAATCCACCTCGTGCCATGTAACAAGTCGAGACCAGCTAAAAGTGTTAAAGGAAAAAGTTCAGGCGCTCCTTGACAAAGGTGCCATTGAATTGATGCCCCTTCACCAGCGGGCCATGGAAAGTACTCCCTGTACTTCCGTATTTCCAAGAAATATAGAACTCTGCGACATACTGTAGATCTCAGGCATCTGAACTTCTTCCACATCCCAATAGATCGAGCAAATCAGTGATACCTGTGTTTTCTGGTAAGTGGCCAACAAGACCAATTCAAAGTTCTACAGTTTGGGGTCAAAAAAGACCAAAGAGTGTTTACCAGTACTCTATGAAGCCCTCTGAAAGGGGTTCTGAAGCCACCACTTCGGGTAGGTACTGCTTTGCAGTCTATGCAAAGCATGTGTATATACAACACATCCTACAAAGGGAAAATGTTACTTACCCTCTAACCATCTGTTGGTAGCTTGTAGTGATGTTGGTTCATATGTGCCCTGCCTCTTCCCAGGCAGTGAATGATCCAATTTGTTTTCAATTTTGCCTTTTGGCAATGTACAGCACATATATTCTGTCTTCTCCACTCCACTGACAGAACCCACCTGCTGGGGGAAAACAATCTGCGATGGAGTCTTTTTTATGGTGCACTGTGGGCTTAAGGAGGAGTCATGCGGGGTCGTATCGGCTCATCTGTGCACAAGTGACTTCAATTTCTTTCCTCACGTAAACAACTGGAAGAAAGAGAGTAGGAGCAGAGATCAGTGCCTAGTGCACACACAGGCATCATTGTCACTGTTACCTAGGTTGGTTTCACTGTTAAGGCTAAATATTTGCATCTTGAGCCACGGCAAATTCAGCCCCTTTATAGGGTCTTTGCTAACAGCAGTCATGAGGAAACCCTACCAAAATTAAGAGATGGAATTCCAAAGGCTTGCCTGTTTTTTCAGACACCACGTCCACATATGGTAAGGATGGTAATTAAACTGTTGGGATGATTGCTTCATGCACTGCAATAGTACCTCATGCAAAACTACATATGCGCCTGTGAGGAAATGAGGTGTATAATATGGTGTGGTTGTGCAACCTCACCGTGTAATACACTTACCAACCACTTTAGGGCCCATGGGTCTGTTAAACCCTCAGCTCAATCCTGGGTTGCTCTGGCACTGCTCAATAAGGCTTACACAGAGGAACACGTGTAAAGCATTTAAACAGCACCAAAACAATTGAAGAAATCGACGCGACACTCAAGAAATCCCAAACCAATTTATAAAAATAGACTGCACTTATATAAGAATTTAGACACTAGAATGAAAAAGATTCACAGAGGATTCCAGAGATATTGATTTTACCAGCATTAAGAAAGCAATTTCACTTAACTGCGAACAAGCCTTGTCAAAGGAAACGAATTTCACACTTAGAAACTTTTTCAAGGAAAACTTAGGTAAGTGTCAATGCGGTTGGTTAGAATTTCTTGGGGTGACACTCTCCAGCAGGGAGCTAGTCAAGGGGACCAGCAAGGTCTTCAAGTATGGCTCCCTCTACAGAAGCAGTCCTGTAGCAGTTCCAGGCATTTTATCCATGTTGCAATGTATTCCTATGGAGTGGTCCTGATGCAAGGGATGAATGATGCTGAAGCTGCTCTAACAATGCTGTGAATGCGACTTCAACAGGGGTCTTCCTGCAGGAATTCCTTGGTCCACGAAGATGGTAAAAGTGTCCTCGTTGCAGGGTCCACTTCTCTCGAAGTCATCTCCCGTCTGGCCGAAGCCCAGTCGCCCTTTGTCACGGTCACAGGTCAATCCATCCTGAGTCTGTAACTGACCAGTGTGGCTCCAAGCAACTCTCAGACAGCACTCCCAGGCTCAGCGAACTCTGGTGCAACTCTGCATCGGGTCTTGGTCCTCGGTGCTGCACGGCGGCGGTGGAAGCGGCTTGATGACTTTGGGCTACCAACTGGCCCCAACAGGATTCCTCAGCCGTTGTTTCTCTGTGCTGCAAATGGTAGGTCAGTCAGTTGTCCCTTGGTGTTCACGTGGCTTGACTGGGCTCTAAGACGGTGCTTAATTTGTAAAAAAAAAAAATTTAAAATGAAGAAATTAAGTACCAGAGCCCTTCTCAGGTGGCCACTGCAGTCTGCACCGCCCCTGCCTGCGCTGCCAGTGACAGTACCAACAAATTACTACCCATCGCACTGCTACAATTGTGATAATTCAGTCTATTACAGGCCACCCGAAGCTATAAAAATGTCATGGAATAGTCTGAATTGTATTTTTTAATGTATATTGAATTATTAAACACTGTTGTGTGCTCATCTCAAAATTAAGCAGACAGAGCCACCATTTGGTGGGCTGTCATTAGGGCCGGTGCTGAGCACTGGAGGCCACTGGCTCAAATTAAGCTCTGCTCTGGAGACAGATTCTCCGTGAGCAGCATACGGCAGACAATGTCTCTTCCTTTGCTAGCCACCAGGTGCAGTCTTCGGTGCAGCCTCTCACTAGTCCCTTGGTGCAGCAGGGCAGTCCTTTGGTCCTTCCAAGTTGGTTGAGGTCTTGGTGCCAGGGGTGTCCCCTTTATGTTTGGAACGTGCCCTCAGGGCAGTATGTGGTTGGTAGCCAATGGGGCTATCAGGATCCAGCCCACCTGGTGGCCACTTCCTGTGGAGTGTGGCATTTGGCTATCCCAGGATGCCCCATTCTGCCCACTCCCCAGATGGCGAGATGCCTCTCTTGGTGTTTAAACCTCCTAGCCCACCCCCGGGGTGTGAATACCTCGGGGCTACACGCCCCTGAGGAAACCGGTTTGACAACTGGTTTTGTAGTGTAGCTCCTATTTCCCTAATAGGCTCTGCGCATTGAAATATACCCTATAGGCTTGACATCGGACTGAGGTCTGTATGTCCCTATCTAGTATATTAAACTTAATTACTTGTGCCAGCTAGCTCAGAGGCCACTAGAAACTCCTTGACAAACAAGAAGGGAGTATTTTCTGGCAGCCGCAAAACATGACCACTTTGTTTCCCTTTAGAATCAGAACGTGTCCCAGAGTCGTGTAAACAATAGATAACCGTTTCACTCAGCTCAATCATGCATGCTTAGTTTTCCTCAAAGTTACACAGAAAGAATAGACGGGCGTTTCAATAAAAGATTTATTGAACAGTCTTGTTTCTCGTGTAAGTAATATGTGGTGTTACGATCACAAGACAGTATGCGAGATAAATAATGTAGTGTAAGCAGTAGAAATAAATAGTACTGCAATAGCATTATCTTTAGCAGATATTCATTTACATAAATAACACAGACTAAAAATGTGAGTACTCATACGATGCGTTTCTAAGCTAGTTCTACCCCAATGTACCTAACCTAACCGTAGGGAGAGGTATGAAGTAGGTGAAGTATTCCTTACTATGGTATACGAAGAGTAAGTTGCGCCTAGTATGCCAAGAGTCCCTCTAGGTTCTAGTCAGCTCCATACCTTAAGAATGAGAGAGGTAGGAATCTCTTGCCAGACTCGAACTCCAACACCCCGAAAGGGAAGTCAGATCACTGGAAGCTGGATTCTCTGCGTGCAGGGATGACAGCGTCTTCTCAGTGCGTCAGGCCGGGAAACGGGCTCCTCTAAAGTCGAGGTCTCCTCTAGTTTACAAGGGCTAGGGAAGGTATATTTATACCCAAGAGGTACCTCAGAATGTTAGCATTGACGTGAATCGGACAGCGGAAGACGTCATGAATGAACCCCTAAGGTATAACGGTTCATGCATAATAGATGAGTCCTTGAAGAAATCAATAGTCCTGTGCTAGGGAAACTCCCGAAGCCTAAGGGTCTGTTCTTCAAGAACTCGTTGTGACGTTAGGGTGGACGGATGTCGGAGACCATGCCTGTATTTGGAGTGCACGGTTTAATGCCTAAATAAGGACAGGGATTTTATGCCTATATAAGGGCAGGGCGAATTGTGCCTATATAAGGACATGATACAGGAAAACCTATATACGGACACCCTAAGAGGAATACAACACCCACTCCACTTTCGTGTGTACGATAATAATATAAATGCTAAACATTTAAAATACTAAACATAAAATGGAGTACCGCATATTGCTACAAATATTTTTTAAAAGCATTAAAAGGCATTTTCATTTCATGGAAATTAATGAACTTTGCAGACTAACAAGATGACAAAGTGTCTGAGGAAGTACCGCGAAGTCCGTACTATAAGAATAGTTCTACTTCAAGCAGATTGATTTGCCATTTAATTTGAAAAAACGGAAAAAAGTTCAATATGGGAAGAGTTCCAAGTTTTTGAAATATGAAGGCCAAATTTTTACTGCATCTCTGGAACACTGTGGGCTGAATCAGTGTACGGGTCTGGTGTAAACATGAGATCATCTATTTCTGTAGACAAAATATCGTCCACTGTAGTTGGTGACATTCGGAACACCTCGTGTAGTAGATTAATTGCACAGAGATGTGAAGCATCGCTTTCAGCATAGGATGCCGCAGCAATGTTCGCGTCCGTTGTTACCTGTGTGCCTGTAGATCCATCTCGTATCTCAGCAGCAGCCGGAAGCGTCTGAGATCTCTCAATGAATGCAGTCATCAGAATTGGTAGCCTCTGGGGACAACACAGAGCATGGGCCGTTATCGGGTCCAGCAGAGTATCGATATCCGTTGGCGTAGCTGATGGAAATGTTAGACAGGTGTCCAACACGCATTCTTCACCGCATAGCAGGCATCGTAGAACAGGTAAGATGCAATCTTGCCAGATTGGTCTGAACGACAGGAACCACGTGGTATTAAGTTCCCGTGAGACGATTCATGCCCAAAGCTGTACTATTCGCTCACGGCACTTTCGCTCAAGGAGAGCTTTCTCCACTTCGCTCGGAGTGATGTCTGCGAATAGGCTGGCCATAGCGTAATAGCAGGAAGAGAAATAGAATTCCGGCAACAAGTGCTAGAATTAATGGTATGCCACCAAACACCGAATGTGCAAAGTTTGGGATTATTCCGAGTATTGCCTGGAAAGGTGTTAACAGACCGAACAGATGCTCTTAAATACATGTACAATTCCGCTTGTATCAGACATGTTAAAGATACGTCCTATCATTTCCACGAAATGTATAGGGCAGTTTGTACGTATTAAAGTCTGTATCTCAGCCGAAGTCCTTGCGATTTGTAGATCATAGGTTTCTTTGGCCGAGGTCAAAGGCACTGTTTTTTGTAAAAGCATGGCTTTCATTCTGCTTAAAGTATCAAATCTTATAAAAGAGACGTTCAGCGAAGGCCACAAAGGCGACTCCCTGACTGTGTCTATTGGGGCAAACAATACTTGCATACAGCAAGTGACCCTGGAGTTGACCGTTACTAGATATGGGATGCCTAGCAACATGCCGCAGCAACTCTGATCATTCAACATGAGGTAACTCCCATTAGAAAGTTGTCCAAACGTTGGATTAATCACAGCAGCTGGTGTACCCTGCTGGTGGCAAGACAAATTTGCCACAGAACCATTACAAGCCCCGTGTAAAGAAATGTCCTGACATATTAGTGAACCGCCATTTAAACAACAAGAGAGAGAGGGAAAGGAGCCGGTATTGAACACTCTTAGCCCCCAAAATCAATAATCTAAACAACAAAAGAGTGTAACCCTTGAACAAGAGAGCAGGCAAAAGGGGGGAATCAAAATTTGATTCTATAAAAGCCCTCGCTCACCAACCTGGTTGGTGACATGCTTCATCATAGGGCCCCACCCGGAAGGTCGAATACCTCCCAGGTGTGCTTCGACGCCAGAATTACTGCGGAGCTGGTAAAAGATTGTTGTGACGTGATAGGGAAAACTGAGTGTTAAAAATGCCTTGGATGTAACCAATAACTTTATTCGCCGGCCAACCAGGCACGGATAAAAACAAAAACAAAGTAAGTGATGAAAAGCTGAAATAGGTATAAACAGCTAAATCTCACTACTAGTGAATGGTCAACATGTTTCTGCCACTGTCAAGCAAATAGCTGGGCATTCGTCAGGACCGAGGTGCGTAGACCCCGGTGGTATGAGCACGCTAAGGCTCACCCAACCGTGAGTCAAATGTGAAAACAAAGAAACAGGGTGTATGGTTACAACCTGCTTGTCAACGAAGGAATCCAACCTCGCTTCGGAGGATTCCACATGTATCTGCGAAAAAAGAAGACACGGACAAACACATAACTCAGAAACTCGTATCATGTTTTTTAACCATCATGCTCTCTTAGTAGTGCACTATAACACCCCTTCCACCAATTACCATGCTGATACCAAAATGGCATACATAGATGCACTCCTTGTGTTTACATTACTTAAGTGATACTATCCACAAGTATTGTAATTGTACCATGGTTTGTGGAAAAAGTATAGCGCACTATTTCACCTGCACGCCTCTATGACGTCTAACGGTATCTGTAGATCAATCGTACTAGAAAATTGAAAAATTAAAAACCTTAATTACTAAGGTGTCGTGATAGCCCACCATCATGCGGTCCCACATACTCAATCGTAAAGAACCACTTTTCTTACACACTGGGTGAAAGCTCATCACACCATGGGTCTCGGGAGGGGGTGGTGGCTAGTAGGCACACTCCTGTCGGAAACGAAAAATAAATCTATTTAGATAAAGAAAAAGCTACTTATCTGCCTCTATTACTGCCTACTGGTTTAGGATTACTCACGCCAGCAAAGCCAAGCTTTTAATCAAGTCTATCCTTATGCCGATCCTGCATTCACACCACCTCCTAGGAACAATGCAGGTTCAGATTATTCCGATGACAATACATCCAACTCGAGTGGTTCTAGTAATGGGAGTTCTAGACAGAAGATGAGGGGAGGGACTAGAAATACACCAAGATCCAATTATTCCCAACCTATGTGGTCACATTTCCCCACAGGGCCAGGTATGCATCCCATGCACCCTATGCATTACCAGCAACCACCTTACCCATTAATGGGTTGGAACCCAGCATTTATGCCAACTCACCCTCTTCCCCATAATTCGTATCGTCCTTTTTTTAGAGAGGGGCCACAGAGGAAGAGGCAGAAGAAGAGGACAGAACCAGAACCAGGTCAGGTGGGAACAAGACGACCCAGTGGGCAATCATACTCGCAGCAAGTCCCAGGATCAACATCCAGGCCCGAGTACCAGGAGAGTCTAATCACGAATTTGTCCGAAACCATCTTGTCCCCTATTGAAAAGCAAGTTTTGGAGAAAGGACTGGGTTTTGTTCCAACTGCTCGCCTCGATAAGTTTAAACTCCACTGTGAATTAGCAGAGTTTTTAGGAAACAAACTGAAAGCGTACTTTGAGGGGCAAGAGACCAACTTACCAGATGTGGCCCCAGTGACCACGGGACTGAGATTAAAATCTACCTTCACCCCACCTCCCTATAGAGTCCCAGCAGAAATTGTAGCTTTTGAGCAGGCAGTCTTTCAGGAAATCGAGTCTCATGAAGAGACAAATTCATTTAAGAATCTAAACGCCGGCGAGTGTCAAGCACTCCAGGGCCTCCAATCTAATACAATGATCACGATAAAACCAGCTGATAAGGGAGGTGGGATCGTGATTCAGAATACTGTAGATTATGAGAAAGAGTGTCTCCGTCTTCTTAGTGATGTTAGGAATTACACTCCTCACTACTGATCCAACTCCTGAATTGGAATTACATATCAGGGGTTTGGTAAAAGAGGCGGAAGATAATGGTCATATTACCAGAAACGAGGCAGCCTTCTTATCGGAAGGTAGTAGCATCACTCCTTATTTTTATACATTACCTAAAACACATAAAAATAGACTACCGCCACCTGGTCGTCCCATAGTTTCAGGGATTGGCTCTCTCTTGAACCGCTGTCACGTTTTTGTGACTTTTTCTTAAAACCTCTCATACAACAAACCTCTACATATTTGAAAGACACAAAGAGTCTCCTCTATCTACTGAAGGACGTCTCAGTGGACACTACCACTGTACTAGTAACATTAGACATTGAGAGTCTATAAACTAGCATCCCACAGGATGAGACCATCAAAGTTCTGGGCGAAGCTCTTGAGAGGACTCCGTGGGAGTTCCAGACCCCAAAAGAATTTGTGCTTAAGTGTGCCACTTTGGCCTTAAAACAGAACTTTTTGAGTTCAAAGGTCAACTATATCTCCAATCCACTGGTACATCAATGGGCAGTACCTTTGCCCCAAGTGTGGCCGGTCTGTATGTCCATAACTTTGAGAGTAAGTTCATTCTCACTACCAGCAATCCCTATGCCTCTTCCATTATTTTTTGGAAGAGGTATATTGATGACATCCTGATGATCTGGGATGGTCCCGATAGTGTTCTCTCAGATTTTCTAGGTTGGATTAACACTCTCGATCAGAATCTCAATTTTACCCACATTCAGGACAAACAAGAAGTGGTCTTCCTGGATGTGGTCATTCAGAAGGCAGATGGAATCTTGACTACAAAAACTCACTATAAACCGACAGCTAAAAATAACTTGTTGGAATTCTCTAGCTTTCATCCAAGGCCCCTTCGAGAAAATCTTCCCTATGGCCAGTTCCTCCGTTTAAGAAGAAACTGTAGTGAACTCCAGGAATTTCGCAATCAATCAACTGACCTTACCCAGAAACTGAAAATTTGGGGGTACCCAGCTAAAATCCTCAGTAAGGGATACAAAAGAGCTCGTAATCAACCTAGAGAGTCTCTTTGGAAGAAACTCCTAAAGTAATTAAGGATATTCCCTTAACCTGTGTCACCACTTTTAGTACAGCATCCACAATGGTTAAGAAAGCGATAAACAAACATTGGCGTATTATCAACAGTAACAACAGGAAGTGGAAAAAACCCTTTTTCTTTTTAAAAGGGACGCAGTTTAAAAGACTCATTAGTCCATACTCGACCGAGGACCCTACCACCTAATGAACCCATATCTATTACTGAGGCATGGGGTCTTCCGAAAATAGTGGGTCATTTCCCTGTTCAAATTGCAGTATCTGCCATCTTACGACACCAACTAAGATACTAAGTTTAGAACCAGGCAAATCATGGACACAGCGCAGCCACACTAATTGTAATTCAACCAATGTGGTCTATTTGATCACTTGTCCGTGTGGGCTGCGTTATGTCGGCATGACGACGCGAAAAGTTAAACAACGTATCACTGAACACCGAAGTAACATCCGGTGCAAAAAGATTACGACCAAACTTAGTGAACACTACCTCTTATTCAACCACACTCCTAATGATATAAGGTGGACTGTGATTGAACAGGTGTACCATGGCAGAAACATACAACAATCCCTCTTTGAAAAAGAACAGAGGTGGGTTTATCGCCTTGGCACGCATAAGGAGGGGTTAAATGATTCCATCCCTTGGGCTACTGTCTTAAGAGCATAAATTCCCCAATTATATGGATTTCATCCTCCTGGGTTATTGTATGTAGATCATGATTTCATGAGGTATAGGTGATTTTCACCATTCCTCTTGTTTATTCATGATTATCTAGTTGTCTCTGCAATACAGAGGGGCCCCCCACCTTTTGCAGGTCATCACTGTCCTGCCATCCCTTATCATCAAATTGGGTTTATTATTCCAAATTTTCCCTGCATTTTGGAATATCTGGCCCCTTTTAAATAGCATCCATGATTGTTTCTTCTGCTGATTTTTCCTGTTGGGAGACTGTTTTTGAGCAGTTTTTCATCACTGGTTGTTTTTCGTGCTAAATAGCACGTGCATTTCCTCTTTTGCCACATTACTTTTTCTGCTACATTACTGATGATTACAAGGATTCTATAAAGCTTTGTTGAAATAATTTTGTCGGGACTGCGGCAAGCGTTCTAGTTGTAACGCCTTACTTCCGCAGTCACATGTGCTGCCGACGCCTGATTGGTCACCTGTGAGACGCCGCACGCTGCGACGCAAGGGGGCAGGTCCAATCGAGGCTGCCGGGGTGAGGCTTTTAACCGGCAGAGTCACCGAACCGCCTATCGACGGGGTCCGGTGATCAGAGGGTTGTACAGGTACCAAGCGGGTGCTTGGCTTTGCTGGCGTGAGTAATCCTAAACCAGTAGGCAGTAATCGAGGCAGATAAGTAGCTTTTTCTTTATCTAAATAGATTTATTTTTTTCGTTTCCGACAGGGTGTGCCTACTAGCCACCACCCCCTCCCGAGACCCATGGTGTGATGAGCTTTCACCCAGTGTGTAAGAAAAGTGGTTCTTTACGATTGAGTATGTGGGACCGCATGATGGTGGGCTATCACGACACCTTAGTAATTAAGGTTTTTAATTTTTCAATTTTCTAAGTACGATTGATCTACAGATACCGTTAGACGTCATAGAGGGCGTGCAGGTGAAATAGTGCGCTATACTTTTCCACAAACCATGGTACAATTACAATACTTGTGGATAGTATCACTTAAGTAATGTAAACACAAGGAGTGCATCTATGTATGCCATTTTGGTATCAGCATGGTAATTGGTGGAAGGGGTGTTATAGTGCACTACTAAGAGAGCATGATGGTTAAAAAACATGATACGAGTTTCTGAGTTATGTGTTTGTCCGTGTCTTCTTTTTTTTCGCAGATACATGTGGAATCCTCCGAAACGAGGTTGGATTCCTTCGTTGACAGCAGGTTGTAACCATACACCCTGTTTCTTTGTTTTCACATTTGACTCACGGTTGGGTGAGCCTTAGCGTGCTCATACCACCGGGGTCTACGCACCTCGGTCCTGACGAATGCCCAGCTATTTGCTTGACAGTGGCAGAAACATGTTGACCATTCACTAGTAGTGAGATTTAGCTGTTTATACCTATTTCAGCTTTTCATCACTTACTTTGTTTTTGTTTTTATCCGTGCCTGGTTGGCCGGCGAATAAAGTTATTGGTTACATCCAAGGCATTTTTAACACTCAGTTTTCCCTATCACGTCACAACAATCTTTTACCAGCTCCGCAGTAATTCTGGCGTCGAAGCACACCTGGGAGGTATTCGACCTTCCGGGTGGGGCCCTATGATGAAGCATGTCACCAACCAGGTTGGTGAGTGAGGGCTTTTTATAGAATCAAATTTTGATTCCCCCTTTTGCCTGCTCTCTTGTTCAAGGGTTACACTCTTTGTTGTTTAGAATATTAGTGAACCGCTCAGTGCATTTTTACAGTGTGTACCGCTCAGAAACACTTCACGATCCCCACTCCAACATCTATATGTGTATGGTAAATTCCAAGATGTCTTAATGTATTCCTTACCCAACCTTTCATATTTGCCTGCTTGCATTTGTTTGAGGCAATACTGAAACTGAAAAGTAGTCCCAGGTAGTGTGATTTTGCCATGAATAAGCCATTCTGTAGCTGGTTTTTCTGCCACTGTGAATGGTAACTTTTCCAGTTTTTCAATGCCCAGCACTGTATACTTTGCTCCTCTTTGTGCCAGTTCGATCTGTTTATCAGTTAGATTGTATTCTGCAAACAGTCTTGACGTGTTGATAAAACGCCAAGGCACATAGCCCGCACGCAAAGATTGCAGCGTCCAGCTTAATAACACAATAGAACGTAATTGAGATTGGCCTTGTTGTAACATCGCCAAATCTTGTTCCAGTATGTCGATAGCAGAGGATACAATGCCGTCCAATGAATATATTCTGGAGGACAAAGTTGTTAACCCATTGTCGACCACAGAGAGTTTTCTCTAAATTAATACGATCAAGTTCACGTATTCGTTCTGCGGCCTCCATCTGTGACACTTTCCATGCTTCATTATAGGCAGCATAAATGCCGGCATATATGAAACGTTTTTGACGCGGTTTTCTTGGTCCAAGCAAGAATTCCCTAAGGTCTGCGTCTTCTTTAAGTAAGGATAAGTGTTGTTTCACATCCTGTAGTGTAGATTTCTGCAGCCAATCGAGGCATAATTTACCTACACTGTATGTTGTTACTACCCCCGGATGCTGTCTTTGGACGTATCTTGGGTCTGGCCTATGAATAGTAAAGCCCTGAGTTTTATTCAGGAATCTTTCCTAACAGTTGTTCGTGTCTGTGGGCCAGATCAACCATTTTCTCCAATCAGTATTAGATCTGTTGAGTTGTAGTATTTTGTCAACTGTAACCGCTGCCTGTTTATTGTTATCACTTGCAGGTGTTGGTACAGAAGGTGTTTTCATCTCTTTGATCTTGGCTAGTCCAAGACAAGATGTTTGTTGGGCAGTTTCATTCAAAAACATTATTTGTTCAGGCTCTAAATAAAGCTTCTATCCCCTGCACTTGCCAATCTTTAGTACCCCAGACAGTTTTTGTGTGTTGTGTTTTTCCAAAAGTCGAAACCCTGTCTAGACAGTTTTTTTTTGTTGTTGTTTTTTTTGCAGAGTTTTATATAGCGCGAACTTGACCCGCAACCGAATCGGGTATCAGAGCGCTTTACATAGCACCAGTTACGTTACATGAGGACACACATTCATTTTTGTTAGGCACGGGGAGATTAAGTGATTTGTCCAGAATCACAGGATGTTCAGCGTCATTACTGAGACTCGAACCCAGTTCCCCAGGTCCGAGGTCGAACGCCCTAGCCGTTAGGCCAACTCCTCTCCACAGTTGGGCAATAAATGCTGCAGAATAAATCTGTTTTGTATTTAACATAATTTTCAGTCCTGTTTTGTTTACATTTTTATAGTAAAACGTTTCTGGATCAGATGTATTGTAACCTGAAAAATATGCAAACTTATTAACAAATGTTTTTGAACTACCTTTTGGTGGTGTAGGACAATGCTCCCATTGGTTAAACATAAACACATTTCTAGGGTATGCAGATTTATGCAAATAATGATGACCATAGTGGTTATAGCAATACAGCTGTTCATAGTCTGATGAACCCTCTAAATATTCATTTTTAGAAAATGCAGCAGATTTTTCTAGGTCGAACATTGTCGTTAACAGTCTCAAAGTCCCAATCATCAGAATAGGTACTGGACGAAATGAGATCACTTAGTGAAATTTTAAACAAATGTGGAATGTTCAATTGTTCCGTCGGGCCAAAAATATCAAAATCTGTTTTGTCCCACACTATACCATCCTGTATAGGAACGGCTGTGATGTTCACTGTTGACAAGTCTCTTGCTTCACGATGGGAAGATTTATGAGGTTTCAAAAGTAAGTTCACATCTTTTCTTTCAGTGTTCACATGGATGTATCTGCCATTTATAAGCACGCTCATAGTCCTAACCAAAGCTAGCCAAAGCAGGAAAACAAATATTCCAGAAATAATCCAGAGTTCAATCCATGGTGAAACCAGATACGTTTTTTTCAGAAAGTGAAGAAAGTCTTGTACTTGCTGCTTGAATGTTAATGATGCTGGCGTCGTTTCAGGTTCACTCGGATCTTCTGAGAACGTATCAAAGTTAATGAAATAGCCAGAAGCAGTTCTGTCAATTGTTGAAATTGCATCAGGATTTGTAGAAATTGCTGGAACCAGTTGATCACTTGCTACATTGGTGTAGACAGGTGTATTTGGACGAACTGTTACTTGATTTTCAAGAGGGATGAGTTCCATTGCATTGTTGCTTAGTCCTTCATCTGTTAATGCTGAAGTCTCGATTGTTATCAGTCTTTCAGTCTGAACCTCTTGGATAGTAGCGAGAGGAGTGTGTCTGCTACTAGGTCGGAGTCCACGAGGCCTACTATTTAGTATTGGCCACATACTGTGGTTTGATGAGGTCGATGGACACAAATCTTTTCTCCTTTTTTACAGCAAGGGGTGGCAGAAGTACTGTTCTTGTTCCTTGAACTGCTAGGACAGGTACTGGTTGTCTGTAAGAAGGGCCAAATTCCTTCTTGTCCGCAATCTTTTCTCTGACTAGATCCCCAACTTTTGGAATCCAGACAGGCCTTGCTGGGACCGCCGGTTTTTCTAGTAGCTTTCACATCGTCATGGTCAGCATGCTGCCTGCCTGATACACCTCTTGACTCCTCGAGCACGGAGCTTCCCACATGCTGCCTTTTACCCTCTGCAACCCCTATCACGGAGCCAGCTGTCCGCTGGCGCAGACGTTACTTTGTGGCCCTCAGAAGTGATCTGGGACCACAGTGGACGCTTTCCTTGGGACCCTGTTGTCTTTTAAAAATAACCTGACCACATCCTGGTCACTCCGACTAGTTTCTTTCACTTCGTTCGACGAGGGATTATTTCCATCTAGTTGCAGCACTGTTTTTGGCTTTGTCTCCACTCGATTAGAACCGACACTCATTACGGTTGCGAATTCAGAAGTTTTTCACATTTGAATTGCCTCACGTTTACCGGCTCCTCATTATTTAACCTGTACAGGCACTTTTCAGTACGCATTTAAAGTGTTTCTGCGGTCAAGGCTCATCCCACTTCGTTTTTCTGTATTGATTTTGTCGCCCTGAAGAAGGTGATGCCCACATAGGGGTTCAAACCGAAACGCGCGATGGCGCTGGATTCCATCTGTTAATGCATTGTAATATGGAAAACCCCCCCACTTATGTTTTCTTAAAAATATAATCTTTGAACATGTCATCTAATTATGTTAATTATATTTTCTGATTTATTTTGAAATGTTATCTGTCTCTTTATGTGGCATTGGCCTCATAACAATATAATTTTTTCTGTATCCTCTTTATGAATTTGCTTGGGGGGGGATCTCCATTTTCCATTTTTTATATTGTGACAACATTAGAGTGAATGTGTGATCTTGGTAGGTGTGTGAGAATGCGAATACATGAGAAGGTATGTCTGAAGTTTGAGTGATTTTGTTTGTGGGATGTGCTTGGATATTTATATTTATATCTATATTTATCATGATATGATATTGAATTTTTATAACTCTGAATTTGAATAAAACTTTTTTCATCATATTTTTTCTCTTTGTTTTGGTTCACCACTTCTTATTTTATATTTCTTTTCGCACTGGTTCTCTAATATCTGTGACTTGTTGCACGTATAGAATATTTCAGGTAGAGAATTTCTCTCTTTTTGAGTGTTTTTTTAAATCATCCATTGTCAGCTCATTCAGCATTTTGTAAATCCCCCCTAGTGTGAGCCTTTAAGTAACCCATCAATTAGCTTCACCCCCAAGAAGCCACAGGTACCCCCCGTTTTCTTAGTTCGAAAATCTCTTCTTTGAAGATATTTAAAAAATTGCCGATTATTTAACCCAAATCTATCTCTAATAATTTCAAATAGCAGCTAGGGCTAGGGTTATGATTTCTATTGGAAGTAGGGACTAGGGCTTCCTGTGTTATTGGTTGTTGGGACTAGGGTGGAACTAGGGCTAGGGTTAGGCCTTTAATTGGAAGTAGCAATTAGGGCTTTTGGTGTGATTTGTTGCTGGACTAGGTGTGGGACTAAGAGTAGGGTTAGGCTTTCTATTGGAAGTAGGGAGTAGGGCTTCCTGTCCCATTGGTTGCTAGGACTTGGCTTGGGACTACTGGTAGGGCTAGGGCCTCTATTGGATTTAGAGATCAGGGTTTTTGAACTGATTGGGTGCTTGGACTAGGGCTAAGATTGGCTGTAAGGTCCTGGTCTCCTATTCGTGCTAGATTTTTAGGGCTAGTGTTGTGATTGGATAGTGTTAGGGCTAGGGTTCCCATTGGCTGACGGGGTCACCTGATTACTAGGGCTATAAAAGGCCAGGGTTAGGGCGTCTCAGCTAAGGGCGGAGAGGGCAAGGGCAGTTGCCTGTTTGAGCCTGTTAAGGGCAGAGAGGACAAGGGCAGTTGCCTGTTTGAGCCTGTTAAGGGCGGAGAGGACAAGGGCAGTTGCCTGTTTGAGCCTGTTCGAAACAGGTCGGGACCAGGGCCAGGAATGCTGCCCATTTTACCATCCATTAATAACCACCATATGTATTTGTCCCACTGTACATAAGCATTGATTTACACTATAGATATGTACCTATCTTTGTGTATTGCTTTGTATAAACATGTACAATAATTATGTAGTTATAAAAACAAAAACAAAAGAAAAAAAAATCTTCTTTGGTCTACATGTACTTGCTTCCCATTGGGCATCTATGTACCTCCATGTACTTGGATCTGTGTGTCTGTTACTTTTCTCCTGAAAAAGCATATTCAATGCACTACCCTATTTCTCATCCGCTACCTCTATCAATATCTTTAATCTGCATATACTTACCTCCTTTATGCATCTATATACTTTCAATGTGCTTATGGATCTATATATTTATCACTTTCTTCAAATTTAGCATTTCCAATGCACTACCCTATTTCTCAGCCTATACTTCCCTCAATATATCTTCTAGCCCAACTTTCTGACTCATCTCAAACTTCTTTCTACTACTCTTTCCAATTCACTACCCTATCTCACCCTATACATCTATCATTATATCCTCTACACCCACTCTCTCATTTATCCCAAACGCCATACCACTACTATGTTCCCCAAAATAACCCTTTCTTGACTCTCTCCTACTCTACCCCTCCTTGCATCTTCTGACACCTCCTTTACTGTACCGATCCCCCAAAACAAACCTTTCTAAACTCATCCCTCTGACTCTTTCCCCTCCAAAAACCCTTTTACTCATCCAAAAGCCTCCTCCTACTGCTATAACCTAAAAAAAGAAATCCTTCACTCTTCTATCCCTCCACTATCCCTTTCAATCAAAATAACAGACTAGCATGTTCACTACTCTAATTCCATATTCCACTATACTAATTCACCACTAATCCTTTATGGGTTCCAGAGTAGCGTGCTACTCGCCAACAAAGCGCTTCAACACCCCATCAGGGGTAACAGGCGCTATATGAATGCAAACCTTTCTTTCCCTTCTATCCCTCCACTATCCTTCTCACTCCAAATAACTGACTAATATCCACCACTCAAATGACTTTCATATTTCACCATACTAATTCACCACTAATCCTTTATGGGTTTCCGGAGTAGCGTGCTACTCGCCAAAAAGCGATTCAACACCCCATCAGGGGTTAGAAGCGCTATATAAATACAAACCTTCTTTCCTCTTCTATCCTTCTGCTATCCTTCTGCTATCCAAATAACTGACTAACATATCCACCACTTAAAATTTACTTGCATGTTTCACTATACTAATTCAACACTAATCCTCTATGGGTCCCGGAGTAGCGTGCTACTCGCCGAAAAAGCGCTTCGACGCCTCGTCAGGGGTAGTAAGCGCTATACAAATGCAATTACAATACAATACAATATTCTAGGTCGAACATTGTCGTTAACAGTCTCAAAGTCCCAATCATCAGAATAGGTACTGGACGAAATGAGATCACTTAGTGAAATTTTAAACAAATGTGGAATGTTCAATTGTTCCGTCGGGCCAAAAATATCAAAATCTGTTTTGTCCCACACTATACCATCCTGTATAGGAACGGCTGTGATGTTCACTGTTGACAAGTCTCTTGCTTCACGATGGGAAGATTTATGAGGTTTCAAAAGTAAGTTCACATCTTTTCTTTCAGTGTTCACATGGATGTATCTGCCATTTATAAGCACGCTCATAGTCCTAACCAAAGCTAGCCAAAGCAGGAAAACAAATATTCCAGAAATAATCCAGAGTTCAATCCATGGTGAAACCAGATACGTTTTTTCAGAAAGTGAAGAAAGTCTTGTACTTGCTGCTTGAATGTTAATGATGCTGGCGTCGCTTCAGGTTCACTCGGATCTTCTGAGAACGTATCAAAGTTAATGAAATAGCCAGAAGCAGTTCTGTCAATTGTTGAAATTGCATCAGGATTTGTAGAAATTGCTGGAACCAGTTGATCACTTGCTACATTGGTGTAGACAGGTGTATTTGGACGAACTGTTACTTGATTTTCAAGAGGGATGAGTTCCATTGCATTGTTGCTTAGTCCTTCATCTGTTAATGCTGAAGTCTCGATTGTTATCAGTCTTTCAGTCTGAACCTCTTGGATAGTAGCGAGAGGAGTGTGTCTGCTACTAGGTCGGAGTCCACGAGGCCTACTATTTAGTATTGGCCACATACTGTGGTTTGATGAGGTCGATGGACACAAATCTTTTCTCCTTTTTTACAGCAAGGGGTGGCAGAAGTACTGTTCTTGTTCCTTGAACTGCTAGGACAGGTACTGGTTGTCTGTAAGAAGGGCCAAATTCCTTCTTGTCCGCAATCTTTTCTCTGACTAGATCCCCAACTTTTGGAATCCAGACAGGCCTTGCTGGGACCGCCGGTTTTTCCCCAGTGGTGGTTGGCTGCAGGAATACATTGCTTTGTTTCGATCTTAGTTCATGGAGTTCCTGTAAAACAGCCAAACGATCTTTGATATCAAACGGTTTATTTTCCACCACTGTGCCTACGTGATCGAGGTCTGGTACCCACATTCTTGTCCCAAATAGGACCTCATATGGAGTGACCCCCTAGAGAACTTCTTGGCAGGTTGTTCAATGAGCGTTGGACCCCATAAAGATGTTTGACCCACCCATCACCCGAACCTAATACCCTAGCGGTTATAGACTGCTTTATGTCCCGGTTTTTCCTTTCCACAACCGAATTTCCCTCAGGATGGAATGGAGAGGAGTACCGCAATGCAACGCCCAGACTGACCATGGCTTCTTTGTAAGCCCGAGAGCTAAACGCAGGGCCCTGGTCAGAATGTAGCGTGCCTATTGCGTATGTGCCGATAAAGACTCGCAAATCTTTTATAACAGTTCGAGCGTCAGCCGAGCGCTGAGGCCATATCCATAGGAACCTAGAGCATGAATCCACTGCAACCATGATATATTTATAGTTACCGTCCCTTTGCAAGGGACCGCAGTGGTCCAGGTAAACACAAGCTAATGGTTTGTCTGAAATTAACAGGGGTGTCTGCGCAGGGTGTTTCACTGTGGAGACTCATCTGTTGGCATATATCACATTCTAAAACATAGTTCTTTGTTTGTTTTCTAATGCCAGGCCACCAATATCTTTGCTTGAGTAAAGATACTGTTGCAGAAACACCTGCATGGGCAGAAGCTATCCCTTCGTGTGCTGCTAGGATTAGTCCTAATCTACGTTCCTTGTTTGGAATTACCCTATCCCCCACTCCAGGGATTCGAGCAAAAGGAACGTTGTTCGCATCAATTACATAAGAGTACTTGAGTGGAAACTTTTTTTGGTAACGCTGCACCACTGCCTTTGCTTGTAGCATTGAGAGCCAACATTATCTCGCTGTCTATTTTTGTTTTTGAACGAGTGATCGCAGCTACGGAAGCCGTCTGAACAGCCCCTTTGCGGCTTCGTCAGCCAATGAATTCCCTGCAACGTGAACGCCATCACGTTGATGACTCGGTGTGTGGATCACGTGAGCCTTTGGTAGTTCGTTTTTTAACTGAACTACTTGTTCCCAAAGCGTTTTATGCTTTATTGTGCCACCTTTCGCATCTTTTAATCCATTTTCAAGTCAGTTTTGTATATATTCATTATACGACTGAACACAGTAAAAGGAATCGCACACTATTAGTGTGGGGAATTCTCGATCTGTACTTTCAAGTGCCAGTTTGAATGCTTGTAGTTCAGCTCGCTGAGCTGTACAATCTCCTAGAGATTGAGTTTTTGTGACCATAGGTCTGAAGATGCCATCTCGCATGCGACCTTTAACGATTGCACACGCAGCACTGTAAGCTTGCTTACCCCCTGTTGCGGGTTGTGCGGATCCGTCAGTGTAAATTATGAATTCGTACTGATAGAGAGGCAGAATTTCAGCGGGCAGAGGACATTCTTGTTCATATTGCAGGAATGCTTGTGTTTTTAAATCAGGATCAAAAACATATTCAACATCTGTTGCAGCAAGAGAATTAACCCATTGTATCCATCTTGGATGTAATGCTTTAGCATTTGGAATGCTTGCTTTTGTGACCGCTTCTAAAGCTAGTACTGGGGTTACGACAATAATGCGTTTCCCACTGGGCTAGGGCTCTTTCTTTTGCTACAGCGGTTTGAACTGCTGTCAGAATTTTTTCAGTTGAAGTGAAGCGCATTTCCGCTTGTGTGTACAAATGAGATTTGTACGCGATTGGTATTTTTTCACCCTCATTAAATGTTAAGTAGGTGAATCCGCATTGACCCGAAATTATTCGGATCACCAGGTTGTGTTGACTTACGCGTGTTTGTAAGTGATTTGTTGCGAACACGTTAGCCTGTAGTGAACGCAAGATTTCTGTGTGTTCTTGTGTCCAATTCTTGATTGAAAAATCAGGTTTGATTAATGCGTAGAGAGGTTTAACCCTTTCTGCGTAATTTAGAATGTATGTTCTTCCAAAGTTTAGGAAACCCAGAATGGATTGTAAGTTTTTTTGCGTTTTTGGAGGTTGGAGCAGCGCACACTTTTCTAAAAAGTTAGCTGCCAAGCTCTTGCCTTCACTTGAAAGCTCATATCCTAGAAGTAGGACATTGAGATGGGCAATTCGGGACTTTTTAAAGTTGAACTTGTAGCCCTCAGAGGCGAAGCCCAGTATAATGGTGCTTACCCTGTTCAAGTGTTTGTCCAGGTCATCGTCCGTTAGATATGTCATCGACCTAGGACAATGCCTCGTCATAAATTTGTAGTAACTCTGTTACTCTCGCTGAGAATAACCCCGGGCTGTTCTTGTACCCTTGTGGGAGTCGACAAAATTGACGCTGGGTCCCCATTATGGAGAATGCTGTTAAGTACCTGCTTTCAGGTGCTATGTTTTGACAAAAGAAACCATTTGAGATGTCCAATGTGGTTTTATATTTTTTACGCACAATGTTATTCATTAATGCTGTGCTATGTGCATTTTGCACTGCAAATATTTTACAACAAGTGTTTAAGTGTCTGTAATCCAAAACTAGACGATAGGTGTTGTCTGGTTTGGAGACAGGAAACAAAGGATTGTTCATTGAGGAGGTGCATGTTTCAATCACCCCTTGGTATTCAAGTTGATCTAAGATCTCCCTGACCTGTTTTTTAGCTTCTTGCTTTATTGGATACTGCCTTTGTGCAGTTGGTTCATGTTTCAGATGTATTTTATGGTGAGGTGAGCCCTCATCCCATCCTACATGATTTTTATATAATGCTGGGGCCTGGGCTACTGTCCATTTCCTGGCATAAGTATATTTTAGGTGAATTGGAATATGGTTGGAGAAGGCTGGCATAATGATGTCCTCGCCATGTGGGCACTCCCTGACAAAGTTTGGTGGCCAGTCCTTTTCTGCTAGAAGTATATCATAACCCCTTGAAAGTTTCTCCCAAAAGAGTGTTTTCACTTTTCTTGGTATGTCTCCCTCCATTCGGAGTGTTATTTCATATAACCTTTGTGGAGTACTAACCCTGGTGTCTACAGTCTCAACTGTAATGTACTCATTCAAGTCCACTATCTCCAGAAGTTCCTTCAGGTTCTGGCGAACTATTGTGACTTCTGCTGCACTGTCCAGCATTGTCTGGGCCCATTCTCCGTTCTTGAGTTGTGTTCTCAGTATTCTCGGCATGTCTGATCTTCAGACCTGCTACCTTCTTTTTGGAGAATTGAGGTTTTTTTTGTTTTTTTTGGAGCGTGTTTATCTTCCTTGGATTTCACGCGTTCTTCTCTATTTTCTGACCGTCCTCTTCTTTCCGATGTCTGTGACGAGATCTGAAAGGTACGAGAGGAACGTGTATCAGTATCTTGATACCGGTCAGGTTTTCTCAAATTATCCCTATTCCTGAGGTTATACCTCCTTTCAGAGGGCTCCTTTTGAGGAGACCTACCTCGGGATTGAGAACGTTTCTCGTTTGAATTTTGTTTAGTAGTTTCCCACTTTTTTAAAAGATGTAGGAATTTGTTTAATAGAGTCCTTCTCAGGACTTTCAGATAGTTTTGGTTTCACTGGTCTTCCACCCAAACTATCTCTGCCTAATTCTGCGTATGATTGTTCAATTATTCTGGGTAGCTCAGTTCGATGTTCTGTAACATCGAATTCCCTTAATCGTTGGCGGATCGCCACTGCTGCTGCCTCCCCTTTAATATTAGATAATATTATTGTTGAGACCTGGTCGAAATTTTTCAGTAATTTCATACCCAAGTTCAGAGCAGGCTCTGCCCCGTATTCGTTTTGAATTTGTTTCAGGACATCTGGTATTACCACAATTGATGGAATACCATGTGTTTTAGTATAGATAGCAGCAAAGACTGAGCCCCAAGTGGTACAGTCTTCCAGTTGTGGTGTGATCCCCATTGGTAAACTGATTGTTAGTATTCTGTGTTTCTCATACGGGCTAGTATTTGGAAATACTGCTTCGATTTGAGTAATTTTTTGAGCTATCCAGAATGGAATTTGCTCACGTTTTGTGGGCATTTTACCCATGACTGCGTATAAAGTCTGTGGAGTAATTTTTAGTGCAGTCCCCGATTGAGGGGTCTGATTTGGAATGGTTAATGGTGGTTGGACTGTGAAAGTCCGCATGACATATTGGACCAATTGTCTGTAAATTTTTATTAACTCTGTGATTTGAGTAAGTAATTCCTCATCTGACATTATATCCAGTTCAGGATGAGGTGTGTAGCGGGCTAGAATCGGCCATGTTGCTCCTGGTCTACCTAGTGGACCGAGCCTGGTAATGTTTCTGTGGTGTTTTAGGGCGCCTTTAAACCTGAGCTGATGCTCCTGGTATGTTAGTGGAATTTCAATATCCTCGAAAGGAATATATTCCTCTGGTGGATCATCTTCTTTGTAGAAGTGAAACAGTTTTGTAACTGGATTGGATTCAGGAAATATTACCCATGAATAGAATACCTCTGTGTGAAAGGATTCGTGTGCCTCTATCACGAAAACTGCTCTACCGCCTCTTGGTGGTAGGCCGTGTTTTATGAGTTTTAGAGTGATGGCTCTTCTTCAGTTTGTAGGGATGTCTATAACACCCTCCTCGGTTTCATTTAAACCTGTAATGTTAAAAGCTGTTGCTAGGGCTGGATCAGCCGCAGCTCCACCGGTGTCGGTGGCATTTTCCCTGTTGGACATTTGTTTTTGAAAAATGTAGAACAAGTTTCAAGGAAAAAAGATAAGGTGCACAATATTTTGGAACACTGTATCCTTCAACGTTGAGCAAACCAAACGGCTAATATATAGGGTGTTTCCCTATGTAGCCCTGGTGGATACTTAACCCTGCCCACTCCAGACATCTTTTGGAGTATATGGGTAGGGGTCTCTGAGAGAAAAAGCACAGCTGAGTTACTCAGTATCTAACGTTAAATTACCGCCTTACCAAACCGTTGGGCGCCATGTTATGTAGCTCCTATTTCCCTAATAGGCTCTGCGCATTGGAATAATATACCCTATAGGCTTGACATAGGACTGAGGTCTGTATGTCCCTATCGAGTATATTAAACTTAATTACTTGTGCCAGCTAGCTCAGAGGCCACTAGAAACTCTTTGACAAACAAGAAGGGAGTAGTTTCTGGCAGCCGCAAAACATGACCACTTTGTTTCCCTTTAGAATCAGAACGTGTCCCAGAGTCTTGGAAACAATAGATAACCGTTTCACTCAGCTCAATCGTGCATGCTTAGTTTCCCTCAAAGTTACATAGAATAGACGGGCGTTTCAATAAAAGATTTATTGAATAGTCTTGTTTCTCGTGTAAGTAATATGTGCTGTTACGATCACAAGACAGTATGCAAGATAAATAATGTACAGCGTAAGCAGTAGAAATAAATAATACTGCGCTAGCATGATCTTTAGTAGATATTCATTTACATAAATAACACATACTAAAAATGCGAGTACTCGTACGATGTGTTTCTAAGCTAGTTCTACCCCAAAGGACCTAACCTAACCTAGGTGTAGGGAGAGGTATGAAGTAGGTGGAATATTCCTTACTATGGTATACTAAGAGTAAGTTACGCCTAGTATGCCAAGAGTCCCTCTAGGTTCTAGTCGGCTCCATACCTTAAGAATGAGAGAGGTAGGAATCTCTTGCCAGACTCGAACTCCAACACCCCGCAAGGGAAGTCAGATCACTGGAAGCTGGACTCTCTGCGTGCAGGGATGACAGCGTCTTCTCAGTGCGTCAGGCCGGGAAACGGGCTCCTCTGAAGTCGAGGTCTCCTCCGATTTACAAGGGCTAGGGAAGGTATATTTATACCTGAGAGGTACCTCAGAATGTTAGCATTGACGTGAATCGGACAGCGGAAGACGTCATGAATGAACCCCTAAGGTATAACGGTTCATGCATAATAGATGAGTCCTTGAAGAAATCAATAGTCCTGTGCTAGGTAAACTCCCGAAGCCTAAGGGTCTGTTCTTCAAGAACTCGTTGTGACGTTAGGGTGGACGGATGTCGGAGACCATGCCTGTATTTGGAGTGCACGGTTTAATGCCTAAATAAGGACAGGGATTTTATGCCTATATAAGGGCAGGGCGAATTGTGCCTATATAAGGACATGATACAGGAAAACCTATATACGGACACCCTAAGAGGAATACAACAGTTTCCCCTCTGTGCATCCCGTGCCAACCTGTCTACCTTAACAATGGAACAGCCCTTCCCATTGTGTTACACATTTTCCTTCAAAGGCAGCTTAACCTTTGAAGCCTGCATTTTGGGGCTAACACACAAGTGACTTCCAGCAGGAAGTAGGTGTGAGAAAGTGCCCTCTTTCTGCATGGTTACCCCCACTTATTGCTGATCTGCTTTGACTGAGTGTGCCCTGGCTCCTGCTAATCAGGTACCCAGGGCCTATGTTCTTTTCCTAAAACTGCATTGAAGCCTAAATCCAATTGGCATCTCTGGCCACAGGTAAATGGTACCACAGGTACCCAGGTCACTGTGACCAGAGAAGGCCTCTAAGGGCTGCAGCACTTATTGTGCCACCCTTAGAGGTCCTGTACCTTTACACTCACACACTGCCTTTGCAGGCTGCGTGTCTTGGTGCAGAACAAAGTGAAGAATCAACATGGCACACATCTCTGTGTGCCATGCCTACAACCCACTGCCCTGGCATAAATCAGTCACCCCTCTAGCTGGGTGCACTATACCAGTGGTGAGGGTACAGGTGCATGAGCCCTGTACCCCTACAGTGTCGAAGTCCATTCTTAGACGTTGTAAGTGCAGTGCTGCCATTAAGAGTATATGGTGCTGGGAGTTTGTCATTGCGAACTCCACAGCACCATAATGGCTACACTGAAAACTTTGGATTTAATGAAAATTTTGCACACAGAGGGCATCTTGGAGATGAGCCCTGAAAACTAGCCCACCACTAGTGTCCAGGCTGAGTGGCTGCTTTCAGCTGCCACTACCAGGAATGTTTCTGGACCCCTGGGTCGAGAGCCTGCTGCTCTCTGGGGCCTGGAACAATGCACATCCTGGGACGAGGTGCCAAGCCTCCTCCCCCAGGATGGGCAGGGTTCACAAAGGGGAAGCTTCAAAGGCTGGCCGCCTTTGTGAGCTTCCCCAGGCCACTTGCTGCTTTCAGCAACTGGTCCACACTGGTCCTGACCCCCACTTTGGGCGGGAGAACCAGCGGGAAAATCAAGTGAGGAAGAGAGGTGTACCCACCTCTGCCAGCTCCACCCCTCAGGTGGGGGAGGCGAGGTGAAGCACAACTCTGTCCCCGCCATCTTGCAGATGGGGGACTCAGCCAACCAGGGACAGGCTCATGCCCCCCTCCCACTGGAGGGTGGCATAATAGGGGGTGTACCCAACCCAGGGAAGGGACCCATTGGTCTCTACCTTTTACCTACCTGTAACGCCCCTAAATCTAGTATTTAGGGGCACCCCTGAACCTTGCTTCCTCAGAGAAGAACCTGCAACAAGAAAAGAAGGACCGAACAGCCGTGCCGAAGCTAACTAGAGGAAGACGCCCACTGACTTGGCCCCAGCCCTACAGGCCTGTCTCCACCTCGAACCTGCTCCTGCGAAATCCCGGTGTGTCCTGCAGCCAGCAACCTCAAACCCCAGAGGACCTGCCTGCCTTCAACCACAAAGACTGTGTCTCGCGTGAACTCCGTATTTGTTCATCTGCAACCTCTGGCTCCGGCCGGAGACCACGAATCCGCACCACTCTGCACCCGCCGGCACACGGCCCGAGCTCGAGTGGGAAAACACCACGAGGAGGTCCCCCCGACGACCCCTGACGTGCCTCAAGCCTCCAGTCGACGCCTGCAGCCTAAATCCAGAAGGTCCCCCCAACCGCGACCAGGAGCTGGTAAGAAGATCCGACCCCAAAAGGCACCCCTGCACCCGACGCCCCACTGCCTTGGGTGGCCAAACCGACAGTGCCTAACCAACCCCCAAAAGTGGTGGTCGCGCCCAGAAGACCTTCGTCCCCAAGCCTGCAGTGACTTTGCAAACCGGAGGTTCTCCATTGCAAACAGGGTGCCCGACGTTGAAACAGCACCCTGCACCCGGCCGCCCTAGTGCCGCTGAGGGTGCATCTTTGGTGCTATTTTGTTTCCCCATTTGCCCTGAGCTAAAGTCCAGGAGCTTTGCTCCCACAACCAAGTAGCCTGCTCGTCAGCAGCCACCAACCTGAGGCCCCCTATCCCCCATGGGATAACATTGGGCCTCAGCACTCTGCACCCGGCCGCCCTAGTGCCGCTGAGAGTGTAACAAGAGTGCATCCTTGACCCTGGGGGACCCCTGAGTCTACCCCCAGAACCTCAACTCCCACTACCAAATACTTACCTTAAAACCGATAACACTATGTTCGAGGCATATGAGCTGTAGATCATATGCGTTAGTATAGATCGCCATCTGGTGTTGGGCCCGGATGTTTGCACTTTGTTTTTCTTCGAAGAAATCTTTGTAGTCACGAGGTAGGTGACTCCTCCTTTCAGTGATAGTGCGCATGGGCATCGACTCCATCCTTAGATTGTTTTTTTCCGCCATCGGGTTCGGATGTGTATTGTTGCGCTTCGGTTCAGTATCGTTCTCGAACCCCTTCCATGCGCAATACTCTACCCTCGACGGTATTGTCTTTGATAGCGCTTTCCCATTCCTCGCGTATCGTCCAAACTGTGAAACCTTCGATCGGGAACTTCGAGGCGGGCTGTCGGGCCTACCCGTGCCGACCACGCCAGCAGTCAATGGAATGGACTCTGTTCAAGCTATGTCCCCGGTGTCGTGCTAAATTTCCACGCACCGACCTGCACGAGGTCTGCAACCTGTGCCTATCCCGGAACACGAAGAATCATCCCGCGAGGCGTGTCGATCATTCCGGTCGAAGACCACCATCCGTGATCGTCTGGCTCAACGCCACGAGATGCAACGCTGCAGCGGCTCCGTACCGGATATCTTCGGCGACGAACCAGAACACAGTCCTGCCGCACAAGCCGAAGAAGAACTGGTCTCCGTGTCCGAAGCCGACTCCGACATGGAAGAAGACCTGAGCGTCACTCCGGGTCAACGGACCATGAGTACAGACCCCCATGTGCCCACTCAGGCTAAGGAAAAGGCTCCGGTATCGCCCTCGGGCTCTGGTCGACACCGTGAAAAAGTTTCAGATGCCCCGCCGCCCGGCTATGAAACACCAACATAAGCCTTCCGGCTCGAGCCGATCCCAATCCGGTGCCGAACCAACACCTTCGGCACCAAAACATCAGGACAAACATGGGACTCCTCCCACGTTGTCGGTACCGAGGACATCTTCGACACCGAAAGCCTCTGAGCCGAAACCCTCTAAGACAAAAGAGCCGGAACCAAAGTCGTCCAAACCGAAATCCTCAGAATCGAAAAGCTCCACACCTAAAAGCTTGGAGCCGACCTCTGCGCCGAAAAGTTCGGAGCCGAAACAGACCACTTCGAAGGCTACACAGCCTAAACCGGCTAAAACTAAAGAACTAGATTCCAAACACTCAGCACCCAAAGACTCTAAACAAAAATCTTCGATGCCGAAATCCACTGCAAAGGGAACAGAGACTCCTTCCAAAGAATTTCCATCTGAAGAACCACCTCTGGACCCAAAACAGAAAAAACTCAACGTTGATCCCAACACTGGACACCTGATGGCTACTCTTCCCAAGAAACGGAAGTTAAACCTCCCACAAGAGGGCCCTATACCTCTTAAGCAAAAAAGAGACATGGGTACCAACCCTTCTCCGCCTTATATGCCTCCATCTCCTCCTCCTATTCCAAACATCACACCATCAAATTCACCACCTCCACGGTCACCTGACTCACTGGATGACGATTTCGATGATGGGGATGGGATTGGGCATGATGATCATCATATCCCGCAAGACCCTGACATACCACACGACACTGACCCATGGGATGATTATGATAAGGATTCAGATGTACCAAATGACCCTGATCTATATCCCTCTAGGCCTTCCCCACCTGATGACAACATTGGCTTTGCTCAACTCATCAACAGGGCTGCCCAATATCACGGGGTGGAACTACATAGTGACCCTCTAGAAGAGGATTTCCTTGTAGAAACGTTCACACATTCACAAAGGTCTACTAACACTCTACCCATGCTAAAAGGCATGTTAAAACATACTAATGAAGTATTCAAGGACCCAGTTAGAGCCCGAATACTAACACCTCGGGTAGATAAAAAATACAAGGCCGCTCCTACAGACCCTGTATACATAAAAGGTCAGTTACCACTGGACTCTCTTGTTGTGTCTGAATGTATGATGATACAACGCGTACCATCACAACGCGGTATGTTACATCGCGGTCTTGACAACGCAAGTCGCTACATCGACTTGCGCTGGAGGGCGTTGGACTTAGGAATAGTGTGAATTACTATTCCAACTCCAGTCTACGTACAGTAGGGAAGGTGTTGGAATAGTAATTCACACTATTCCTTAGTCTAGAGCGCTTCTCCAGTGCAAGTCGATGTAACGACTTGCGTTGTCAAAACCACGATGTAACCATACCGCGTTGTAATGGTTTCGTGGTAAAGGATGTTTCCTGTTGTGTCTAATGCCCGCAAGAGAGCTAACTCAAACAGGTGACGCTCCTCCTCCTGATAAGGAGTCAAAACTTATCGATGCCTCGGGCAAAAGGGTAGCTTCCCAGGCTGCCAACACTTGGCGTATTGCCAATGCTCAAGCTCTATTGGCACGCTACGACAGGGCACATTATGACGAATTAGAAAAACTTCTACAACATTTGCCAGAAGAACAGAAGGCCAAAGCTAACGACCTCATTCAGGAAGGGAAGCTCATCACTAACACTTCCATAAAATGCGCCCCAGATGCTGCAGACACAGCTTCATGTGCTATTAACACCAGCATACTCCTGCGGAGACGCACTTGGCTTCGAATCTCTGGATTCAAGCAGGAGCTACAATCTGCCATACTTAATCAGCCCTTCGATAAAGCACATCTTTTTGGGCCAACAGTGGATACTTCATTAGAAAAAATGAAGAAAGATACTGACCCTGCTAAATCCATGGGAGCCCTACAATTACCTTCTAGCAGGGGTTCCTTTCGTCGCTCCTTCTACAGGGGTGGCTCAAAAACAATGTCAGAAAATCCCTCCTCCTCTTACAAGGGGAACAACCAATCTAGCCCCTCCAGAGGCTATTTTCGAGGAGGTTACAGAGGAAACAATAACAAGGGCGGAGGAAGAGGCAACTCCACCCGCACTTCCCTGCCAACAAACAGTGACTTCCCCGACCATTCCACTCCCGTCGAGGGACGTCTCTCACAGTTCCTACCTGTCTGGAATTCAATCACCTCAGACAAGTGGGTAATACAAATTATCCAAAATGGTTATTGCCTGGAACTTACCAGCACTCCACCAACAATCCTTCCGAGAGAGCGGGCAATGTCACCAGCACATCTCACCCTGTTAAAACAAGAAGTCCTCTCTCTGTTACACAAACATGCAATAGAACCAGTCCCCTTACATCACCAAGGGACAGGAGTGTGTACTCCCTTTACTTTTTAATTCCCAAAAAGGACGTTTCTCTCAGGCCCATACTGGACCTCAGACATCTAAACCTCTACATTCAATCAGACCACTTCCACATGGTCACCCTACAACAGGTGATTCCATTGCTTCAGCAAGACTACTTTCTTTCCACTCTAGATTTAAAGGATGCCTATTTTCATATTCCCATTCACCCGGCTCACAGGAAATATCTCCGGTTTGTGGTGGATGGACAACACTACCAATTCAAAGTCCTCCTATTCGGGGTCACTACAGCACCAAGAGTATTCACCAAGTGCCTAGCAGTAGTAGCAGCACATTTAAGAAGACAACACATTCACGTCTTCCCTTACTTGGACGACTGGCTAATAAAAGCCAATTCGCAACACAGCTGCCTACACCACACTCACAAAGCAGTTCAACTGCTTCACCACTTGGGATTCACTGTCAACCTCACCAAGTCTCATCTGCATCCCTCCAACACGCAAGTGTATCTAGGAGCTACAATAGACACCTGCAAAGCTCTAGCGTACCCCAACCCAGTCAGAATACGCAACATGCAAACACTAATATCACAATTTCAACCGCAACACTCACTACCAGCCCGAGAGTTTATGCAGTTGATCGGAATGATGGCGTCTTGCATTCTAATTGTTCCTTATGCAAGACTCCAAATGCGTCCCCTACAGGAATGCTTAGCACGTCAGTGGAACCAGGCTCAAGGTCACTTAAATGATCTGGTGTTGGTGGACGGCCGCACTCATCGCTCTCTGCAGTGGTGGAATACACAAAACCTTTCCAAGGGGCGGCCATTCATCGATCCGGTTCCACAGATAGTGCTAACAGCAGATGCATCCCTCATGGGTTGGGGAGCTCATCTTCAAACACATACCATTCAGGGCATGTGGACTCTACAACAAAAACAGCTCCACATAAACCATCTGGAGCTGCTTGCAATTTTTCTAGCACTAAAAGCTTTTCAGACACATCTAGTAGGCAAAGCTGTCCTAGTTCGTACAGACAACATGACAGCAATGTACTACATACAAAAACAGGGAGGGAGACACACTCTACAACTTTCACACCTAGCTCAAAGCATTTGGAGGTGGGCCATTCCTCAAAACATATACCTCCTTGCACAACATCTCCCAGGAATAGACAATCAGATTGCAGATCTACTCTGTCGTCAGAGACAACAGATCCACGAATGGGAACTACATCCCCAAGTACTCCTCCCATTCTTCCAAATGTGGGGCTACCCAGAAATAGATCTGTTCGTCACACACCACAACGCAAAATGCCCAAACTTCGCGTCCAGGTATCCACACCCATTGTCCAAAGGCAATGCGCTATGGATGAATTGGTCAGGGAAATTTGCTTACGCTTTTCCACCTCTCCCGCTAATTCCATTAGTGGTTCGGAAGCTCACTCAACAATCGCTCACAATGATCCTAGTTGCTCCCACATGGGCTCGACAACCATGGTTCACAACCCTGTTGGAACTATCAATAGTTCCTCACCAAAAATTACACCTCTCCCCCAAGCTTCTCACTCAGAACCATGGAGAGATAAGACATCCAGATCCCAATCAACTCAACCTTGCGATCTGGCACCTGAAGTCTTAGAATTTGGCTACCTTAACCTCCCATCAGACTGCATGATCGTCATTAAGGAGGCTAGACGTCCTACCACAAGAGCATGCTATGCAGCAAAATGGAAACGATTTGCAATTTATTGTACTAAAAACCAAATCAATCTGTTAGATGCCTCAACTCAAAACATCATTTGCGATCTGTTACACCTACAACGTGCTAACTTAGCATATACGTCTATACGATTACATCTTGCCGCTATCGCGGCTTACCTACAAAACAGACAACACTTGTCTTTGTTTCCAGTACCCGCTATCAAAGCCTTTATGGAAGGACTCAAAAGAATCATTCCTCCTAGACTTCCACCTTCTCCCGTGTGGAATCTTAATACAGACCTTACAAGACTTATGGGCCCACCATTTGACCCTATGCACAGATGCGAATTACAATTTCTATCTTGGAAAGTAGCCTTCCTTATAGCCATCACATCTCTTAGGAGAGTTGGTGAGCTCCAGGCATTAACCATACAAGAACCATTTTTACAAATTCACCAAAATAAAGTGGTTCTTAGGACTAACCCAAAGTCGTTTCTGCTTTTCATCTCAACCAGTCTGAGTTACCCGTCTTTTTTCCTCAAGCAGACTCGGTAGCAGAAGGTGCTCTTCACACATTAGATGTAAAAAGAGCGATACTGTATTACATTGAAAGAACCAAACCTTTTAGGAAGACAAAACAACTCTTCGTTGCTTTCTCACCACCACATAAGGGCAACCCCATTTCAAAAGCAGGTATTGCACGATGGATAGTTAAGTGCATACAAATATGCTAGCTAAACGCACCTTAACAGTTCCCACTAAAGCGCACTCTACACGCAAGATAGGGGCTTCCATGGCATTTTTAGGAAACCTACCCTTAAGTGACATTTGCAAAGCTGCAACATGGTCTACACCACACACATTCACAAAACACTATTGTGTAGATGTGTTAGCAAAACAACAAGCTAGTGTGGGCCAAGCTGTTTTAAGAACACTATTTCAGACCACTGCAACAGATACAGGTTAGCCACCGCTTGGGAAAAACTGCTATATAGTCTATGCTAACGCATATGATCTACAGCTTATATGCCTCAAACGGAAAATGCTACTTATCCAGTATGCATCTGTTCTTGGCATATACAGCTGTAGATTCATTTGCACCCACCGCCTCCCTGGGTACCTTTACCTGTTTCAGTATTATCTTACTTAGATACACTATACATGGACATCACTTTCTACTCTTACTAACTCCATCATCACCTTTACGGCAAAACAATCTAAGGATGGAGTCGATGCCCATGCGCACTATCACTGAAAGGAGGAGTCGCCTACCTCGTGACTACAAAGACTTCTTCTAAGAAAAACAAAGTGTGAACATCCGGGCCCAACACCAGATGGCGATCTATGCTAACGCATATGAATCTACAGCTGTATATGCCAAGAACAGATGCATACTGGGTAAGTAGCATTTTCCTTTCCTCCATAGGATGACATGGACTGTTTTTCTTGGAAATGTTTCAAAGTGTGGAGTTTGAAAACCTTAAAGAAATTCTTTAAAATTGTACTGTTTAACAAAAACGATTTTACTTACCTGTTTACAGGAAATGTCCCAGAGTAGTATCCAGGTATACTACTCTGAGTAAGAAAAGTAATCCAAAAGTAACTTGCCTGTAATCATACTGAAAATCCCATTCAAAGTATATGTACTGTATTCTGAAAAGCATTGCATTATCAGTAACACTACTGTAATCAAATCAAAGTACATTTACAATTGCAATCCAAACTGTTACAATCTGTATATTTACTGCAAAGTACTTGTCACTTACCTGTGCCAGGCTTGCTTGGTTCTAGGAAATAAAATACCTAAAACAATATTTTTGATACAAAACAATTAGTTTGAAGTTCAGTCTTTGAGTGTGTGAATTCATTTGCTGACTGGGTGTGTACAACAAATGATTAACACTGTCCTCGGATACTGCCTTATTGCTCAACCACACTACCACAAATAGAGAGTGAGGTGCTATCTAACTGTACCTCTACCTACCTTTGGGGTTCCACTGGTCTCTGTGCACACTATACCTCACTTTGGTATAGTATATACAGAGCCAGCTTCCTACAGTAGGTGACACCTCCCTGGCCTGCAATCCTTCATTGTTCTCCTTCCTGCGCGTCATTGGCACGTTTCTCCAGGAGGGCAGAAAGCTGTCTCGTGGAGCAGGCTCCATGTGTGCCTGGGTAGGCACAGAAGTTTTAAAGGCAACAGAATGGAAGCTTTGCTAAAGCTGCACACTGCAACAAGTTATATTAATTTTGACTTGAGAAACAAGTCGGGCTTAATGTAACGAGTTGTATGATACCTTTGAGTGCCTAGTTTCGTCCCACCCATCTGAAGTTATGAGGGCAGCACAGCTGCTTTAATTCTGCTAATCTGAGTGCAGCCTTCGACACAGTGTCCCACTCTATCCTGTTGGACTGACTGAGAACAATTGGTGTGGAGGGTAGTGCCCTTTTGTGGCTGACTTCATTTCTGAACGAGATATCATTCCAAGTCTTCTTCTCCTCAGTCTAGGTCTGAGACTTGTACCCTGTTCTCTGGTGTACCTCAGGGCTCCGAACTGAGTCCCCTGCTGTTTAATCTTTGTGTGCCCATTAGCAGACGTGGTGTAGAGCTGCGGTTGGACGCTTTTTCCGTATGCGGACGACACAAATTATTTTTACGCTGTCGTCCCCTCAGTAGCACCACTCTGAGTTGATTAACCTTGGTCTTAGATGGATCGCTTCTTGGATGGGAGGCAACTCGTTTAAACTGAATGGTGATAAAACCGAGGTTTTGATTGTGGATAGGAACCCTCAGTCTTCGGGGCTTTGAGTATTGGCCTTTATCTTTAGGGGCTGTTCCTACCCCTTCTTCCAAAGTTAGAAACTTGGGTTTTTGGCTAGATGATGCTCTGTATATGTGTCCACAAGCTGCTACAGTTGCATCCACCTGCTTTGCAGTAATGAAATGGGTGAGTGAAATTATCTGGACTATTCCCTACTCGGCACAGAGAATGCTAATTCAGGCCCTCATCCTGTCAAGAACGGATTATGGGAACGTTCTCTATCTGGGTGCTGATAAGGCTGTCATCCGCCGTCTGCAGATTGTGCAGAATTCTGCTGCTAGACTTCTTGCTCGACTTCCGTGCCATACCTCGGCCTCTCCCATTCTCCGAGAGCTGCATTGGTTGCTAATTGTAAAAAAGAGTACAATTTAAAGCTCTGCGTTTAAAGATAAAGCAGGACTTGGCCCGAAACATGTTCAAGATCTGGTTTCCCCCTGTCTGCTCTCCAGGGAATTGAGATCTGCCAGTCAGAACCTATACTGTGTGCGCAGAATCCACCGGGTTCGATCTGGTGGACGTTCTTTTGCAAATCTAGGTCCAAAACTTTGGAATTCCCTACCTCCTTTCATAAGAAACTGCACCTCTTTAACCCCTTCCATGCGTCGGACGCGCGGGAGCCGTCCGACGCAAAAGTTCTCATATGCGTCGGACGGCTCCCGCGCATCTGACGCCATTGCTGAAGAAATCCCTCTGGTGCAGGCACCAGAGGGATTTCTTTTACTCCCCCAAAGCCTCGGGAGCTGGGAAAGAGCTTGCCCAGCTCCCGAGGCCCCCCCGCGTTTCTGTGAAATGACGATCAGCGCGCACGTCGCGCTGACGTCATTTCACAGAAACTGAAATGAGCCTTTGGGCTCATTTCAGTTTCACTTTACGTGCTCAGGGGCCATCTCAGCCCCTGAGCACGTAGAAAGACGGGAGAGGTATCATTGGAAAGGGGGAGAATCTCCCTTTCCAATCGTACTCCTCCCCAGTGGATCCCTGCTTGGGGATTGCCCCAGGAGGGCGATCCCCAAGCAGGGATCCACCCACTAGACACCAGGGAGGGGGAGCGGCCCCTTGGGCAAGGGCCTTCGCTCCCCATAAAAAATTGGCAAATTCAGTCTTTCTGCCCCCCGGGGGCAGAAAGCCCACTAAACGCCAGGGATTTTCTTTGCGCAATTGTTTTTAGGGTGGGGGCTGCCCAAAACGGGCATTCCAATGCCCCCACCCCGCACAATAACAGCCTTTCTGTCCCCCCCCGCAGTAGCCCCCAATCTGTCCCGGGGGGGGGCAGAAAGCTCACTAGACGCCAGGGATTTTTTTTTGTATAATTTAATTAGGGTGGGGGCTGCCCAAAACAGGCATGCCAATGCCCCCACCCCTGCCACAATTACAGCCTTTCTGCCCCCTCGGGGGGGGGGCAAAATGCCCACTAGATGCCAGGGATTTTTTGGGGGCCAATTTGAATTAGGGTGGGGGCTGCCCAAAACGGGCATGCCAGTGCCCCCACCCCCGCAATAATTTGTCTTTCTGTCCCCCCTGGGGAGCAGATGGGGGCAGTAGCCCCCAATCTGCCCCCCTGGGGGGGCAGAAAGCCCACTAGAAACCAGGGATTTTTTGGGGCCAATTTTAATTAGGGTGGGGGCTGCCCAAAACGGGCATGCCAATGCCCCCACCCAGCCAAAACTACAGCCTTTCTGCCCCCCCCCTGGGGCCAGGCATGGAAAGGGGTGTCTGGAAGGGAACAGGTGGGAAGGAGATCTGAAAGATAAGGTTAAAACCATTCTCGCTGTTGGCTATCCCCAGACGTAGTATACAGATTCTTTAGTTTTTTTCTGTCACCTGAAAAGAAGGTTGTTATATCTTTCGTTCTTTATAGATAAAACCTCTCAGCAGTAGAATTTCTTGAGAAACTAGTTATACCCGCTAAAAGATGAGAACACCTAGTCAGTTTAAAACTCCTCTGTTCTTGAGTTCAGTTTCTAAAATCAAGCGTTTGCTAAAAGGCAGGTAATCTCAACGTACCACAACGGAGTCTGCCTGGGAGAACCCTTTTAGGTGCTGTACACAGTCTTCTCATTCTCAGAATGCTGATTCTCAGCCTGGAACCTTCCCAGAGCCAATATTGTGCTGTGAATCTTGACTTAACCTCGTTGCGTCTTGAGAGCTTGGCATTATAGCCTTTAAAATACTCAGCGGTGGTGCGCCCACTCGAGCGCAGGAGTGTCGCCCTCTCTGCTGCCGGTGCAGCAAACATGAAAAATAAAATGGTAATTAAATGATTTTATTGCAGTTCTATTTTTCAGTGCAGCTGCCAGCCCAAGCCAAGTGCTGGGGCAGGGCCAGCACTGCTGACTGGCAACAGGGGAAGAGGAATGGTGCACACAAAATTTAAATTGCGCATGTCACTGGCCGGCCGTCTTGCGACGGCCAGCCTGACATGCGCAATTTAAACCTCTCCACCTGAGCTGTCTTAGACAGCTGGGTGGAGAGCAGGCCTCCAGTGCCTGTAAGAGCTCTGAGCCAGCCCGCTTCAACCAATCCTGGCGCTGCTCTCATGCTAGTTAACAGCATGAAAGCAGCATCTGAAAGACTATTAGTTATAGATTCCTTACCTTAGAAGTACCCCAGGCGTCAGACTGGATCCAGAGAATGTTTTTCTCAGCAGTACCCCTGCGCGTCGGTAGGTAGCGTTGTTCGAGTCCATGTTCGGCATCAGCATCGTGATTGCCGGGATGACGTCGTGGTATCTACTTGGACGCCGCCCCTGCGCGCTGATGTCAGTTCTTTATTTTTCCGCGCCAGCCAGCGCAGATCTGGAGAGAGCGTGCCCCTTAGTCACTTTTTGACTAACTCTCGACTTTTGTCGACATCTTTTCGAGTCGACTCCTGGTGCGCGAGGGATGTCCCGTCCTCAGACCTGCTTCAAGCCTTGTGACTCCTGTCGCAAGTTGATGTCTGTCACGGATCCGCGCCTCGTGTGCCTCTGGTGCCTGGAGCGCGGCCACGACCCAAAGTTGTGCTCCGACTGTCGGGCCATAAACCCGAAGTCTTTGAGAGAGCGGTCCCGAAAGCTTCTGAAGGCCTGGCAGTCGGCTCCATGCACTCTAGTTCCCAGTCGAGAGGGAGGTTGTGTTGTTGTAATTTGGCAGCACTTAAGTTAAGCATTAGCCGAAGACATCCTGTATTCAGAGGCTAAATTGTCCGCTTTGTGGAATCCATTTTATATTTCTGGCAGCCATTTTGGTTGCCATGTGCTCGTCATGTGCTCTGTCCTACCTTCCTGTAACTGCTCTTGAAATCTGCCTAGAGACGAGTTATATTTAGTTTTTTTGCTTTACACATGCTCAGTTGAGCTCGCAGCTGTCCATGCAGCTGTTCCGAGTTTATAAATGTCAGGATGTGTCTACTAGAAGTAGAAACTGTTAGCTCCACCCACTTGTCGACTGTGCATTTTTTGTATGACCTTATATGTACCTAAAACCAGCATTTTGTGTTTGTACCGCCTTCATTTGAGCCCTGTGTGGGTATAAAAGGACCAAGGTCCTTCCATTCGGTGTGCTACTTCATGCATTGCCGAAGGGTGCTGTGTGAATGTAGTTCCACCTCATGAGGTTTAATAAACTGTCTTTTCTATTCCAGTTTCTGTGCCAACTTCTTCCTATTGGTCTGAGGACTCTGTGCAGAAAGGGAGAACCCCTAAGCACTGGTAGGCCTTGTTGAGGCTCACCACCACAAATTGGCGCTTCCAACGTGGGGCTCATCGGCGACTCGGATGCCCGAAGGATTGGTCGAGACGAAGGATTGGAATCTCGCTTCTGGACGCGATCGCTGCCTGAGGAGACCCGAGTCTTGGCACCCACAGCGTTTTTCCTTTCTTTCTGATCTGACCATCTCGGCGGCGCCGGTCCTCGACTGAGATCTCTTCTGTTGATTCGCTGTGCAGTGACCATTTGGTAGATTTTGAGACCTTGGCAGTTGGAACCTGGACACCATTTTATTGGTAAGAGCCGTTTTGCGGCACTTGCTGTTGGTTTGATGCCCTTGATTGGTAAGGTAGTTTAGTAACACTTACTGCGGCTTTGTTTGTATGATTGGCCAATTTTGGAATCTGTTTTGTAATTATATATGTATTGCAATACATATAGGCAGGTAATGAGGAGAATTTTCTCTATTTAAAATTGTTTGACCAGCGCAACGTACGAAGAGTACCTTAAGCGCTACTTTGATTATAATACTGCATATTCTGCACTATTTTTTTTTTTTGGCATGCCTGTTTTCAGCACACTTCGTAGGATGTGTTGCTTTTGTAGTGGTACCAATTTGAGACTTGACTAAGCACAACCAGCCTCCCGGAGGGGACGCCTAATAGGGATATGTATATTGTATGGTATTTCTTCTATAATGTACTGCACGTTATGGAATAAATATACTAGTAAAGATCCTGAGTTGCGTTGGCCGATGTATGGGTCATTTGATTTGCGAAAGATTCAGTATGTGGAACAATGTATGTTTAAACGAAAGACTAGGCAAGATATGTTTGATTGTGTGCAAATGTGGGAGAAAGAAGTGTGTGAGCGAATGAAGCGTGAGCAAGCCTTGATTGACAAAGAACAGCGAAAGACCATTTATGCGAAAGCATTAGAGTTAAAAACAAGGAGATGAAAGAAATTAAAGAGAGGGAAGATAGGGAACGCCATTTACAGGTAACTGGCCAATACGCTGTTAGGCAGCCCCTTTATCCTATCCTTAATAAACCGCAAGATGATTTCTTGTTATTAGATCGTTCTCCACCTCCGTATATTTTTTCTTCCGCTCCTCATGAGTTAGATGAGGACTCTTTTTCAGACCAGGACAAAGCTCGAGAAACTCGCTCAATGTTATCTACTGGGCGTGCATCTGACATTAGATCTGCTGCGCGTAAAGCCGTTCGTAGTACTACCACTGCTTCTGAACTTTTAGATAGTATAAAAGGATGGCAGGAAAGGGAGCAAATATATTTTACCGATACATTTGCTGTAGAGGTTATTGAACGATTTAGGAAGCATTCGGTAGAAATGGAGCCCGATGATGTAGCAGCTGATTGTAAACAATTACGTGACGGTCTTTTTGTCTTCTCCCAGGTGGCTGACACGATCAGACGCATGGTTAAACTGCGTGTTGAAGCAGCCCGTTTGCGAGAGGAGAAAAAGGCAGCAGAAGCAGCTGCACTAGCATCTCAGATCAGCATGGCACGAACTTCTACTCCTGAAACAGACAAGAATGTTGTAATTAATGTGAAACCCATGCGGGAAGCCACGCCTTTATATGTTCCTCCTAAAGGAACGGGTGCAGATGATAAGACTTCTCTTAATGCGAAAGGGTACTTTATTTATAATTGGGTTTACACTCCTTGGAATAGAGCAGATGTTATGGCCCTTAAAAATGCATTGCCTGACCCGCGAAATAATCCAGCCGCCTTTTATGAGGAAGTTGAGGGTGCAATTAGCTCTTGTACTATGACTTTGTCTGATATGGATTTGTTTTTTGGATTAATATTACCGCCTGATATGTGGAGAACTGTGCATAAAATTGATGATAATGCGACATTTGGAGCATTGTGGAAAGATTTAGAGCGGTTAGATGAAGATAGAGAACCTGCACAGAAACAGTGTCAGTTAATTTTAAATCTTCCGGCAGCTATATTAGTTAAGTTAAAGACGATCATTCCCCCTAAAAGATAGATTGGACAGTGTTAGCGTCTTGCAAGCAAAAGGTAGATGAATCAGTTTCTGACTTTTTCACACGCTTTGAAGAGGCATTCCACGATTTTAGTGGCCAGTCATTGATAGATGATACGGGTAGGCATCTGTTTGTTGATAAATATGTCGCAAACCTTTTGCCAGGGATAGCTAGTCGCTTAAAGGCCAGTGAGTTCATGGACTACCTCTTCTCAGGTTTCTCTTTTAACTATGGCTCAGTATTATGAGCGACAAGAATTAGAAACTAAAGGTAATGAGGACAAAAAGTCTAAAGAGTTGAAAACAAAGGTTATGTTGGCTCAAGCTTATGGTCCGCCTTCTAGAGGTCATGATAGAGGTGGACGTGGATCTTATGGTTCGTCCTTTCCTTCCTATACTCGCTCGAATTTGTCTGTTGATCAGTGTGCGTACTGCAAAAATTTGGACATTGGCTTTCTGATTGTCCAGTACTGCGTGCTCAGCAGAATCTAAGTGGTCGGGGACAAATGAGAAATCGTTCAGGATATCCAGGGCCTAGAGGAAGCGCGAATGATCGTGCTCGGTTTGATGCTAATACACGTGGGCAGGATGGGTTTAACACTTTTGATAGAAGGAACCAATATCAAATGTCTGACTATGTGCCCTCTGATTTTCAAGATTCTGCTTATGCATAGGATTGCCTAGGATGGGGTAAGGAATCGGTTGAAGTTCCAGTAGATCAGAGGGGTCCCTATGTTACAGCACATGTTTTGGGCTCTACTGATCAGTTTCTGGTTGATACAGGAGCTACTCGTAGCGCCTTGTCTAAACAATTGGTTCCAAGGGCTCCCCTGTCTGGCTTAACCATCACATCGATAGGTTTCGATGGAACACCTTCCCTTAGCCCATTGTCACAACCACTTGCATTCGATGTTGATAAGTTTACTGCTCCATGTCCGTTTTTGCTTTCTCCAAACACACCAGACAATATTGTGGGTCTTGATATGCTTAAATATTTCAGGGCTACGATACGGTGTTCCTCCGGAAGGAGTACGGGTTATTTTGAATGACAACTACCCTGTGATTAAGAGATCTTGTATTGTTAAAGAGGACATTGCACTAGCCTCACGCCCTAGTACTTTGTGGGCTACTTCGGACACTGATGTAGGACAAATGGTTATTCCACCAGTACATATTAGTGTCAAGGAGGGCGCTTTATTGCCAAGACTGCCTCAGTATAAAATTTCTCGAGAAGGAGAAGAAGCACTCACACGTATTGTACATGATTTAATTAAGGTGGGGGTTGTGGAAGAAGTTCCTTACAATGTTTGCAATAGTCCGATTCTTCCCATTTTGAAAAAGATACTGACACTAGGATCTATAGATTTATCATCGATTTGAGAGAAGTTAACAAGATTGTAGTACCACAGTACCCTGTAGTATCTGACATAACGACATTGCTTACCCTGGTCCCTCCAACAACAACTACATTTTCTGTAATTGATCTGAAGAATGCTTTCTTCTCGATTCTTATTCATCCTGATAGCCGATATTTGTTCGGTTTCACTTTGAATAATAGATCATACAGATTTTGTAGAGTTCCTCAAGGCTATACTGAGAGTCCTAGTATTTACAGTCAAGCATTGAAGAGACAGCTTGATTCCTTTACCTTGCCTAAAGGAGTGGCTCTCATACAATATGTCGATGACATCTTGTTGGCAGCTGATACACCTGAGCAGTGTGAGAAATGCACTTTGGCCTTGCTTTCTTTTCTTGCTACACACCACCATAAAGTATCACGGAAGAAATTGCAATATTGTAGACCGAAGGTGACCTATTTAGGACACCTTCTGTCTAAGGAGGGCCGTGCACTAACACCAGATCGCATTCAAGCAATTTTAGACACCCCAGTACCTTCCACGCAGAAAGATGTCCGTGCATTCATTGGTCTGACTTCGTTTTGCAGGCAATGGATATTGGGTTTTTCACACATTGTTAAACCCTTGCTAGCACTTTTGACTAAAAACACTCCGATCCCCCTTCCATGGACAGATGAATGTCAAAATGCTTTTTGTCAGTTGAGACAAGCTCTTTGCTCTGCACCAGTGTTAGGCACACCAGATTACACGAAGGCTTTTACACTCTATGTACATGAGAAAGAAGGTTGTGCATTGTCAGTTTTAGTACAGACACACGGGGACAAACAGCGTCCTTGCGCATACCTTTCTGCGGTTCTTGATCCTGTTGCTCGTGCATTACCTGGGTGCTTCCGTTCAGTTGCAGCGACGGCTGTGTCCATACGTCAGAGTGAAGGGATAGTTTTGTCACACAAACTGTTGGTGCTAGTACCCCATGCAGTAGATGCCCTTTTGAATCAGACTAAGACTCAGCACTTAACTAGTGCTCGTTTGACAGGATACGAATTGACACTGCTAGCACCTCATATTAACTTGAAGAGATGTGCGACACTGAACCCAGCCACTTTGTTGCCATATCCTGCGACTCAGTCTCAGTCAAAGGAGCCTCACGATTGCATATTCCTTACTGAGGAGCAGACAAAGGGTCGCATCGATTTGCAAGATACGCCCCTTCCAGATGTAGATGGGGAACTGTGGGTTGATGGGTCCTGTCTGAAGTTACCAGATGGCACGACTTCAGCTGCTTATGCAATTACCACGCTTGAGACAGTAGTGGAAACAGCTCGCATACCTCAGAAGTCAGCTCAAGCAGCTGAACTAATAGCTTTGACACGAGCGTGTGAGCTTAGCACTGACTTGTGTGTGAACATTTACACGGATAGCCGCTATGCTTTTGGAGTGGTTCATGATTTTGGCCTACTCTGGAAGGAAAGAGGCTTTCTTACATCCCATGGGATGCAGATCATGCACGGAGAGTTAGTGCATAATCTCTTGACTGCACTTACATACCCAAAGAGAGTTGCTATTATGAAGTGTAGCGCACACAAGAAAGTGACTGACAAAATAGGACAAGGCAATGCCTTTGCAGACCGCGTAGCCCGTGAAACTGCGATGCAGCGAAGCACTACATCCATGTACGTAGTGAAATCACAAGCTGAGCGTTGGCATGATGCTAGAGAGGAAGTATTGGATATACAGAGATCTGCTTCTGTGGAAGAGTTTGAGCAATGGTCTAAAGAAGGAATGTTAGATGACGAGGGTTGTTGGCGTAACAAAGAAATGAATAAGTGGAAATTGCCTGCAGCCTATTTACAACCTATGGTTCAAATGGCACATGGGCTGGCACATGTTGGAGCTCTAGCAATAACTAAATTGCTTACACAAGTTTGGGAGCATCCTGAAATTGCTAGCACAGCCAAAAGAGTAGTACAGTCCTGTTTGATCTGTTGGCAGTATAATCCTGGAAAAGGGACACTAACTCCTACAGGAGGGTTTGCTACACCAACCGCACCTTTTGAAGTTTTGCAGATGGATTACATCCAACTCGAACGCTGCAATAATCTGAAATATGTCCTAGTGGTGGTATGTGCCTTCAGTAAGTAGATAGAGGCATACCCTACAAAGGATAATACTGCTCTCACCACAGCAAAGGTGCTTCTAAAGGAGTTTTTCCCCAGATACGGTGTTTGCAAACTTTTGTGGAATGACAATGGACCTCATTTTATTGGGCAAGTTGTTGAGCATGTACTGAAAGGATTAGGGATCAAACAGAAATTCCATACAGTTTTCCACCCGCAATCAGCAGGATTGGTGGAAAGGTATAACGCTACTTTAAAATTAAAATTGGCGAAAATACTGGCTTCCACGTCTCTAAAGTGGCCAGATGCACTACCCTTGGCATTGTTGTCCATAAGATCGGTGCCACATTCACGATCAGGTCTTACCCCCTATGAGGTGGTGTTTGGGAGACCGATGAACATTTGGGGAATTCCTAAGCCACGCCCCATACATGATGTTCCTTGTGTTCTGATGAATGATTATTTGGCACAATTAACCGACAGTTTGATTTCTATTCATCAACAGGTTCGAGAAGCTCTTCCTGACAGATCTACAGGTGAGGCCCACGAACTCCGTCCTGGTGATCACGTAATGGTCAAGGTCTTCGACAGATCAAACAGCTTGGAGCCGAGGTGGCGAGGACCAGAGCAGGTGCTCCTTGCGACAAGGACAGCAGTTCGAGTGACAAACAGAAAGAATTGGATCCACAGCACACACTGCAAACGCGTGTCGCCTGCCTTGGTGGAACCTGCTGTGTTGACCGACCATCGAGCGATTCTGGAGACGGAGAAAGGCCAAGCTATCTCACCTGACGAATCTGCGGAAGACTTCCCGGACCACACGATCGCTGGAGTATCCAGATATCAATTGAGACCGAGGAAAGAATCTGCAGTTTTGAAAAAGACTGGTTGAGCTACTGCCCTGGGTTAGTGAAACGGAGAGCCGATGTGGCAAGGGGAGGGGATCAGCCCTGCATTAGTGTAGTGACACCCGCCTTGGCCCATGGTGAAGAAATCAACGGCTGCCCAGGGAGAAGAGCTCCAACGATTGTTTTCAACAAGTTTTTAGAAAGATCAATCATTACTGTTGCTGAAATGAATAACAAAAGAATCATTTGTGCTGTAGGGTTTGTTGTTGCTATGGTGGCTATGGCAGCAATTACATGGTACATCGAGAAGGTGGCTCCTGTTCGACAGCTTTTTGTTGCCACTACGCCAGTACCAGTGGAACACTACTACTTCACTCTTCCCTACCATGAGCAGAAGCATCGACAATCCTATCTAAACAATACCTTTATCCAGATGTTGCACCATACTCACAATGCTACAAATACTACCAACTGTTGGGTGTGTGGGATGATACCTGCACATCAAAAGAAAGGAGGAACACCTTTATTCCTCTTCCATTTTCTCACAATGGTTCTTGTCAAGCTTGGTGTGCGCTTTTGTTTGCATTTGGAAAGCCTTCAGTAGGTGGGATTATTTTTCAACTTAATAAAGTGTGTTATCAAAATAAAGAAGGTTATCCACAAGCCAAAGGGACTAAATGGGAATGGGAAGAGTATCAACCGGACAATATTTCAACACCATATACCTTCACAAATGTGAGAATAATAAAGAACATTGGACCTTTTGTGATTTCTGTGACAAAAACTAAAGCAGATTTGTGTATCTGTAGTGTTGGAAGAATTCCAGTGGGGAGGAGCGAGTGTACTGTAATCCTGACCATTGAAGGTGCCAATAACAGCACTTTCACAGCCTCGCATAATACGTATTGTACCAGGAGTCTATGTGAGTTGCTGTACAACTTCATTGAAGTGGGCATACTTCACATATTTTGTGTGGAAATAACGGATATTATCAATTACCTGTTGGGTGGTCAGGAATCTGCTATGTATCTTTTCTGTTGCCCCCTGTGTTTCTGGCACCTGCATTATATCACCGTGATTTTAAACTGTACAATGATATTTCCAAAAACAGAAATAAGAGGACAATAAGTATGGATGAAGTTGACCAAACCGACACTACCCTACAACAATATGTTGATTTCAACTTGGGCTTATTTTTCTTTGTGGGTGCTGCATTGAACAGTAGAAAGATCAGGCGATTGACTCGTGTTGTGGAAGCTGTTACCAATCAGACAGCTATGGCACTTGGGAACATTACAGAGGAACTACAGATTGCAAGGATTGTAGCACTCCAGAATAGGATGGTGTTAGACGTGATTTTGGCTGATCGAGGTGGTGCATGTCGCATCATCGGTAGCAGCTGTTGCGTATTCATACCGGATCACTCACCTTCAGTATATGGCGCAATATCAAAACTGCATAAGATTGCTGCAGAAATTCATCCAGAGACTGGTACTTGGACTTTTGCTGGATGGTTTTGGACTCTTGTTTCTGCTTGGGGCTGGAAGCTACTGACTATCCTGTATGTAATGATTATAATACTTTTACATGCTGTGTATGTATCCAATGTGGTCCAATGCTTTGCTCCATTTGCATCTCTGCTTGTATACCTGCCAAAAGGAACGTTGCTGAAACAAAGGCCCAACAAATGTTGAATAAAGAGGTGGCCGAAATAATGTTAATAGATGTACGGGATGAATATTTAGATTACCCCAGATAAACGAATGTCTTCAGCTAATGCTGAAAGGGTCGTCTGTTGTAATTTGGCAGCACTTAAGTTAAGCATTAGCCGAAGACATCCTGTATTCAGAGGCTAAATTGTCCGCTTTGTGGAATCCATTTTATATTTCTGGCAGCCATTTTGGTTGCCATGTGCTCGTCATGTGCTCTGTCCTACCGTCCTGTTAACTGCTCTTGAAATCTGCCTAGAGACTAGTTATATTTAGTTTTTTTTGCTTTACGCATTCTCAGTTGAGCTCGCAGCTGTCCATGCAGCTGTTCCGAGTTTATAAATGTCAGGATGTGTCTACTAGAAGTAGAAACTGTTAGCTCCACCCACTTGTCGACTGTGCATTTTTTGTATGACCTTATATGTACCTAAAACCAGCATTTTGTGTTTGTACCGCCTTCATTTGAGCCCCTGTGTGGGTATAAAAGGACCAAGGTCCTTCCATTCGGTGTGCTACTTCATGCATTGCCGAAGGGTGCTGTGTGAATGTAGTTCCACCTCATGAGGTTTAATAAACTGTCTTTTCTATTCCAGTTTCTGTGCCAACTTCTTCCTATTGGTCTGAGGACTCTGTGCAGAAAGGGAGAACCCCTAAGCACTGGTAGGCCTTGTTGAGGCTCACCACCACAGTGTGACCGGCCGCGGAGCAATCACCACTCTTCATCCAAGTCTTTGTCATCGGATAAGTCGAAGCACAAGAAGGCAAAGAAGCATTCTCGCTCTTCGCCTTCTCCCCGCCTTCGGAGCCTGCTTCTGGGACGGCTCCATGCTTCCCTCCCTTTCCGGGAGCCGGAGCGTCCCGTGCCCAGCTTTGAGCTTTCTACGAAGCGCCTCAGGCATCTTTGTGCAGCCCGACTCCGCCAGTGCGCCTTCGGGCCCTGCGGACTCGGTTGGGGGCCCTTGGCCTTCGAGGCCGGCGGCTTCGGCTCCGGTGCCGGAGGGCCCCCGAGGATCCAGGCCTGGATCCGGATCGGTGCCAGGTGACCTCACGGTACCATCCCTGGAACCGATTCCAGTGACGACGCTGGCTGTGCCCCCTCTGCTGGCGTCGACCCCAGCCTTACCCCCGACTTGGACACGGAGCCAGACCGGCATCGACCGACGCCGGTATCGGCGCTGACCGGTACTTTTGTACCACTGTTCTTTCCTGGCGTTCCTTTCCGCCCTGACTGGCAGCCAGAGAAAGGTGAGGAGGACTGGAAGGGGTCTGTTGACCCTCTAGCAGACCAGCTGGAAGAGCCAGACTGGAGAGAGGGGTTGGGTGAAGCCAGTGGTCTGGATACCTCCCCAGACCTTGGTATGCTTTCTCCCCCTACCGTGGCTACGGAGGAGGGAGCCTCCTACGCTGTGGTGTTGCATAGGGCGGCTGGGGCCTTGGGCCTTGAGCTTCCTATGGTGGCAGTCAGGACTAACTACCTGACTGAGGTGCTTCAGCCAGCAGCAGCCTCTTCGGAGCCCCTGCTGCCTTTCAATGAGGCCCTCACTGACATCCTACTGGGCCCTTGGTCCAAGCCCAGCACAGGGGCCCCTGTGGACAGGATGATTGCCCAACGCCACCGCCCGGCTCCGGGCGACCCACTTTTCCTCTCCCAACACCCTACCCCCGAGAGCTTGGTGGTCCAAGCCTCATCTTCAAAAGGTAGCACATTCCCTACAGCTCCCCAAGATAGGGAATCCAAGAAGCTGAACCATCTTGGGAAGATGTTTTCTTCCGCCAGCTTAGGACTGTGGTCGGTGAACACCGCATGTCTCTTGGGCTGTTACACACACACAGTGTGGGACACAGTTGCGCAGGTGCTGCCCGGGCCGTGCTCACCTGGGCTGTTGCTGAGGGTCGAGACACAGCAAAGTTCACCATTCGGTGTGGGCTGGATACCACCGACTCGCTGGGTAGAACGGTTTCCACTTCGGTAGCCCTGAGGCGCTATGCCTGGCTGAGGACCTCTGGCTTCTCTGGGGATGTCCAATCTACACTTTTGAACAAGCCCTTGGATGGCCTTCGGCTTTTTGGCTGCAAGGCGGACAACGCACTCGAGCGCTTAAAGGACTCTAGGGCTACGGCCAGATCCTTGGGCCTCGCAGTCTTTTCTCGCCCCATGCAGTCTGCCTTTCGTCCCTTTCATGGCGATGGAAGGGGTGCCCCACCACGTTCCACCCAGAGCCACAGGCCCGCGCAGTCTGTCCAACCTCTACGTGGCCGGGGACGTGGGACCCAGCATCGTGGGTCTGGGGGCCAGAGGGCAGACCAGTCCACCTACGCCCCCCCTGCAGCAGCCTCCAAACTCTCCTAGTCAGACTCTTCAGGGCCACCATTTGCCAGTGGGCGGCAGTATTCGCCATCACCTCCCCCACTGGCACAACATCACGTCGGACAGGTGGGATTTGCAGATAGTCCTTGGGGGCTACTCCCTCCTCTTCAAGACTACCCCTCCCTCCATGCCACCAGCATTCCATCGCATGTCGGAGGATCATTTGGCCCTTCTCCATCAGGAAATTACAGCCCTCTTGGTCAAGGGGGCTATTGAACGCGTTCCCGTGCCAGAAGTAGGTCATGGTTGCTACTCCCACTACTTCCTGGTACCCAAGAAGGACAAAGGCCTGCGTCCTATCTTTGAAGAAGTTCAAAATGCTAACCTTGGCTCAGGTCTGCCCTAGACCCTGGAGACTGGATGGTAGCGTTGGACTTGCAGGACACTTATTTTCACATCCCCGTCTTGCCTGCCCACCGGCGTTACCTACGGTTCACGGTTGGCCAAGAGCATTTCCAGTTGAACGTGCTCCCCTTTGGCCTTACCAGCGCCCCTCGAGTGTTCACAAAAGTGATGGCGGTGGTCGCAACTCATTTGCACAGATCAGGGGTTCCAGTCTTCCCCTATCTCGATGACTGGTTGTTGAAGTCAAGCTTGCCCCAGGCTGTAGTCTCCCACCTCCAGACTACGGCAGACCTCTTGCATTCGCTGGGGTTCACAGTCAACGTGCCGAAGTCGCACATGAACCCCTCTCAGAAGCTCCTTTTCATCGGAGTGGTTCTGGACACACCGCAGTTTCGGGTCTATCCTCCCGAGCAGCGAGTCTGGGATATTCGGGCTATGATACCAATGTTCCAGCATCTATCCTGGATTTCGGTGAGAATGACCCTGAGGCTGCTGGGCCTCATGGCCTCCTGCTGGTGGATCATGCCAGGTGGCATATGCGGGCTCTGCAGTGGTACCTGAAGTTCCAGTGGGCACAGCATCAGGGCAAACTCTCCGATGTAGCTCAGATCTCAGAGGGGACTGCACGTCAGTTGCAGTGGTGGCTCACGAACCAGGATTGGGTCAACTGCAGATCCCTCTCCCTTCCTCAGCCAGAGTTCACAGTGGTGACCGATGCGTCACTCCTGGGATGGGTTGGCCACATGGGAGAGGTGGAGATCAGAGGCCTCTGGTCTCCGGCGGAGTCTGGGCTCCACATCAACCTTTTGGAGCTCCGGGCGATTCGTCTAGCACAGAAGACATTCCTTCCTTCTGTCAAAGGAAGAGTAGTGCAGGTGTTAACGGACAACACCTCTGCCATGTGGTACTGCAACAAACAGGGTGGGGTCGTGGCCCCTATGTCAAGAGGACCTTTGCCTCTGGACGTGGCTGGAACATCAGGGCATGTCCCTGGTGGTTCAACACCTGGCAGGTTCCCTGAACGCCAGGGCGGACGAACTCAGCCACCGGTGCATGATGGATCATGAATGGCGTCTTCACTCTGAGGTGGTGCAAGGTCTCTTTCAGCAGTGGGGAGAGCCTTGGTTAGATCTATTCGCCACCGAAGAGAACGCGCGATGTCAGCAGTTCTGCACGTTGGAGTTTACAAGGCGGCACTCGCTCGGTGACTCTTTGTTGGCTATGTGGGCGCCAAGAAAGGTTGGGCCGTGCAAAAATGGACCAGCTCTCGATGGGTCGTCCTTTGCATTAAGATCTGTTATTCCTTGGCGAAAAAGGAGCCTCCGGTAGGACTGCACGCCCATTCCACCAGGGCGACGGCAGCCTCTACTTCTTTGGGACGTGGGGTTCCCCTTAGTGACATCTGCCAGGCAGCCACGTGGGCATCACTGCACACGTTCACTAAACATTACTGCCTGGATCGTCATCTGGGTCTCTATTTTATAGTATGGCCGACGCACTTCTGTGTCCAAGGATGCCACGTGGGCATCACTGCACACGTTCACTAAACATTACTGCCTGGATCGGCATCTGGGTCTCTATTTTATAGTATGGCCGACGCACTTCTGCTGTGTCCAAGGATTCTGAGACATGTGGTCCCTGAAGAGAAAACACCATGCCTTGCGCAAGAGCACGTGTCAGCACTAGGACGCCTGGGGCCACAATGACCCCAGAGGGAATTGCATTAAATCCCCCCCACCAGTACAAACTAAGAGCAGGCAACACATAAAACGGGCATAAAGTAAATGACCCAAAAAGCAGCTCTAGGTCACGGCAAGAGTAGAGTGCCGTTGGCTAAATTAGAAGGCATCGAGAGCTCAGCAAATCCAAGCACTCAGTACCTTTTACAAGCTCATCCAAAACACAATCCTCATAAAAACAGACAACTTGGCTACAATGCACTACATCCAGAAGCAATGGGGAACTTACTTTTCCCGGCTGTCGAATCTAGCCCAAAACATTTGGCCCTTCAGAATCTCAGCTCCTAGTGGAGCATCTGCCATGGGTGGACAATGACTTTGTGGACCTGTTAAGCAGGATGCATCTACAAGTCCACAAATAGAAGATTCCACAAGTACTTCAAAGGTACTTTTGCATTTTGTGCACTCCCACAATCCATCTGTTTGCCACTACATAAAAGGCAAAATGCCAAAACTTGACCTCCATGTACTCACACCGACAATCCGGGGGCAATTCAGTATGGATGAATTGGTCAAGGACATTTGCCTACACCTTTTCTCAATTACTGATCCTATACGTTATGAGGAAAATGAGGCAAGTATTTATGACCTTTATTCTGGTAAAACTACCTTTGGCAAAACAGCCCTAGTATTACTTGCTGTTTGCAATGCTATTACATCCTCATGGAAAGCTTCTATTGAGACCAGATCTACTGGCTTGGCATCCGGGCCAGCTGAGACACCCAGACCTCAGTCAGCTGAATCTAGCAATCTGGCACATGAGGCCTTAAGAGTTGAGGTATCTCCTACTTCCTGAGTAGTGTATGAAAATCCTGTGTGAGGTATGTAAACCTACTTCACATTCTTGCTATGCAAGTTGGAAGATTTGTCCATTACTGTTCGGATAAACAGCTGGAACCCCTTAACGCATCTGTCATTAGCTTCCATCTTCAACATTTGCAGATACCTGTATGGCATTCACCTGCCTTCACTTACAATTAACTCTATTGGCAGTCTACATGTAAAATAGAACATTTGTCTCTTTAAATTAACTATAATCAGTCTTCATGGAGGGCCTTAAAAGAGATTGCTCCAAGACCACCTCCAGCACTAGCCTGGAATTCAACATAGTCCTAACAAGACTGATGGGTTATTCTTTCGAGCCACTACATTCTTGTGACATGCAATTCTTGTCCTTGCAGGTATCTATTTTTGTTGCTGTCACCTCTGAGGAGAATCAGTGAGTTGCAAGCATTAACTGTGGATGAACCTTATATTCAGGTACATAAAAATAGAGCAGTTTTAGAACAAACTCTAAATTTCTTCCAAAAATTGTCTCCCTTTCATGTATACCTGACAATTGAGTTGTCTATTTTTTTCCCACGAGTGACTGTGGCTAAAATGGCTTTGCTCACGCTTGGTCTCTAATTACAGTAAAGGGCCAATTTTACCACACAGTAAATTAAAATGTGAATTCAGTTACTGTGTGGTAAAATCACCCAACTACATTCGATTTATGAGTAAAAACCACATGGAATGGGGAATGACCCTGTGGGGCGATACATATACACGGATGTAAAACCATGTGTAATTTGCCATTCAATGGTTTTTTTTCTGCATGCAGTTACCACCTACTCTAAGCAGGTAAAACCGGGTGTGGAAAAAACAAACCACTTATCAGGTAGTTTGAAATTAGCACAAAACAAATCATGTTAGTTTTGTTCTGGCTAGGTTATAATCAGGGCCTTCATGTCAAGAGGGCATTAATGTACTGCTTTGACAGAACTAAATCTATCCGTTGAACAGAACAACTCTGTTGTATTTGCGAAACCTCATACAGGCAATATTATTGCTAAGGGTAGTTTTGCCAGATGGGTTGTTTGGTGTATCCAAACGTACTATGCTAAGTCTAAGCATACATTACATATCTGAAAGAGACAGTTATAGATTACTTACCTTAGAGTTACCCCCAGGCGTCAGACTGGATCCGGAGAAATGTTTTCGTAGCAGTACCCCTGCGCGTCGGTCGACTCCACGTTCGTCGTCGTGATCGCTGGAATGACGTCGCGGTATCTACATAGATGCCGCCCTCGTGCGCGGACGTCAGTTCTTTATTCTTCCGCGCCAGCCAGCGAAGATCCGGAGAGAGCGGTACCTCTAGTCACTTTTTGACTACTCTTTTTTTACTTTTGTCGACTTCTTTTCGAGTCGATACGACGCCTGGTGCATGTAGGGATGTCCCGTCCTAGTACTGGCTTCAAGGCTTGCGACTCCTGTTGCAAATTGATGTCGGTTATGGACCCGCACTTTGTGTGCCTTTGGTGTTTGGAGCGCGACCACGACCCGAAGTCTTGCTCCGACTGCCAGGCCATGAACCCGAAGTCTTTGCGGGAGCGGTCCTGAAAGTTTCTCGAGGCCCGGCAGTCCGCTCAGAGCTGTTCGAGGTCCCGGTCGAGAGGGAGGTCGCGGAGACATCACTACCACTCGTCAACGAAGTCTTCGTCTTCGGGTAAGTCGAAGCACAAAAAGAAGGCGAAGAAGCATCGTCGCTCTTCGCGTTCTCCCTGTCCGTTGGCCGACGTGACGCAGGATGCGGACGATCGTCGTCCGGCTCCGCCCGCGGAGCCTGCTGGGTCGACTTCGAGCCTCCCTCCCTTTCCTGGACCCGGAGCGACCCCTGCCTAACTTCATAGTTTTTACGAAGCCCTCCACTCGATCCTTAGGCAGCCCGACTCTGCTGGCACGCCTTCGGGCCCCTCGGACACTGCTGGGGGTTCTAGGCCTTCGATGCTGGCAGCTTCGGTCCCGGTGCCACAGGGCCCCCAGCGATCCAGGCCTGGATCCGGATCGGCGCCGGTTGACCTTACGACACCTCCGGCGCCGAATCCACTGACTACACCTCTGCCCCCTCCAACGCTGGTTGTATCCCCAGCCGGCGTCGACCCCGGCCTCCATCCTAACCTGGACATGTAGCCGGACCGGCGTCAATCCACGCCGGATCCGACGCCAAGTGGTACTTTTGCGCCAGTGTTCTATCCTGGCATTCCCTATTGCCCTGAATGGCAGCCGGAAGAGGACTGGGAGGGGTCTGGTGACCCTTTAGCTGACCAGTTGAGTGAACCGGACTGGAGAGAGGATTTGGGTGATGCCAGTGGTCTGGATACTTCACCAGACCCTGGTATGCTTTCTCCCCCTACCGTGGCTACGGAGGGAGCCTCTTGCGCACTGGTGTTGCGTAGGGCGACTGAGGCCTTGAACCTTGAGCTTCCTACAGTGGCGGTCAGGACTAACCTCCTGACCGAGGTGCTTCAACCAGCAGCGGCCTCTTCGGAGCCCCTCCTGCCGTTCAATGAGGTCCTTACTGACATCCTTCTGGGCGCCTGGTCCAAACCCAGTACATGGGCTCCTGTGGATAGGATGATTGCCCGACGCCACCGCCCGGCCCCGGGCGACCCACTTTTCCTCTCCCAACCCCTGAGAGCTTGGTGATCCAAGCCTCTACTTCTAAGGGCGCATTCCCTACTGCTCCCCAGATAGGGAATCCAAAAAACTGGACCATCTTGGGAAGACGTTTTCTTCCGCCAGCTTGGCCCTGCGGTCGTTGAACACTGCATGTCTTTTGGGCCGTTATCCCCACTCTGTGTCGGATACGGTTGCGCAGGTGCTGCCACAGTGCCCGGAGGAGGCCCGAGCCACTCTCTCCTGCGCTGTCGCTGAGGGTAGAGATGGAGGGAAGTTCCCCATTAGATGTCGGCTGGACACCGCCGATTCGCTAGGCAGAAATATTTCAACATCAGTAGCCCTATGACGCTATGCTTAGCTGAGGTCCACTGGCTTTATGGGGGCTGTCCAATCGACTCTTTTGGACATGCCCTTTGATGGCCGTCGCTTGTTTGGCGACAAAGCGGACAACGCGCTCTAGCTCTTTAAGGATTCTCGTGCTACGGCCACATCCTTGGGCCTCGTACCACCTCTCGTCCCGTGCAGTCTGCTTTCCGCCCCTTTCGTGGCTACGGAAGGGGTGCCCCACCACGTTCCGCCCAGAGCCACAGGACTGCGGAAACTGTTCAGCCCCTGCTCGCTGAGGATGTGGGACCCAGCATTGTGGGTCAGCGGGCCAGCGGGCGGGCAAGTCCACCAGCGCCGCCTCTGCAGCAGCCTCCAAACCCTCCTAGTCTGTCCTTTCAGGGCCACCAGTTGCCAGTGGGCGGCAGGATCTTCCATCACCTCCCCCACTGGCAAACCATCACGTCAGACAGGTGGGTTTTGCAAATAGTCCGAAGGGGCTACTCCCTCCCCTTCGAGACTACCTCTCCATCCATGCCACCTCAATTCCATTGCATGTCGGAGGATCACTTGGCCTTTCTCCATCAGGAAGTTATGGCCCTCTTGGCCAAGGGGGCTATTGAGCGAGTTCCTGCCCCAGAAGTAGGTTGTGGCTGCTATTCCCACTACTTTCTGGTACCCAAGAAGGACAAAGGCCTGCGTCCTATCTTGGATCTCAGGAACGTCAACCGTTTCCTCCGGAAGGAGAAGTTCAAAATGTTGATGATGGCTCAGGTCTTGTCTGCCCTCGACCCTGGATGATAGCGTTGGACTTGCAGGACGCCTATTTCCATATCCTCGTCCTGCCGGCCCACAGGTGTTACCTACGGTAGGCCACGAGCACTTTCAGTTTACCGTGCTCCCCTTCGGCCTTACCAGCGCCCCTCGGGTGTTCACGAAAGTGATGGCGGTGGTCGCAGCTCATCTGCGCAGATCTGGGGTTCCAGCCTTCCCCTATCTCCACGACTGGCTGTTGAAGGTGGGCTTGACCCAGGCTGTTGTTGCCCACCTCCAGACTACAGCGGGCCTCCTGCATTCGCTGGGGTTCACAGTCAACGTGCCGAAGTCACACCTGACCCCTTCTCAGAAGCTCCTTTTCATCGGAGCGGTTCTGGACTCGGCGCAGTTTCGGGCCTATCCTCCCGAACAGCGAGTCCGGGATATTCGGGCTATGGTACCGATGTTTCAGCCCCTATCCCCAGTTTCAGTCAAAATGACCCTGAGGCTGCTGGGCCTCATGGCCTCCTGCATCCTGCTGGTGGATCATGCCAGTAGGCACAGCATCAGGGGAATCTTTCCGATTGCGTCCAGATCTCAGAGGGCACTGCACACCAATTGCAGTGGTGGCTAACGAACCAGGATTGGGTCACCGGCAGATCCCTCTCCGTTCCCCAACCAGAGTTCCCAGTGGTGACCGATGCGTCACTCCTGGGATGGGGCGGCCACATGGGAGAGGCGGAGATCAGAGGCCTCTGGTCTCCGGCGAAGTCCGGGCTCTACATCAACCTTCTGGAGCTCCGGGCGACTCATCTTGCACTGAAGGCATTCATTCCCTCTGTCTGGGGAAGAGTAGTGCAGGTATTCACAGACAAAACCACCGCCATGTGGTACTGCAACAAACAGGGCAGGGTGGGGTCGTGGGCCCTATGTCAAGAGGCTCTCCACCTTTGGACATGGCTGGAACATCAGGGCATATCTCTGGTGGTTCAACACCTGGCAGGTTCCCTGAATGCCAGGGCGGACGAACTCAGCCGCAGGTGCATGATCGATCACAAATCGCGTCTTCTCTCGGAGGAGGTGCAAGGTCTCTTTCAGCAGTGGGGAGAGCCTTGGTTAGATCTATTCGCCACCGAAGAGAACGCGCAATGTCAGCAGTTCTGCGTGTTGGAATTTCCAAGGCGGCACTCGCTAGGCAACGCTTTTTGTCGCGATTGGAGTTGCGGTCTTGTATACGCCTTTCCGCCTATACCACTTTTGCCCCGAGTGCTGAAGATCAAGTGCGACCGGGCCCAAGTCATCCTTATGGCTCCGGATTGGGCACGGAGAGTCTAATATCCTGAGTTCTTACACATGGCCATCAATCCTCCGATCAGACTGCCTCTTCGGGAGGATCTTCTGTCGCAGCAACAGGGGATGGTCCTCCACCCGAACCTGTCCAGCCTCCACCTCCTTGCGTGGAGATTGAGCAGCGACAGTTGACAGCTTTCGACCTTCCTGCCGAAGTCTGTAATGTTATTCTGGCAGACAGGCGTCCCTCCACTAAAATGGCATACGCCTGCAGATGGAACAAATTTGTGGCATGGTGCACAGCAAAGGCTGTGGATCCTCTTTCCGCCCCTCTTTCCGAGGTTCTTTTGTTCTTCCTTTCTTTGGCCCAGCAGGGCTCTGCTCTGGGCACACTTTAGGGCTATCTGTCAGCTGTTTCAGCCTTTCTAGTGCTTCCTGATAAGCCTTCTCTTTTCAAGTCCCCTATTGTAAATAGATTTCTTAAGGGCATTACTCATCTTTTTCCTCCTATTCCTTTCGTAATGCCCCAGTGGGACTTGAATCTGGTTTTGACTTACCTTATGTGCGCTCTTAACTCTTAACTTTGAAAACTGCTTTTCTTATTGCCATCACCTCTGCTCGCAGGGTGAGTAAGCTTCAGGCTCTGTCTTCCAAGCCTCCTTTCCTTGCTGTTCATCCGGACAAGGTTGTCCTCAGAACTCGACCTTCTTTCCTTCCCAAAGTGGTTACCTCTTTCCACAATGGACAGACCATCACTTTGCCCACCTTCTTCCAGCCCCCACATCCTTCGAAAGAGGAGAGGCTCCACTGTCTGAATCCAAAACGTGTGCTACCTTTCTATCCGAAAGAGCCCATTAGTTATAGATTCCTTACCTTAGATTTACCCCCAGGCGTCAGACTGGATCCGGAAAGTTTTTCGTCAGCAGTACCCCTGCGCGGCGAAAGGTGGCGTCGGTTGGCTCCGCGTTCGTCGTTGGTGTCGTGGTCGCCGGGATGACATTGCAGTAGCTACTTAGACGCCGCCCTCGCGCGCTGACGTCAGTTCTTTCTTTTTCCGCGCCTGCCAGCGCAGATCCGGAGAGAGCAGTACCTCCCGTCACTTTTTGACTGACTTTTTGGCGACTTTTGTTGACACCGTTTTTGAGTCTTCGACTCCTGGTGCACGTCAGGGATGCCGTGTTTCATGGCTTACGTCTCCTCCACCCTGCTGATGTCGGTGACGGATCCGCACCGCGTGTTCCTGTTTTGCCTGGAGCGCGACCATGATCCCAAGTCGTGCTCCGACTGCCGGACCATGAATCTGAAGTCTTTGCGGGAGCGGTCCCGAAAGCTTCTCGAGGCCCAGCAGTCTGCTCCGTGCCGTTCGAGGTCCCGGTCGCGTGTGAGGTCGAGGGACCGGTCACGGAGCCACCACCACCAGTCTTCTTCAAAGTCTTCGCACTCCTCAGGTAAGTCGAAGCACAAGAAGAAATTGAAGAAGCATCGTCGCTCTTAGACTTCTTCCCGTGGGTTGGCCGACGCGACGAGGGATGCGGGTGGTGCCCCTCCTGCGGCTCCGCGTGCGGAGCCTGAAGGGTCGACTCCGAGTTTCCCTCCCTTCCCGGGACCCCGAGCGACCCCTGCCAAGCTTCACACCTTTTACGAAGTGATGCATGCCATCTTTGGGCAGCCTGACTCCGCCGGAAGCCTACAGCAACTCATGGTATAAGGGAAAATGTTACTTCCCTTCTAACCATCTGTTGATAGCTTGTGCTGTAGGTCAAAGTGTGCCCTTACTCCTCCCTCCCAGCGAGTGATGACACAACGTGTTTTTAACTTTGTCTCTTCACACTGCGCAGCGCATATATTCCGTCTTAGTCCGCTGAACTCCACTGACATAACACCTGCTGAGGGAAAAACAATCTGAGATGGAATCTTTGTTCTGGTGCATTGTGGGCTTGAGGAGTCACAAGGTATTGTAAAGTAATTGAAGAAAAACAACTTTCAGTTTTCTGTGCCCAACCTTGGATAGCCGGAATATGCAAATCTACAGCACTACAAGCTAAGGACTGGTGTTTACAGGGTAAGATTTTGCTTAGAGAATGTGCTTCACCTTTATTACCTCCCAAATTCAGAAGTACACCCCCAACTGCAATCTGCGCTCCCCACACTTGAACCATCTGTTGGTACCCAAATTTAAGAATACTGGTGGCATCCAATTCTCAGTCGTTACAGCCAACATCTGGAACTCCTTCCCCCCGAGATGAGAGCGGTCTCCTGTTACCAATAATTCCTTTACCAGAAGGTGTTTAATAGGATATACCATATTTGCAGTTCCATGTGTTGTCATATCCTGTAGACATGTGTTGACATGTTTGAAGGCATCACATTCCTTTAATTGTATCATTACCATTCCCATGTGCTAAGCGTGTGTAAGTTACAATTCTTTGGGTTGATTGAGGTCCCGTTGTCATTCTTTTGTCTACTTGAATCAATAAGTAATTTAAGATTGCGTTCACGAGTATATACCATAAGTATTTTTTTTCCCTAGTGATTAAAAATACATTTGGATAATTTTCCTATATATTTGTTTCTCTGTAATGTTCCAAATTTGGTAAGATTAAGTAGTGTATGGAATGATAAATTTCATTTGCTCCAATAACTTGTTTTCTTGGCTTTGTAACACCTGTTCTCTTGTAATTTTCTTTTTGTAGCTTTTTTCAATATGTTTTCGGTATTTCTTTGTTGGGACTTAAGCATTTGGTCAGCCCTCTGTGGTTAATAGATTAAACTTTAAAGTAGTGTTTAGGTAGGGGTAACAAATTGTGTTGCTAATATTTGCTGTCTTGACAAATCCATGTGCTACGCTTCATGGTTTAGTTTCACAGTTTTGAAACCAAGATTTTGAACTGAAATTCCATAACATACTCTTCACTGGAAAAATACTAGTATGCTTTATCTTGGTTTGATGTGTAAGACGAAGGAAGGACAACATGGAAACATTTAGCTAGAAGCAAATGGAGAATACCAGTTCACCTGCACTGTTACCCACTCTGAAAACGTTTAGTATTTGAAATTGCATGGAAGAGTAACAATTAGAAAAAAGACATGGATAATTTCTATAATATAAGGGGTAACAATACTTTAAGTTGTTTCAATTGAAACTCAAGACTTGGTGATCCCTTCATGATTTCAAAAGCTAATCCATTCCAGCTCTGATACTATAGGAACCCCAACTCTGATTATCCAGGACTTCCGGTGGGCTTCTAAAATAAAAGTGCCTGGCTTTCCATCCTGATCTAAGAAAGATGTGTTCTTTTTTGCAGAGATTCAGATCATGCTGGTGAGAAGTGTGTGTGTGAGAAAAGCCTGTAGCTTTCATGACCAAGAGCACAAAGGGAGACTGAGTGGAGAGTTGTTGCTTGAGTTTGAAATCCCTTTAACAGAAGACAAGAGGTGTTTGGCAAAACAGGAACAGTTTGTTTATTTAAACATTACAGCCGGGAGAACAGTTACAGGCACAGGGTCCGAGGACTGTCTTAATTTACAATCTGTAGGTGTCCTGTTTATAAAGCAAACAAAGAGATGATGGACGGAGCGCTGAAACTTTTCAGATACTCACCCCCCCGTCTCAGATCTGGGTTGAATCCATCATCATTCTTTAGCTCACTTCGCCACCCCAGTTCAGACCCAGCCATATGCAAATCAGTCTTGACCCTGTCCCTGATGGGAACAGTCCAGCCCGAATTGCCAAGCCAGGTCTTCCCTGGACCGGAAACAAGCATCCTGGGACTGGTTTCAGGGTAACACCCCTCATCAGCCAGGCTAGATTGAATCCAGTGTCAAAGTGAGCAAGGGACCCAGGTCTGGGCATGCCCTGCCAACTTAGCACGAACAAATTAAGCACAAAGATGATGGACGGAGCGCTGAAACTTTTCAGACACTCACCCCCCAGTCACAGATCTGGGTTGAATCCATCATCATTCTTTAGCTCACTTTGCTGTACCAGAAACAAGCATCCTGGGACCGGTTTCCTGTTTATATATAAAAATTAGTAGGTTGTAAAAGTTTCCAGCATGCCATATATGGTGAGAAATGTTGGTTGCTGCCTTTGGGGTCATAAATTGTCTAATGGTTACCACAGGTAGATCTCTACCTTGCGTGGACACAATGTAGCCAGTGGTGAACATGTCCAGCATGGGGAGCATGTGATCACTAGGTGTGCTAGGTTCTGATTGCCTATGTGTTCCTAACTCATGTCGCATCTGACTTTTATAGTATTTTTAGAAAAATGCATACCCCCCTCCAGCCATGTATGCTTTATTGGGGCAATCTTCTTTGACCCTTTGTAATCTTGCTGCGCCTATCTGTGGGATTGATCAAGGGTTTCCTGCCTGAGCATTAGCCTGCTTGCTACACACCCTCCCACCTGTGACCTATCAATCAGCAATCCCGGGCCTTGGTCTTAGGGCCTGCTTGACTCCGTATTTGCAAGACGAATTTGATGTAGAGTTCACAAAGGGCAATTCTGTTAATATGGGAGAGATCATTTTTATCAACAAATGCATCTATTTCCATATTAATATTCCCCCCTCTAGTTGATTCTTCATCTACACTACCCAACTCCTGCATTTGGATAGTCACTTTATTTGGGGCCTGTTGATCCTTCAGCTTGCTTTCGGCAATAACTACTTTCTATTTGCTTGTATTTTTCCCACTTTGAGGACTGCGTTTTTACAGCAGGTGATCCCCCAAATGTATAACCCCACATACCAATAGAAACACAATGATAACTGGCAACAGTGATTTACATAAACCGGATATCCATCGGGGGAGCCAAAAGAACTAATTTGAAAACCACTCCTGCTCAGGGGCACCTCCTTCACTCATGTCTCTTTGTACACTGTGCAATGCTTGGATGGCAAGTGTCAGTGTTCCATTTTCCATGTCATTCCCTGGGATGAGCATGCAGCAGGCGGCACCGATCTTGGCACGAACACCTCCCTCCATTGCGGTCATTAAGTCGCATACATATAGGTGTTTCATTACCATGAGGCGGATTGTTCACATTTCTTCTTTGATCGAATTGAGGCCGAGCTCAGTGCTGTTCATCATTTTGAGCATCTCCCACCGGGTTATTTTGGATCCAGCGGGTATTACCTTTTGTCTGCAGGGTGAAGAAGGGTATCGGCCCCACCATGCTTGCTGCTGTGTTTCCGTGAACAGCCTGGATTCTTCTGGAATGTCTTTGAACTGAGCCCAAGTAGAAGCGCAAAACCTAGGCAATTAAATGGTCATAGGCAGACCTCCAACAGGCACATTGATAAATATCAATAGACTCAGTGCAAAATGATTCAAGTTAAAATCATTTATTGTTTATATATAAATGCATACTAAAATCATTTTAATGCAAATAGTTGAAACGTACTATGTAAGACAACATAGTCACAACAATATAAAATACATTTATACAAACAAATGAGGAATAATTGAACAAAGTTCAAACACAAAACATAAACGGATAGACATAAAATAAATCATTCTTATTTTGAGACATAGTGGCTAGATGTAAAAGTAAATGGTCGACAAGTTCTTAATTTGTTCTACGCTGCGTTTCGGCTATTTACCGCCTTCTTCAGGACAGCCACAGAAAAACCTAAACAGACAATAAAATAAAAACAAATATATCACAAAAACAGAAACGAAATATTGCACTGAGTCAAGAGCGCCTTTGATGTATATAACATAACATACAAAATAATTACAATGATAAGACAATTAAAAAGTACTGTGTAAAAAGAGCGAACAAAACCCACGAAAATGTATCAAGTGCATAGAAAGAGGTGAAAAAGAAGAAACAGTACACCAAATAGAAAAGAAGAAATAATGATAATAAAGGCCCTTAATACCATGATATGAAAAATAAAGAAAGAAATAAGAAAAAGAAAAGGAAATCTATACTAAAGAACAGTATAAATACACCTGATAGAAGAAAGCTTACCAAGATGGATATATTTAATAGGACCAAAATAGATGTTTGGACCTCAGGTAGATGGATTACCTATGGTGAAAAAGAACAAAAATAACCTAGCCTTAAATACCTAAATAACATGGCAGAATAAGATCGGATAACTAGTCAGGCTTCTAAAAACTAATGACCTACTTGTGATGTAATAAAAGGTCATGCGTATGGACAAGGTAAGGAAAACTTCAAACCCCAGATGGTGTAGATACTGTAAAATAAAATAAAACCAGAACACCTAATTATCTGTACTATGTCCATACTAAGTCATAGCAGACATAATGTCAAGAAAGATTTCAATAGAATGCACAAAGGTAAAGAATAATTACCTAAAAATGTATGTTGAATCTCAAATGGATAAGAGAAAAGCGAGTAACCGGACAAACCGAATATTATTCTCCAGGTATTGAAGGTATATATGATACCAATTAATGGAGCTCTGTGAAAAAATACATATGACCTAATTAGGAATCACGAATTTGGCTAATATTTGAACTTCAAATAGATGACACAAGACTAGGTAAATATGGAAGATATATCTACCTTTATTAAAAATGATGTTCAAAAGTCGTCCCGATAAAGGTAAATGGGGCAGGACTACAGGATGATCCCAACAGGAGAAACAGAACTGTATGATAAAAAAAGGGAAAACCAAACAAAATGAAAACCCATTACCCTGTCCGATAAACGCTGGAATTACATCGTAAATCGTGCTTTACATAAAGAGGAAATAATGTAAATAGGTAAAGGAGATACATCGCCAAAAAATAATCCTAAATTAACCTATAGACATGCTCAAAGCAAATAGAACAGGTTATAATAAACCTGGCACTGTATATAGACGTGACTGCTACTTAGCTGGCAAAAGGTTCATAAGATAGCATGATAATTAGAATACTGACTTTAAAGAGATAAATATACAACTGCTCTCTACGTAACGGAAGTCCAAAAAACCCGACAACAGCGCACTGAGCGGATAAAACAACGCAATAACCACTCACGGGCCACACGGTAGCACTGAAATTAAAAGTGCAGCAAGATTCGGCCCCAGTACTTACTTGAGACGAAGGATTCTCTTCACATGGCGTGGTTCCCGGACTCGACAAGCGGGATAGTGACGTACGTATTTATACAATGAAAAACCCTAATGGACCTATCGCGTATACGTTAACGTGATGACGTTGTAGTAGTGAGCCTCAGCAAGGCCTACCAGTGCTTAGGGGTTCACCCTTCTCTGCACAGAGTCCTCAGACACTTAGGAAGAAGTTGGCACAGAAACTGAAATAGAAAAGACAGAGTTTATTAAACCTCATGAGGTGGAGCTACATTTACACACCACCCTTCGGTAATGCATGAAGTAGCACACTGAATGGAAGGACCATGGTCCTTTTATACCCACACAGGGGCTCAAATGAAGGCGGTACAAACACAAATGCTGGTTTTAGATACATATAAGGTCATAATAGAAATGCACAGTCGACAAGTGGGTGGAGCTAACAGTTTCTACTTCTAGTAGACACATCCTGACATTTATAAACTCGGAACAGCTGCAAGCTCAACTGAGCATGTGCAAAGCAAAAGAGAACTAAATATAACTTGTGTCTAGGCAGATTTCAAGAGCAGTTAACAGGAAGGTAGGACAGAGCACATGGCGAGCACATGGCAGCACATGGCAACCAAAATGGCTGCCAGAAATACAAAATGGATTCCACAAAGCGGACAATTTAGCCTCTGAATACAGGCTGTCTTCAGCTAATGCTTAACTTAAGTGCTGCCAAATTACAACAGACGACCCTTTCAGCATTGGCTGAAGACATTCGTTTATCTGGGGTAATCTAGATATTCATCCCGTACATCTATTAACATTATTTCGGCCATTTCTTTATTCAACATTTGTTGGGCCTTTGTTTCAGCAACGTTCCCTTTGGCAGGTATACAAGCAGAGATGCAAATGGAGCAAAGCATTGGACCACATTGGATACATACAGAGCATGTAAAAGTATCAATCATTACATACAGGATAGTCAGTAGCTTCCAGCCCCAAGCAGAAACAAGAGTCCAAAACCATCTAGTCTAATTCTAAGTTTCAGGGCTCTGATGTATTTCAGTGACTATCTATTTCAATTCCAGAATAGCCAACAGCACATACCTAATAAAAACATTTTCAATAGACTTTTCCAGTATTTCTTTTATGAGGGCTAGAGTATCAATTAATATACTTAAGGAAAGAGTAAAGTAACATTTGGTAACTGCTCAGGAAAATGTTTTTCGTGTAGAATAAGCATGATAAGTAATACAAATATCAGGGAAGTCAGACAGATTATTACAAAAACAATCCTGGCTCCGGGGGACCAGGAGGACCACACAGGGCCATAGGAATTAGGACAAGGAGCCGCAAAGGGCTGCTCCTCTTCAAAAATGGGACGACCAAAGAGGTACATTACTAACAAAAAAGAGCCCTTGGGAAATTGTAGCCGCTGTACAACCAGCCAGAGGGGAGTCTTCTCCCTGTGTCCGTTTGAGCCTCACAGGCAGGCTCTTGTTGTTCCCACGGTGGAGCTGCACAACTCGCAACTCAAGAATCACGGCCCAGTTTGAGAAGAAAAAGTCTTTCTTTCAGAATAGGGCAATCACCCCCCAGAGCAAATACCCTCAACGATCCTGTCCAGTGTCTCAGGCAGTGCACCAGTTTTCTTCACTTTAATCTAACAGGCACCAAGGGCACAGCACCTGTACCCTAAACTCAAGTCCTTCCCTAACTCCTGTATTGTTCCGCTGGCGCACTGCTCTTTTGTTGGGGCCACTGATTGTAGCCAATATGCTCAGGCATCCCTTGATCAACAAACAAAGGCGCAGACTTGCATTCACTTGGGGACCAGGACTCAAAAGGCCTGATGCTGGGATATGTGAAGCAACCCTTGTTTCAAAGGGGGTCACCTCAAGCAAAAGCCTCCTTGCCGTCCTTATTGGTCTGTGACTCTCTCAGCTGGGCATCAAAAACTGGATCCACAGAAAGATTTCTTCATCCTGATTTGTGACCCCGTCTTTCGCCCAAGACAGTGGCAGGGGTACACACTTCACGTCCCAGTGCTTCCGGCCTTCACTGAGGTCCTAGTTGCCAGCAACGCCTGTGCTGGTTCCCTTTATCTTGACTCCAAGCTGGACTGGTGCTGACTCCCAGGCTGGATCTGATGTCCGGGCCCCTCTGGCAATGGTTGTAGGGCAGCAAAGTGACACTTAACACAATGTGTGCCGTTCAAATTTTCAAAGTTAGAGAAAAATCTCCTCATTACCTGCCTATATGTATTGCAATACATATATAATTACCAAACAAATTCCAAAATTGGCCAATCATACAAACAAAGCCACAGTAAGTGTTACTAAAACTACCTTACCAATCAAAGGCATCAAACCAACAGCAAGTGCCGCAAAACGGCTCTTACCAATCAAATGGTGTCCAGGTTCCAACTGCCAAGTTCTCAAATCGACCAAATGGTCACTGCACGGCGAATCAACAAAAGAGATCTCAGTCAAGGACCGGCGCCGCCGGGATGGTCAGATCAGAAAGAAAGGAAAAACGCCATGGGTGCCAAGACTCGGGTCTCCTCAGGCAGCGATTGCGTCCAAAAGCGAGATTCCAATCCTTCATCTCGACCAGTCCTTCGGGCATCCGAGTCGCTGATGAGTCCCACGTTGGAAGCGCCAATTTGTAGTAGTGAGCCTCAGCAAGGCCTACCAGTGCTTAGGGGTTCACCCTTCTCTGCACAGAGTCCTCAGACACTTGGGAAGAAGTTGGCACAGAAACTGAAATAGAAAAGACAGAGTTTATTAAACCTCATGAGGTGGAGCTACATTTACACACCACCCTTCGGTAATGCATGAAGTAGCACACTGAATGGAAGGACCATGGTCCTTTTATACCCACACAGGGGCTCAAATGAAGGCGGTACAAACACAAATGCTGGTTTTAGATACATATAAGGTCATACAAGAAATGCACAGTCGACAAGTGGGTGGAGCTAACAGTTTCTACTTCTAGTAGACACATCCTGACATTTATAAACTCGGAACAGCTGCAAGCTCAACTGAGCATGTGCAAAGCAAAAGAGAACTAAATATAACTTCTCTAGGCAGATTTCAAGAGCAGTTAACGGGAAGGTAGGACAGAGCACATGGCGAGCACATGGCAGCACATGGCAACCAAAATGGCTGCCAGAAATACAAAATGGATTCCACAAAGCGGACAATTTAGCCTCTGAATACAGGCTGTCTTCAGCTAATGCTTAACTTAAGTGCTGCCAAATTACAACAACGTGTGTGACAGCGTCACAATGCAACGCATGGGAAATGCATTGCGAGAGTAATAGAAGTTGAAAAAAGACGATACGGAAGGGCAAGAATTCAGAAATATGAATAATATGAAATAACATTCACTAAAAAGAAAAAGAAAAGAAAATAATAAACCGACTCGTCTTCGTGATCCGTTAAGCTGACCAATCACAGATATAGCCGAGTAATTGCAGAAATGGATAATGTCAGAACGACCTGACCAAAATCTGAAAAAAGGGCATAGCGCCAAACATGGAAGCAATAAACCATGTAAATATAGGTACAAGTAGAGAAAAACTCCATCAATATGAACGTTGTGAGAAATATATATGAGAGGAATTAACTAACCACTATGCTTAGTGATAACGGATGGCATGATCCCACACCATGTCTTTTTTCAGAAAAAATAATAAATAGATAAGCAACCTATATTACTAATGATAGCAAATGGCATTTTCCCATGGTAGTGCACTGTTCAGCCCCCGTTTCCAAGTATCGAGGACAAAAATCCAGAAAACCTCACGTTTTTTGCGGATTGCATCACTTCTCTCACCTTGCGGGATTTCAATTCTTTCTATAATAAACCAACGAACATCGTTGGTAGTATGTTTATGTTCTAAGAAATGGTTAACTAGTGGGGCGTTAGTTTTAGCTGTGTGTATAGCCGAGCGATGTTCCGTGTGGCGAACATGAAATGCTCGTGAGGTTTCACCCACATAGCCCAAGCCACAAGGGCACACAAGGAGGTAAATCACATTTTTGGTCTTACAGTTAAACATTTTCTTAGCTGAGATCTGATAGCCATTAAGCGTGATGTTATTGTCTACTATAGCATAATCACAAGCTTTACATTTGGAACATTTAAATGTTCCTGTGATCGGGAGCTCTCCATCAATAGTTTTTTGAATGAACGAAGTGCTTTCTCTATATCTGGATCTGGTAACAATATCTTTTATGTTTTTGTTCCGCCGATGAGCAAACATTGGCTTAGGAAGTGTATGTTGCTCTTCAGGGTCACTATTCAGAATGTGCCAACAGGAGTTGACAATCTGTCTAACTTTTTCATTAAGTGTAGAGTGTTTGGTGACACAAACCAACTGGTTGGTAGCAGATGGTAACTTATCTCTTAAAAGAGAATCTCTATCATAAAATCGTGCTCTTTTAAAAGATTCACGAATTAATCTATGAGGATACCCTCTTGCAGCAAATTTCGCTTTCATGGTCATAGCTTGTCTGTCAAAATCGGTCAGCCTCGAGCAATTTCGGCGCAATCGGAGAAACTGACCGAAAGGTATACTCTCTTTTGTGCACATGGATGGTAACTATTATATTGCAACAAAGTATTACGCGCAGTGGGCTTGACAAACAAGTCCACCTCAAGCTCACCTTCATTATGGCGAATAATGATGTCCAGAAACTCAACCTGATTGTAACTATAATGAGAAGTAAACTTTAAATTCTGATCACATGAATTGAGCCATGCTAAAAATTCAGACAAATTTTCTTCCGTATCTGTCCAGATGAAAAAAATGTCGTCAATGTATCTGGACCAGTGAATAACTGACTCAAAGAATGGTGCCATATGATTGTGGATATTTATCTTCTCAAAAAGTGCCATGTAAATATTGGCAATTGAAGGGGCAACAGAAGCCCCCATGCTTACACCTTTGACCTGTTTAAATAATGTATTTCCGAATTCAAATGTGTTCTCAGTAAGTACCAGTTCTAAACTTTGCAACAAAAAATTCTTCGGACAAGATATATTAAATGTTTCAATAAACCAAGTGACTGCTTCGATTGCTTCACGTTGAGGAATATTGCTATACAGTGATGCTCATTTTATTATCCCTCCAGTTATATCATGTGTGTATAGTCTCTTCCCTCCCTTTACTGTGTACATTGGGCCTTTACCGGTTTTGAATCTTGCTCTATTCTTCTTCACTTTTTCTGTCCTTTAGTGCACTGCTTATAATGGACCATCTTAAAACCTTCGGGTTCACTGATGAGGAGTTTGCTACACTCGTGGGCTCTAATACTAATTTTGGGAATGCTTCCAATTCCACATTTAGAGGGAATGAAGAAGTTAATCAACTTATTAATTTGAAAAGAAACTTAAACGCATGGAAGCCCACGGTGAGTACATGCTTGAATATCTCAGAGCCGGAGTTATTCCCCAAGGTTTGAGAATTCGTAATATTCCAGGCCTTTTTGTCCATATCAGACAATTTCTAGTAAAGTGGACGCAAATTGCAAACAGATGTTCCCGCGATCTTATGATTCTCATTGTAGAAACCGCTAAGGAGTTAGTGGCAGCTCTTAAAAACGAATTAGCTGAATTAGAGGATAAATTACGTAAAAATAACGCTTTAGATGAAGCCAAGACAAAGTTGGAAGAAGCTGATAGGGAATTGGCATCTTTTACGTAATATTTGGTTCATCGCAAGACAGATAAACTCAATAAGGATATTCGTTATTATTCCCAAGAAAAAACATATCCATACTTGGCAGAAAACTTTTATAAACAAAATCAATATGCCAATGATGATAATCCCCGTCCACGTCGGGTACAAACATTTTCCGATACTTCGGATTCTGAGGGGGAAGGGTCAAGATTCCAATAGGATCAACAAGGACCTCATAAATCTTATGAATCAAATCGAGGTAATTTGCAACCTTTTTTAGGTCAGCGTCCACCTCACAGGGGTCGCCAAAGAGTCAGGTTCCAACCACAATTTCGAGGCAATTATCAAATGCCCTTTTACCAAACCAACAAATGTTGGAGACACGCAATGGCCAATATTGGAGGAAATAAATATGATACCCATCTTTAATTTGTCATCTATTGCCTTAGATACATCTACCATCACGCTGTTATCTAAGGGTCTCTCTTTTGTACCTCACGCCAGAGTTAGTCTTTGAATTACATCAAGATATAATAGCGTTTTTTCGCAAAATTAGATTGAAAAGATTCTTTGCCGATAAAGATCTCAGTACTGACTCGGTCCAGAACTTTTCAGGCTTGACTAATCCATCTAGGTTCACTCCCACCCTCGACCAGCTTGGTCCTGAGGTTGCAGTGTTTGAACATACAGTCCTCAAGCGTCTAGAGAAAGCCACTAAATACATACCCAAACCCACTTACAACATTAATAAGGATGAATATCTTTCCCTACAAAAGATTGCACATGACAATAAACTTACAGTGAAAAGTTGTGATAAGGGTGGTGGTATTGTGGTGTTAGACACCACCACTTATGAGAGTAAGATGAAAGCTCTTCTTGATGATCAAACTTTCTATATCAAGTTGACTAGAGACCCTACCAGTAAAGTCTCCAACAAAATTCATCGGATTACCACCCAGGCTTTACACAATGGGGATATCTGTGCTAAGGAGTTTGACTTTTTGAATTGTCAGGAACCCAAGATGCCTTGCATCTATGGGATCCCTAAGATCCATAAGGATATTCTGGATCCTCCATACCATCCTATTGTCTCTACAATTGGATCCATTACTGAACCTTTGTCAAAGTATATTGACAAAATATTAAGACCTCATGTTGTTAAAATTCCTTCGTACATAATGGACACTAGATCCATAATTAAGAAAGTTGAACATCTTCCTTTTAATCATTGTTGTCAGATATTAGTGACTCTCGATATTGCATCACTGTATAGCAATATTCCTCAACGTGAAGCAATCGAAGCAGTCACTTGGTTTATTGAAACATTTAATATATCTTGTCCGAAGAATTTTTTGTTGCAAAGTTTAGAACTGGTACTTACTGAGAACACATTTGAATTCGGAAATACATTATTTAAACGGGTCAAAGGTGTAAGCATGGGGGCTTCTGTTGCCCCTTCGATTGCCAATATTTACATGGCACTTTTTGAGAAGATAAATATCCACAATTATATGGCACCATTCTTTGAGTCAGTTATTCACTGGTCCAGATACATTGACGACATTTTTTTCATCTGGACAGATACGGAAGAAAATTTGTCTGAATTTTTAGCATGGCTCAATTCATGTGATCAGAATTTAAAGTTTACTTCTCATTATAGTTACAATCAGGTTGAGTTTCTGGACATCATTATTCGCCATAATGAAGGTGAGCTTGAGGTGGACTTGTTTGTCAAGCCCACTGCGCGTAATACTTTGTTGCAATATAATAGTTACCATCCATGTGCACAAAAGAGAGTATACCTTTCGGTCAGTTTCTCCGATTGCGCCGAAATTGCTCGAGGCTGACCGATTTTGACAGACAAGCTATGACCATGAAAGCGAAATTTGCTGCAAGAGGGTATCCTCATAGATTAATTCGTGAATCTTTTAAAAGAGCACGATTTTATGATAGAGATTCTCTTTAAGAGATAAGTTACCATCTGCTACCAACCAGTTGGTTTGTGTCACCAAACACTCTACACTTAATGAAAAAGTTAGACAGATTGTCAACTCCTGTTGGCACATTCTGAATAGTGACCCTGAAGAGCAACATACACTTCCTAAGCCAATGTTTGCTCATCGGCGGAACAAAAACATAAAAGATATTGTTACCAGATCCAGATATAGAGAAAGCACTTTGTTCATTCAAAAACTATTGATGGAGAGCTCCCGATCACAGGAACATTTAAATGTTCCAAATGTAAAGCTTGTGATTATGCTATAGTAGACAATAACATCACGCTTAATGGCTATCAGATCTCAGCTAAGAAAATGTTTAACTGTAAGACCAAAAATGTGATTTACCTCCTTGTGTGCCCTTGTGGCTTGGGCTATGTGGGTGAAACCTCACGAGCATTTCATGTTCGCCACACGGAACATCGCTCGGCTATACACACAGCTAAAACTAACGCCCCACTAGTTAACCATTTCTTAGAACATAAACATTCTACCAACGATGTTCGTTGGTTTATTATAGAAAGAATTGAAATCCCGCAAGGTGAGAGAAGTGATGCAATCCGCAAAAAATGTGAGGTTTTCTGGATTTTTGTCCTCGATACTTGGAAACGGGGGCTGAACAGTGCACTACCATGGGAAAATGCCATTTGCTATCATTAGTAATATAGGTTGCTTATCTATTTATTATTTTTTCTGAAAAAAGACATGGTGTGGGATCATGCCATCCGTTATCACTAAGCATAGTGGTTAGTTAATTCCTTTCATATATTTCTCACAATGTTCATATTGATGGAGTTTTTCTCTACTTGTACCTATATTTACATGGTTTATTGCTTCCATGTTTGGCGCTATGCCCTTTTTTCAGATTTTGGTCAGGTCGTTCTGACATTATCCATTTCTGCAATTACTCGGCTATATCTGTGATTGGTCAGCTTAACGGATCACGAAGACGAGTCGGTTTATTATTATTTTCTTTTCTTTTTCTTTTTAGTGAAGGTTATTTCATATTATTCATATTTCTGAATTCTTGCCCTTCCGTATCGTCTTTTTTCAACTTCTATTACTCTCGCAATGCATTTCCCATGCGTTGCATTGTGACGCTGTCACACACGTCATCACGTTAACGTATACGCGATAGGTCCATTAGGGTTTTTCATTGTATAAATACGTACGTCACTATCCCGCTTGTCGAGTCCGGGAACCACGCCATGTGAAGAGAATCCTTCGTCTCAAGTAAGTACTGGGGCCGAATCTTGCTGCACTTTTAATTTCAGTGCTACCGTGTGGCCCGTGAGTGGTTATTGCGCTGTTTTATCCGCTCAGTGCGCTGTTGTCGGGTTTTTTGGACTTCCGTTACGTAGAGAGCAGTTGTATATTTATCTCTTTAAAGTCAGTATTCTAATTATCATGCTATCTTATGAACCTTTTGCCAGCTAAGTAGCAGTCACGTCTATATACCGTGCCAGGTTTATTATAACCTGTTCTATTTGCTTTGAGCATGTCTATAGGTTAATTTAGGATTATTTTTTGGCGATGTATCTCCTTTACCTATTTACATTATTTCCTCTTTATGTAAAGCACGATTTACGATGTAATTCCAGCGTTTATCGGACAGGGTAATGGGTTTTCATTTTGTTTGGTTTTCCCTTTTTTATCATACAGTTCTGTTTCTCCTGTTGGGATCATCCTGTAGTCCTGCCCCATTTACCTTTATCGGGACGACTTTTGAACATCATTTTTAATAAAGGTAGATATATCTTCCATATTTACCTAGTCTTGGGTCATTGATTTGAAGTTCAAATATTAGCCAAATTCGTGATTCCTAAGTAGGTCATATGTATTTTTTCACAGAGCTCCATTAATTGGTATCATATATACCTTCAATACCTGGAGAATTATATTCGGTTTGTCCGGTTACTCGCTTTTCTCTTATCCATTTGAGATTCAACATACATTTTTAGGTAATTATTCTTTACCTTTGTGCATTCTATTGAAATCTTTCTTGACATTATGTCTGCTATGGCTTCGTATGGACATAGTACAGATAATAAGGTGTTCTGGTTTTATTTTATTTTACAGTATCTACACCATCTGGGGTTTGAAGTTTTCCTTACCTTGTCCATACGCATGACCTTTTATTACATCACAAGTAGGTCATTAGTTTTTAAGAAGCCTGACTAGTTATCCGATCTTATTCTGCCATGTTATTTAGGTATTTAAGGCTAGGTTATTTTTGTTCTTTTTCACCATAGGTAATCCATCTACCTGAGGTCCAAACATCTATTTTGGTCCTATTAAATATATCCATCTTGGTAAGCTTTCTTCTATCAGGTGTATTTATACTGTTCTTTAGTATAGATTTCCTTTTCTTTTTCTTATTTCTTTCTTTATTTTTCATATCATGGTATTAAGGGCCTTTATTATCATTATTTGTTCTTTTCTATTTGGTGTACTGTTTCTTCTTTTTCACCTCTTTCTATGCACTTGATACATTTTCGTGGGTTTTGTTCGCTCTTTTTACACAGTACTTTTTAATTGTCTTATCATTGTAATTATTTTGTATGTTATGATTTGTTATATACATCAAAGGCGCTCTTGACTCAGTGCAATATTTCGTTTCTGTTTTTGTGATATATTTGTTTTTATTTTATTGTCTGTTTAGGTTTTTCTGTGGCTGTCCTGAAGAAGGCGGTAAATAGCCGAAACGCGCGTAGACAAATTAAGAACTTGTCGACCATTTACTTTTACATCTAGCCACTATGTCTCAAAATAAGAATGATTTATTTTGTCTATCCGTTTGTTTTGTGTTTGAACTTTGTTTGTTCAATTATTCCTCATTTGTTTGTATAAATGTATTTTATATTGTTGTGACTATGTTGTCTTACATAGTACGTTTCAACTATTTGCATTAAAATGATTTTAGTATGCATTTATATATAAACAAATGATGATTTTAACTTGAATCATTTTGCACTGAGTCTATTGATATTTATCAATGTGCCTGTTGTAGGTCTGCCTATGACCATTTAATTGCCTAGGTTTTGCGCTTCTACTTGTATTATCCCTACCCTATGACTCATTGTACTTTGTAGGGGGTCTCTTTGTATTTCAATTTTTTTTTGGGAACTGAGCCCAGCCATAATAGTCTGCGACTCTCCTCTCACGAGCTTAGTCCAGCAAGGTTGTCTTCTTCCTAAACTGGTATAAGTCCGATAGCTCTTCTCCAGGAATGACCAGGGTCAGGGTGTGCATGGTGACCAGGGAACCCAGTTCTTTCCATCCGGTAGCAAATTACGTGTAGGCGTACTCGCCGCATTGCCAATAGAAATCCTTCAGTGTGGAGGTGCCCCTTTGCATATCTGGAATATACAAAATCACTCCGCAGTTATTTTAGACCTGACCCAAAATTACAAAAATCTGCCGGGACAGCTGGTGAAAAACCAGGACTGCCTCAGCAAATCCAGGATGCCTGGTCACCCTTGTGAACCCCCAACTGGAGTCTCGAACTCGTCATCACGCTGAGGCCTCGTGGCTTATTGACTCTAGCATGTGTGTGCTGTGGAGTTTTAGGGTCTGATCATCCCAGGGGCATGAAGAACATGGTTACAGACACCAAGGGTGACTTCGTTTTACAACTGAAAGGGAGGCCTCCATTAATTCGAAGGCATCTAGAGCTTTTGGGGACGCTTTTGGGACTACACACCATGAAGGAAACATTGGCCATGTACATGATGCCAGAACGTGGGGTCTTTTTGACCTGGTGATTGGAATGTGTCCTATTAGATTTTGGTTGCGGGACCTGGGTGTCTCTTTTTTTATGCAGTTTTATCCCTGTTCCCTCATTTGACTGCCCTTCACCTAGGGTGTGGCCAGTGAACCCCACCTTGGGGGATCAGCAGCAGAGTGGGGCCTAGTTTCCGTGGGCGCTTTAGGCAACCTGATTTTTCTGAACTTTCATGGAATGGCCATTGATGCCGAACTTAGTGTGGACCCTCGATCGGCACAGCCCTCAGCAGCTCTGAATTTCTAGACAGAAGTATAAAATTGTAACTCCCATTGCTGTCTATTAGTCCTTTTTTGGATCTGATGCACTTTTAGGGGGAGAAGGTAGGGGGGATGCTGGTTGCCTTTATAATCGTAGGTGAACTACTGGGGGTTAAGTCACAGGGGTAATTACTACCTGTCTTCATTTACTTGGGGGGGTATTTTTACTGCACATTTTGCCTCTGGGGTTGTGTGAAGGCGCTACCTCCCCCACACTGTCAACCCTCATTGCCGAGGTTGTAGCCCCGGTTCCTGTTGTGCTGGGTTCCTTATCTGTGGTTGCTGCTGCCTCGTGCTCGCCCAATTACTTGATCCCTGCTGCGGTTGTGTGGTGCACGGCAGACCTCCCTGTGGCTGAGTGTATTCTATGTTCTGATTAATCTGTGCTTGGTACTGAGGAGGAACGTTACTCATTTCCTGTTGTGTGGTGTTTTGTTGTGGCTGGCCCTTATTGGCTAACCTCTGCTGCTTTTTCGGCTCATGGTATGCCTTGAGCTGGCATCTTTCTGCCAGGCAGTAGTAACACTCTCTAATGTCTGACTACAAGATGGGTGATGTGGTACCAAATGATATAGGCGCTCACTCTCAACAGTTAGGTTACCTCTGGTTCTATTAGTTATGGTGCTCCAGGGTGGGGGAGACCACCCCAATCCCCCAAGTGTGATTCCTATGGATCTGCCATAGAAATAACTCAGTGCCCGAGCACACATATACAAGTAAACATTAGTAGTGTACAGTATAGATACTCTTAACAATAGCCTGGCTGGACCTTCAAAGAAGAAAATAAAAGCACAAGAAAACTAATATTGTTAAGAGCATCTATACTGTACACTACTAATGTTTACTTGTATGTGTGGGCACGGAGTTGACTCTCTAATGTCTGGTTGCAGTCAGCCTCTTTGGCCTCTACTACCATAGCCTGTTTGGAATCCTCTAAAGTTTTGCGATGTAGCTCCCTTGAGACTGGTGCCAAATGTATGGCTGCGACCAGCTCTGCTCCCTCGAGGGCAATCTTTTTCAGCTTATTCTGCACTGATTTTGCTGTCTCTATTTGGGTCTGCTCCTGCTTCTCTCTATCCTTTTCTTGCTTATGGTAGTGGAGTATATGAGCTTGTATTTCCTGCCAAGGTTTGGTATCTAAACCAACTACGCTGTCCAGTTCGCTCTGTATTTCAGCGGGTAACCTTTTTTCAGAATATTACAGAAAAATGTGAGTTGTCGGTCCATGTTCACCCACGGCTGTCCGGTTTCCTGTTTCCATCTTTCCCTCATTCTATTTAGGAAATTGTTTATGCTTTCCTCTGGCTTCATGACCTCTGCATTAGCCCTCATACATCTGGGAGGTCAGGGAATCTCTCGGGCGGTCCATATCTAATTGTCTGTATATATTAAACATGGCTTGTCATGCTGGATATCTGTTAGCAAGATTGCTAGAATGCAAGCTTGGGTGAACACCATGTTTGTCTGCTCCCAAATTAAACTGCTTAGCAGGCTCTTAATGTCACCTATCGCTAGGCTGATACCTGCAGTGTTTTTCTCGAAGCACGTAATCCATTTCCCTGCCCCATCCAGCAATGACGGTAACCACACTGGAATAACTGGCCCCTCTTGGCCACACACAAGTTTCGCCCAGTTTTCTGGGTCCCAGTTTTTTCCTATATCCGAATTCCCCCCTGATTTATTACCCAGGGTCCAAGCTTATTGTTCCTCCCACACTCCTTCCAGATACTAAGGGTGTTAAGAAACCTCTTAGCACTGGGAAAAGTTTGAGCAAAAAAACTGAGACTGATGTATCAATCTGCCCAATCAGGATAGCTGTATCACAAAAATAGCATCCAGGGAGTTATCAAGGGCTATTCACAATTCACCTTTACTAGCGTGCTGAACTATCGAAAAAAGATGACTTCCGCAGGATCGCCTTCAAGGCTGCCTTACGACTGATACACTTAAGACACATAAAATAGGTAATATGCCAGATCCTGTCAGTGACAGGGCGCGTGAGTTATCTTTTTATTATTCGCCCTAGTTTACCATATGCCAAATGCTTTAGACTATGATGTTCTGATGTAGTCTCTTACCCTCCGTGATGGCTGCTTCAGGACGGACATCCGCCCTGGGGATTCAGCAGAACTTCCAATCAATTGTGGTGTCTGACCACCTTGTCTTGCTGCGCAATTGTGAATCCATCTGGGCGGAGTCTCCTTCCTTCGACTGCAGTAGAGTTCAAAGTCCTAATCGGCTTCAATGGTGGCTCGCCGAAATGTTGCATGAGTTTGAAATCCCTTAAAAAAACAGAAGACGAGGCGTTTGGCAACACAAACAGTCTGTATGTTTAAGCATTACAGCTGGAAGAACAGTTACAGGCACAGGGTCCGAGGACTGTCTCAATTTACAATCTGGATGTGACCTTCTTATACACAACCTAGGTTGTAAAAGTTTCCGGCGTACCATATATGGTGAGGAATGTTGATTGCTGCCTTTGGAGTCATAAATTAATTGTCTAATTGTTACCACAGGTGGGTCTCAACCTTGCTTGGACACAATGTGACCAGTGGTGAATATGTCCAGATGTCCCGGCATGGGGAGCGCATGATCACTACATGTGCTAGGTCCTAATTGGCTATGTGTTCCCATCTCACGTGGTATCTGACATTTATGGTGTTTTTTAGGAATGCGTGTACCCCCTCCAGCCATGTGTGCTTTATTGGGGCAATCTCCTTTGACCCTTTGTAATGTCGCTGCGTCTATTTGTGGGATTGATCCAGATTTTCCTGCCTGAGCACTAGCCGCACAGCTACACACCCTCACTCCTGTGACCTATCAATCAGCAATCCCAGGCCTTGATCTGAGAGTCTGCTTGACTACATATTTACGAGACGAGGTTGATGAGTTCACAACAGGCGATTCTCTTAACAAGGACGAGATATCACTTTCAAAGACAAATTCATCAATTTCCATATTAACAGAGGCATGGTGATAGTTAAATTTGGGTAGTGTGGTAGACAACAAGAAATCTGAGGAAAGTGGGCAAGAAAATGCTCATCTTCACAGGTGGTGTGAAAATATTGATTCTCCCGGATTACAGCCGAAAGACCAAGACAGATTAAGAGACTGGAAGGATTTTAGCACTTTATCAGCATTTCACTGGGTGCATCTCCATGGCATTCCACTGAGTTGAAAGTGAAAACGGAAGGGAAATTCCACATTTTCCTACAAGTAGATGCATCCAACATGTCCCTAAAAGAGAGGAATAATTTCCCTGAGTGTACAGTGAATTTTTGTCGTCTCGATGCTTTAGAGACTTTCACACTTGATGTATTAGCCCAGTTTCTTATCCATGGGGTTAGGGTGTTATGGTACTAAAATGCAAGGGTTTTCATTAATATGTTTACAAAGATGTGCTTTCTCCTTTCTTTTACTTCTTTCCCTCTACCCTGGTTAGCTACTGGTTGTGTATAGGTTTTCAGTTAGACGTTTTCTGTGAGATGGCTTATATTTTGATATATGAAATTGCTTATATGCTTTATGTGCACTCCCATTAGCATTTTGTTCTTGGTTTGCAGTTGCTCCTCAATAGGTGTTTAAAAAAAATTGGAGAAAGTTGTATCACAATGATGCAGGGTGTTTATTTTGCTTTAAACCTTTTGTCTGTTTCCATCAGACAGCTTTATGGCTGGTTGGAAGCAGCTCGGAGGCTTCCCTGGGGAGGTTCAGACCTTCCTTCTCTGCATTATTGCCATGGGCATGAACATCTGAAGTTTTGTTTTGCACATAGTGGTCTTGACACTGGTGATTTGTTTCTGATGGATACTTCTAACTGCAGATTCCTCACCTTTAGACTATCTACAGGTGCCAGACTGGATCTCGAGAATTTCAACAGCATTGCTCCAGTACGACTAAAGGTGACTTTGTGTTGTTCCAAATAGGCTTCATACCACCTCGGTCATGACGAACGGAGCCACATATAAAGCGCCACCCCTCCGTGCTGATGTCAGTTTTTTTCCCCACACGTTCCGATGTGGATGCAGAGCAACACTTCCAACATTTGTTATTTTTACAACTCCAAAATTTGAAGCGTGTGTGCTAGGAAATTGTGTCCCCTCTGGAAACTATAGGCTTCAAACCATCCCAAGACAGCTGGAAACAAACGTTGGTGATGGACCTGCAAAATGTCTGCCTTTGGTCACAACTCATGCAACATGTGCTCCCTTATTCCCCCAAAGGCGAGCCGAGACCGGGAGGCAAAGTTTTACTTTGCTGAATGGAAGAGTTCATTGTCCAAGCTCCTAATCTTCAAGTCCTGCATCTTAATGATAAACATTGCACTTCCTTGAAATCCACAGTTTTGGAACTGATTCCTCAGCTGGTCCAAACGCGTCTTAAGTTCACTGGGCCATTTTCAAGGCCACAGCTGGCCCTTTCCTGATGCAGTCTGTCATCATGGGACTGGGCTCATGCTGACTCCAGTAGAGACTTCCACGCTGGCCCATGTTCCCACAGCACCAGCATCGACTCCTTCTGTGCCTATAGACAATGCTGTGCTGATGCCCGTGTCTGACTCAGAACTGATGTCTGACTGACCGATGTTGTGTTATCGGATCACAAAAGTGCAACTGGTCACTATGCAGACTAACATCGAAAGACACTGCATGGTACAGCAGAGCCCACAGTCTTGCAAATCCTCCTCTCTTGCTGCAGCGGCTACAAACCCTCTTTAGCTTGTTCTCCACAATACATAACCAGCAATGTTTTGGGGGAGGGGGGGCACTATACAGTATTGCTTCACCAGATAAAGATCCATCACGTCAGAATGATGGGACTTACAAATCATCAGAAGGGGCTCTTTCCTGCCATTTATTTCCTCTATCCCTCGCCTCCACGTCTTCCTCCCACACCAGAACAAATTTCAGAGGAGCACTTTACAATCCTGATGCAGGAGGTAAGTGTTACTCTCCAAGGGTACCTTGAATGGGTGTCCTATTCTGAGAAATGCGAAGGATGCAATTCATGCTACTTGTTCATCCTACTTGTTCATCCTCATCCTGAAGGACACAGACATATCAGACCTATCCTTGACCTTTGCCTGTTGAATTCCTTTCCTCAAAGACAAATTCAAGTTGCCCACAATTGCTTAGATTCTATCTGCCCTAGACCCAGGAAACTGGATGTTGTCCCTGGAATTTTGTGACACGTATTTCCATATACCCGCCCTACCATCCCTCAGGCATTACCTGTGGTTCAAGGTGGGTCAGGAGCGAAGATTCAATTCACTGTCCTCCTCTCCAGCCCCATGTGTTCACAAAAGTGATGGTGGTTCCAGCCTCTCTTCAGAAGTTAGGAGTACATGTTTCCCCGTACCTCAGTGACGGGCAGTTATTGCAGGCTCACCACAGGCCGTTTTCGACCACCTTAAGACAGCCGCAGAGCTATTGACATCTTTGGGTTTTACCATCAACAAGACGAAGTCCCACTTCAGCCCCACACCACGACTTCCATTCGTTGCACAGTTCTCTACATGATGACCTTCAAGTCGTGTCCTCCACCGCAATGATTCCAGGACATTCAGGGTCACGATTTTTCAGGATCAGTCCTGGGTCCCAGTGAGGATGGATCTGAGGCTTTTTGGACTCCTGGCTTCATGCATCTCCTCGTCCACAATGCCAGGGGGTACCTGCAAGCCTTGCAATGATATTTCAGACCTCATTAGGCTCAGCATGGGTGCTCCCTAACTGACTCCATTCAGGTCTCAAGACAGACAGCTCCCGATATGCAGTGGTGGCTGTCGGGTGCCAATCTGACCCGCGTCACGCTTATTTTCGTCTCCTCTCAGGCCTCACATTTGTAACAGGCACATCGCTGCTGGACTGTAGGGGGTTACATGGTGGAGGTGAGGATCAGAGGCGCATTGTCTCTTGCAGAGAGCCTGCTCCACATCAACCTATTAGAGTTTTGAGAGATCCGTTTGGCCCTCAAAGCCTTCCTACCGTGCATCACAGGTAAAAAGAACAATTGATGAACAGAATGCAGAACAATGTCGTACATTCACCCCAGTGCAGAGATCTGGGCCTAAATCCATCGTTTTTTTTGCTCCCCATGCCATTCCAGTTTGGACCCAGCCATATGCAAATCAGTCTTGACCCTGCACTCAATGCGAACAGTCCAGCCCGAACTGCCAGGCCAGGTCCTCCCTGGACTGGAAACAAGCATTCTAGGACCGGTTTTGGGGTTTCACCCCTCATCAGCCAGGATAGCTTGACTCCAGTGGCATGGAGAGCACAGGACCCACCATGCCTACCAGTGGGCAGGGTGAAAGTTATTTATCAGCCCTTTCGGCCTTTGTGTTTGCCAGACCAACCGTCCTGATCTGATATAGATTTCTAGCCCCAGATGTTAGACTGGATCCAGAAATTTTTCTTGAGCAGTACCCCTGGGCACCAGTAGGTGGCGTCCTTCGGCTCTGCGTGGTGCCATCCACACCGGAAGTGACCAGCGTGGTGCCTATATAGGTGCCACCCCAGCACTCTGACATCAGTTTCTTTCCGCGCCAGTCAGCGCAGATCTGGGAACATCTAGCCCTTAGTTAATTTTTGGCTAATCTTTTTTGAAGTTTTGTTGACATGTTTTGAGGGTTTCTCTCCTGGTGTGGCAGAAATGTCATTTAAAAAGGCTGGCTTTAAGTCCTGTGGCACCTGTCATCGCTCAATGTCGGTGACAGACTCGCACCTTGTATGCCTTTAATGCCTCAAGCACGACCCGAAGGCCTTCTCCGATTCCTGCGCCATACACCCAAAGGCCTTGAGGGAGTGATCCCTCAAGATCCTGGTGGCTCGACGTACAATGCCGCAATGATCCAGATTCCAGTGGAGAGGAAGGTCCCGGGAGCGGTTGCTGAGTCCGAGAAGCTTGCCGCACCCGAAGTCGTCCGGTCATTCAGGTAAGTCCCACCACTAGAAGTCTTCGTTGAAGCATGCTTCGACTTCACCTCGTCCATCGGCTGATGAAACGAGGGAGTGTCACTCGAGGCCTGGCTTCACGGTTGAGCACCTGGGCTGTCTCCGCTACTTCCTAAGTTTCCGGGATCTTTAGCAACCCCTACCCTATTGTGAGAATTTTATGAGGCTATACACCTCATATTCAGGCGGCCCATTCCCACCGGTGCACCTTTGGTCCCTGCTGGTTCGGGAGGAGCCCATACTGGATCCACACTGGTCGGTGCCGGTTGTGACATGTCAACCTTCCCCAGCGCCGGTCCCAAGGCTGACGCTCTGGGTGCCACCAGCCCCCACCAGCACGTATTCCTCATTTAGATCCCTGACTCCGACACAGAGCCGGAGGGGCGTCACCCGACTCCAACTGGAGTCATGCCTTACAGGCCTGAGCCCTATTCTTATGGGTTAGGACTCGGGGAGGAATGGAAGGGATCACTGGACCCTGAAGAATACCAGCCATATGATACCAACATCGACTGGTGTGAATATTTGGCGGACACCAGCGGACTGGATACCTTTCCAGATACTGGCATGCTCTCTCTCCCTCCAATGTGGCTACAGAGGAGCTTCATTCGCAATGGTGGTGAGGTGGGTGGCTGAGGTCCTGGACCTTAGCTTGCCCTCAGTGGCAGTCAAGACTGTCTTTACAGAAGTGCTTCAGCCGGGAGTGTCCCCTTTAGAACCGCATCTGCCATTTAACGAAGCACTTACTGATGTCCTGCTTGAGACTTGGTTGAAGCCCAACATGAGCTCCTGTGAACAGGACAATTGCCTGCCAGCTCCGCTCCAGAAGACCCCAAATTCCTCACAGAACACCCTAGCCCGGAAAGGTTGGTGGTGCAAGCTTCCACTGCCCATGTAAATCCTGGCACATTCAAAACTGCACCGCCAGATCGGGAATCCAAGAGGCTAGACCACTTAGGCAAGCCTGGCATTGTCGTCTGTGAACACCGCATGCCTTTTACGCTGCTATTCCCACATTCTGTGGTATATGGTTGTGCAGGTGCTGTCAACTGTTCCGGAGGAGGCGAGTGTCATGCTCTCCCTAGGCTGTTGCCGAAGAGGGATGCAGCGATGTTCAGCATTCAATGTGGACTAGACACCACCGACTCACTTGGCAGAGCGGTTTCGTCAACTGTGGCACTACGGCACAATGCATGATTGAGTACTACTGGCTTTTCTTGGGATGTTCAATCATCACTTATGGACATGATCTTTGATGGCTCCTGTCTCTTTGGAGACCAGGCGGATTCTGTGCTGGAACGCATTAAGGGCAGCAGAGCTACAGCCAGGTCCTTGGGCCTTTCCATGGCCCTTCGTCACCCCCAATCCACCTTTAGCTCCTTTTGCGGCCTCTAAACCCTTATAGTCTCTCCTCTTACCAACATAGGTACCCAGTGGGGGGGCAGAATCCACCATCACCTCCCCCACTGGTGGTCTATAACATCGGACCAGTGGGTTTTGCAGATTGTCCGAAGGGGCTACTCCCTCCCCTTCAAGACTACTTCTCGCTCCATGCCACCTACTTAAGACAGGCTGGCAGAGGAACCCCTATCCCTTCTCTGTTAGGAAGGGGCAGCTCTCTTGGCCAAGGGAGCCATAGAGCGAGTGCCGACACCAGAAGTGGGTCATGGTTGCTAATCCTACTACTTTCTGATGCCCAAAAAGGACGGAGGCCTTTGTCCGATCCTTGACCTGCGCGCTCTCAATTGATTCCTCAAGAATGATAAGTACAAGTTGCTCAGATCATGTCTGCCCTGGACCCAGGAGACTGGATGATAGCTTTGGACTTCCAGGACGCATATTTTAACATAAGCGAAAATGGCGGTTTCAACACAGGAGGTAAATGGCGCGCGCTTAGTAACGCCCAGTATTTTATATAGCTATCTCTGTGGTGCACAAGGTGGGGGAAAAAACCACAAAAACCCCTTGAAAAGTGGACCAAGGTCCCAATATATCACACAATGCCTATGCACACGCTACAATATTCATTTGATGGTTCAAGTGAGTACACATATGAAAAGCGAAAAAAACTTTTATGTGTTATTTATTCGAACATCAAACACGAGGTCCAGCCAACACGTGTTTCGTCCAAAGGGGAAGTGACCCTGGACTTCTTCAGGGCTGATATGACAAGAGAAAAAGCTGAGACCTAGAAGCCGGTGATAATTCCAACCCGGCCGGTCATGCGAGATGTTATTGGAATCTTTATTGGAGCCTCCCGGGAGCCTTTTGAATCAGGACTGTAGCGTACTCGCTTTAAGATTTGGTGCCAATACCTCATAACAAGTATTGGAGCGTTTCAATTGACTTACCGGTCTGGACTTTTTAACCGGCTTTTAGAATAACCTGGTCTCACGTATAAAGATTCCAATAACATCTCGCATGACCGGCCGGGTTGGAATTATCACCGGCTTCTAGGTCTCAGCTTTTTCTCTTGTCATATCAGCCCTGAAGAAGTCCAGGGTCACTTCCCCTTTGGACGAAACACGTGTTGGCTGGACCTCGTGTTTGATGTTCGAATAAATAACACATACGTTTTTTTCGCTTTTCATATGTGTACTCACTTGAACCATCAAATGAATATTGTAGCGTGTGCATAGGCATTGTGTGGCTTATTTTAACATCCCCGTCCTGCCTGGCCACAGACGTTACCTGCGCTTCACGGTTGCCACAAGCACTTCCAGTTAGCCGTGGTCCCCTTTGGCTCACCTGCGCCCCTCGCTCGGGTGTTCACCAAGATGGCTGTGGTTGCAGCTAATCTGTGGAGCTCATGGGTGCCTGTCTTCCCCTATCTTGGCTGGCTGTTGAAGGCGGGCTCGCCACAAGGTGTTTTCTCCCCTCAAGACTACATCAGACCTCGTGCATTGCCTGGGGTTCACTATCAACATGCTGAAGTCACACCTGACTCCCTTTGATGCTCCCTTTCATCTGAACCTTTCTGGACACGGTGCAGTTTTGGGCCTATCCTCCTGAACGGCGAGTCCAGGATATTCAGGCTATGATACCAATGTTTCAGCCTCTATCCATGGATTTCAGTGAGACTGACTTTGAAGCTGCTGGGCCTCATGGCCTCCTGCATCCTGCTTGTGACACATGCGCATTGGCATATGCGGGCTCTGCAGTGGGACCTGAAGTACCAGTGGGTGCAGCATCAGGGGAATCTCTCCGACATGGTCCAGATCTCAAAGGGAACTGCAAAAGATCTGCAATGGTGCTTAACGAACCATGATTGTGTCAGCAGCAGACCCCTCTCACTTCCCCAACAAGATCTGACCGTAGTGACAGATGCATCACTCCTGGGATGGGGCAGCCTTCTGGGAGAGGTGGAGATCAGAAGCCTCTGGTCTCTGACAGAATCCAGACTCCACATCAACCTGTTAGTGCTCCAGGTAATCCGGCTGGCATTGAAAGCCTTTCTACCCTCCATCAAGGGAAGGCTACTGCATGTGTTCATGGACAACACCATTGCCATGTTGTACTGCAGCAACCAGGGCAGGTGGGGTCATAGACCCTTTGTCAAGAGACCCTGCATCTCATGACATGGCTGGAACGTCAGGGCATTTCACTGGTGGTTCAATACCTGGCAGGCTCTCTGAACACCACAGCGGACGGACTCAGCTGAAGATGCCTAGTGAATCACGAATGGTGTCTCCATCCCGAGGTGGTGTAAGGTCTCCTTCAGCAGAGAGGAGCACCTTGGTTAGATCTGTTCATAGTCCCAGAGAATATGCAATGTCGGCAATTCTGTGCGTTGGAGTTTCCAAGACTGTTCTTGCTCAGAGATGTTTTTCAGCTTGAGTGGAGTTCAGTCCTTCCTTACGCCTTTCTACCCAAACTACTACTGGCCAGACTTCTCAAGAAGATCAGGAATGACCGGGCCCAAGTCATCCTTGTGGCTCTGAGACTGAGCATGGAGAGTCTGGTATTACTGAGATGTTAAGCGCAGCCATTGGTCCTCCGGTCATGCTGCCCCTTCAGGAGGATCTTCTGTCGCAGCAGCAGGGGAGGGTTCTACACCCAAACCTGTCAATGCTCCACCTTCTTGCGTGGAGATTGAACGACCACAGTTGACAGCTTTTAGCCTTCCTCCGAAAGTCTGTAAATGTTATCTTGTCAGCCAGGCGTCCCTCCACCAAGACAGTTTACGCATGCCGTTGGGGAAAATTTGTGACATGGTTTACAGAAATACAGATCGCTCCCCCTTTTCTGTTCCTCTTTCTAAGACTCTTCTTTTCATCCTTTCTCTTGCCAAGCAGGGCTCTGCTCTGGGCACTCTGCAGGCTCTCTTTCCCATGTCAGCTTTTCTGTGGTTCCCTAACCAGCCATCCCTCTTCAAATCCCCTATTTTAAATAGGTTTCTGAAAGGTTTACAACATTTGTTTCCACCTTCTCCTTTTATTATGCCCCAATGGGACTTAAATCTTGTCCTCAATTTCCTGATGTGTGCTCCCTTTGAGCCCCTGCACAATTGTCTGCCCAAGCTCCTTACCGTCAACACAGCATTTCTCGTGGCTATAACATCTGCCCAGAGGGTCAGTAAGCTTTAGGCATTGTCATCCAAGCCTCCTTATCTGAACATCTACCGAGACAAACTGGTGCTTCGTACGACAGCTTCCTTTCTCTCGAAAGTGGTCACTCCATTTCACGTAGGCCAATCCATCACTCTGCGTACTTTGTATTCTCTGCTACATCCCTTCAAGGAAGTAGAGCAACTTCACTGTCTGGAACCAAAAAGAGCGTTGCTGTTCTACCTTAACTGCACATGAGTGTCGGGTGGATGACCAACTCTTCGTGGGGTATGTGGGAGTGAAGAAAGAAAGGGCCGTGCAGAAGACGACCATCTCACAGTGGATTGTGCTCTGTATCAAAATGTGCTACGCATTGGCTAAGAAGCAGCCACCTGAGGGTTTGCTTGCTCATTCCACTAGAGCTAAAGCTGCAACCACTGTGTTGGCACATGGGGTTTAAGTCCTGGACATCTGCCGGGCAGCAATTTGGGCTTCCCTGCACATGTTTACCAAGCACTACTGCCAGGACAGTCCGGTCCATAGGAGAGGCATTTTGCCTGTTCTGTCCTGCAGGGTGTCCTCATGTGAAATTGGTCAGCACCACCGGGGAGGTATTGCTTGGGTATCTATTCTAAGGTAAGAAACCTGCAGCTAAAAGTCTCCATAAGATGAACAAGTTACTTACCTTCGGTAACGCCTTAACTGGTAGAGACTCTATCTAGTCTCAGATTCAACACCGCCCCACTCACCCACCCATCCTCCCCACTCTGTGAGCAGATTTTTAGGGACAGGGTTTTTCCCTTTTCAGGGCCCTAGTTTTCCACACCAGTGGTCAGTGTACTTCATGCCTCCGCACTTCTGGCATCGATATTCGCAAAAAGTAACTGGCGTCAGCGTGCTACAGTAGTGCCTATATAGGCACCGTGCATGTCACTTCCGGCGGAGCCGAACAACTCCACCTACCGGTTCGCAGGGGTACTGCTCAGGAAAAACAATTCGGAATCCAATCTGACACCTGGGGATAATTCTAAGGTAAGGAATCTGTGGCTAGATAGTATCGACCAGATAAGGTGTTACAGAAGGTAACGTTCATTTAAGTCACTAGTTGTGATAAGTTTATTGAAGGTTTGCTACATATTTATTTGTCACACCAAAGGCAGACCTACCGAGCCCTAAAGGCAGGGTACGTTATATCAAAAAGTTGGACATGTGTTTTCTAACTTTACACGTCCTGACAGTAAAAACCCTGCATTGTTTTTTTTTTTTTTTACTGTGTAAAGGCTAGTAGCCCCATTGGCAAATGCAGAGTTACAAACTCACAACTCAGCAGTGATGACTTCTGAATGGAACTGCTAAATATGGTACTTCAAGGTATCAAAAGGATTATTTCATTAAAGCTGACTTGATGATCAAGTCAAATTTATTGTAACTTTTGCCCAAATGGCTGCTTTAGAAAGTTGCCACTTTGTTGCCCAAGGTTTTCCAGTTACCGCTTCCGGTTGCTGGCTACAAGACAACCTGCTGCCCTCCTCAACAGAGGTGTGAACGACTCTCAGGAAGAAGCATAAAGGGCCTGCCGTTGAAAAACGTGTGACCTCTCCCTAGCAGGAAGGCCAAACAGGGTGTGAGACCAAAAGTCGAGCTTCAAAGGGGACGCTGCCCTGAAAGGGCAAATGATAGTTACTCATCAGAAGGGCTGCTTTTATGTTTTTGCAGACAGGCTGGCATCAGGGAGAGGGGGAAGTTGTTGCCAAACTGTTTTTTCCGTGGGCGTGTAGCCCCACCTCGTAGATGGGCTAGGGAGCTCAACATGCCTAGAGAAGAGTTCTGCCATGTTGAGAGTGGGAGGAATTTTGCATTCTGGGCTAGCTAGGTGCCACACTTTACAGGAAGTCGTCACTAGGTGGGAGTGGACTTGGTAGCCCTTTCGCTAGTAGTCAACACATCCCCAAGGGCAAGAGCTGGGCAAAATGTGGCACTCAAACCTCAGATCACATCTGCACTGGAGAAAAGACCTAAGAAGGACTGCCATGCTGTTCCCTGGACCCAGCAAAGAGAGGCTGCACCAAAGACTGGGCTGCACCTGCTGCTCCTTGGGCTGGCAAAGAGAGAACTGTGCCTGCAGTGCCCTGCTCATGGAAGAGTTATCCCTGAGCCCCAGACAGAAGAATTGACTCAAAGAACAGTTGACTAACGTCCTGTTACAGCTACAGGGCCACAGAACCTGAAGAAGACTGCCTTGGTGAGTTGGTAAGCAAGTATGCCTGACCGCAAAAGTGCAGCCTGGGAGACCGGGCTAAATCCTGACTCAAAAGTTGCACCTTAGTCTGCTGGGCATGGGAGAGTCATCGTAATGCAGTTTGGTTGCCCAGCAGGTTAGTTAGACGCAGTTAAACTGAAGTGCTGGATTCGCTGTAACCGGAGACCAGTAGACCAATGTCAACTGTTTTTTGGCTGGACTTCACCCGAACTTAGAGGGACATCAACCACTGTGGCCAAAGTCACCCCACTGTGCACCTTGGACTGAGTAGTGGCCACAGGAAGACCCCCGTCATTGCCTCCATATCCTCCACATCCTTGAGCAGCTTCAGCATCCTGTATCCCTTGCATCAGGACCACTCCAATAAAGTCTATGGTGGGTCCTCCATAGCGCCTGGAACTGAACTTTAGACTGCTTTGACTACGAAGTATCTGTTCAACTGGACCTTATTGGTCCCTGTGAGTAGCTCCCTGCTGGAGTTGGTCGCCCAAAACATGGCCCAAAACATGGCTAAAATATGGGGAGCAGCTCTATAGATATGTGGTATTGCCTGGACTCTAATTCTGAAATGAGCAAAGCTGCACTTTAAGAGATATCAATTCCTTTATAATTTATTGTAGCTGTGTTTACTTTCTGCTCTATTCGGCGTTTATGAATGTTGTGGAAGAAACCATGATGGAGAGAGAAGTTGACTTCTAATCCTTCTCTACTATGAAAATACTGATTTATTTCATAAACACCCCTGCCTTCCTATCGATGAACCATTAAAGTATGCATAGGAGATTTTTTATAAGCTTTTGTCCCTGCCTAGTCCAAGAACTGGAGATTTGTGGCTTGCGTAGCATGCTGCATTAAAGTCCCAGTCTCACCTGCAGGCTTGGGTCTCAAAGCCATTGATTATTTCAAAGAGTTCAGTTCTGAAAACCCTCTGTAGGAAGCTGGCTCTGTATATACTTGACCAAAAATAGGTATAGTGTACACAGGGTCCAGTGGATCCCCAGAGGTATAGCACAGGCAAAAGTAGATACTACCTAACTCTCAAGTCACACACTCAAAGACTGAATCCAGACCAATTGTTTGTATAAAAAGTTCTTACTTTGTTATTTTTATTACTAGAACCAAGATTTACTTAGAAGCAGTTAAGTGATACTTTCAAAACAATAATGCTTTTCAATGGTGTGTACTGATTTTGTATAAGCATACAAGGTACTTTGCAGTCTAGGAAACACTTTGTAAATTCTTTTGAATACTTGTAATTACTTTAGATTACTTTTTAGTTACTTTAGTGTTACTTTTCTAACTTAGGGCAAAACACACAGCACAGTTTAGGCACTGCGGTACATTAGTAAGCAGGACAACTCATCTATAGACACTAAGTTACTTTTGTGCAATACAAAGCAGAATCAATACACCATGCAATCTTATGGAGAAACAAAGTTCGCAATTGCAGGTAAGTAAAACGACTCTTGGTGTGGTCTTTTTGGGGGTAGAACCAAGGTTCTATTCTGCACTCGAGGGGCACCACCAGCTGCACTAGGGCGGGCGAGTGCAGCAGTGCCAATGCTAGTCAATAGGGGCTAGGGGCACACCAGTTGGAGGCTGCTCACAGGAATGGAAAGCGGCCTTGGAGGGTGATCTTCAGGGGTTACAGTAAGTACAAAGGGGGGCCCAAGGCAGCACCAAAACCACACCACCAGCAGTACAGTGGCAGCTGGGTGCAGGGTGCTCACACAGCATCGGGCGGCCAATGTTACCCTATGGAGATCGTCGGTTCTGGTTTCAGGCTGCAGACTCAGACCAGGAGGTCTCTTCATCGGAACCAACAGCCAGGGAGGAAGTTGAGATGCCAGATGACTTTTGCCCACCAGGGCGCAGGGCCGGAGGATGCAGGGGTGTCTTTGGACATTAGGTTTCTCCTTACCAGGCAAGGCGCAGGTGAGGGGGTCGTCGTGAAGAAGCTGCAGGCGTCGACACTGGACCTTGAAGGTGTCACCCCTCAATGGTTCGGAGGTCAGGACCGCTGGGGTACCGCTTCAGGACTGGTGGACCCTCTGGACATGGGGTCGTGGACGGCGGGTGCAGAGCTAAGTACTGGAGCAGGATTTCTTGGTTTCGCAGGTCCTGGATCTTCTTTTGTGGACAGGACCGTGGTCCTTTGGAGCCTAGAGTCTTTATTGAAGCAGGGGATCAGTACACACCAAATCTGGAAGTTGCTGACCCTTTTTGGAGCCGTCACTTTCTTTGCAGGGGGGGGGGGGGGATGGAGCTGCAGGCAGGCCAGTAGAGCTGGGGCCTAGTTAGTTGGGCCTGGAGTCTTCACTGCTGTGACATCTTCGGGTTCCAGTTGTCTTTGGACCATCAATTCTCAAATCCTGGGTTCAGGGCTGACCCTTAAATTCTGTATTTAGGGGGCGTATCTGAAAGAGACGTTAGTGACCGATTCCTTACCTTAGAATATCCCCAGGCGTCAGGCTGGATCCGGAAAGTTTTTGCGTAGCAGTACCCTTGCGCGTCGGTAGGCGGCGTCGTGCGGCTTCGCGTCCGTCGTCGGCGTCGTGATCGCCGGGATGACGTCGCGGGCAGTACTTAGACGCCGCCCCTGCGCGCTGACGTCAGTTCTTCTTTTTCCGCGCCAGTAAGCGCAGATCCGGGAAGAGCAGTGCCCTAGTCAATTTTTGACTACATTTTTGGGTGATTTTTTCCACGGTTTACTTTTGAGCCTTCTCGACTCCTAGGTGTCGGTAGGGATGCCCGGCTTCAAGCCATGCGACGCCTGTGGTCGAATGATGTCGATCACAGACCCGCACTTAGAGTGTCTCTACTGTCTCGGCCGAGACCACGACACGAAGTCGTGCCCTGACTGCCGGGCCTTACACCCGAAGGCTTTGCGAGAGCGGTCTCGAAAGCTCCTCGAGGTCTGGCAGTCGGCTCCGCGCCGCACCAAGCCCCGGTCCCGTGAGGAGGTCGAGTGGCCGGTCGCGGAGCCCCGCCGGTCGGAGTCCAAGTCTTCGCACTCCTCGGGTAAGTCGAAGCACAAAAAGTCTAAGAAGCACCATCGCTCTAAGACTTCGCCCGCGACTCGGCTGAGGCCCCTGTCGGCACCGTCCCCGCGGCTCCGGATGTGCCTGAGGCGCCGCCCCCGCATTACCCGTCCTTCCCGGGTTCGGGGGCGACTCCGGCCGAGATACAGGAATTCCTGTCGGCCAAGGCCCGCCTCTTCGGGCCTCAAGGTCCCTCCGGTGCGCCTTGGGGCCCCGCGGGCCTTGATGGGGTTGCTCCGGCGTCGCCGACGACTCCGGTCCCGGCGTCGCCTGTCCTGCCAGCCTTGATCCCGGCCCCGGCTCCGGCCACGGCCTCAATCCCGGCTCCGGTGGTACCGCAACCCCGATCGACGCCGGTTGACCTAACCACGCCTCCGCCGGCGCCGATCTCCCCGGTGCGGTTCCCGACGCCGCTCCGGGCGGCGTCGTTCCCCGGTTCTCTCCGGTTCCGGTTCCGGACATGGAGCCGGACCGACGTCGCTCGACGCCGGCTCCGGCGCCGATGAGACCTTGGGTCCCAGATGTCCCTCCTCCTCCATATTTTACACCAGAGGAGGACCAGGAGAGCTGGGAGGAGTCGGAAGACCCTCTCACACAGCAGTGTGAGTATGATGAGGACTGGGCAGAGGAACTTGGGGATGCCAGTGGTCTAGACACTTCCCCTGACACTGGCATGCTGTCTCCTCCCGTGGCTATGGAGGAGGGAGCAAATTTCGCAACGGTGTTGCGTAGAGCAGCTGGAGCCTTGCACCTCCAATTGCCTACTGTGGCTGTCAGGACTAATCTCCTGACGGAAGTGCTTCAGCCGGCAGCTTCCTCCACGGAGACTGTGCTGCCGTTTAATGATGCACTGTCTGACGTTCTTTTGGGCACCTGGTCCAAGCCCACCACAGGGGCTCCTGTGGATAGGAACGTGGCCCGACGCCGTGCCCGACGCCATCGCCCTGCTCCGGGCGACCCCTTGTTTCTCTCTCAACATCCCACCCCCGAGAGCTTGGTTGTCCAAGCCTCTGCTTCCCAAACCGCCTTCCCTACCGCCCCTCCGGATAGGGAATCCAAACGCCTGGACCAGTTTGGGAAGAAGGCTTTTTCTTCCTCCAGTGCTGGCTTGCGGTCCGTCAACACCGCTTGCCTTTGGGCCGATATACCCACTCCCTGTGGGATTCGGTGGCGACTGTTTTGCCCCAGTGTTCTGAGGAGGTCCAGACACTGCTTACCCGCACCATTGCGGAAGGTAGAGATGCGGCTAAATACACCATACGTTGTGGCCTTGATACCGCCGACTCGCTGGGCAGATCGCTTGCAACGACGGTGGCGCTGCGTCGCCACACCTGGCTGAGAACAACTGGTTTCTCGGGTGATGTCCAGAATACACTCATGGACATGCCCTTTGATGGAGTCGGTCTTTTTGGTTCCAAAGCAGACCATGCGCTGGAGCGTTTTAAGGACTCACGGGCTACTGCCAAGCCCTGGGCCTTTCTGCTGTGCGCCCTCCGCTAACCTCTGCTTTTCGCCCCTTTCGTGGCCACGGAAGGGGCGCCCAGTCACGTCCACTGCCCTGCCACCGGCCCGCGCTGCAAGCGTCTTCGCGTGGCCGAGGACGTAGCTACCGCCGTGGCGGTTCGGGCAACCAGCGTGCAGGTCAGGCCACCAACTCCGCCCCGTCCCCGGCCTCCAAGCCCTCCTAGTCCTTCCTTTCAGGTGCACAGCACGCCAGTAGGGGGCAGGGTCCGCCATCACCTTCACCACTGGCGTCCCATCACCTCGGACAGGTGGGTCTTGGACATTGTCCGAAGGGGCTACTCCCTCCCCTTCGAGACCACCCCCCCAGCCATGCCACCTCAATTCCACCGCATGTCAGGGGATCACTTGGTGCTTCTGCAGCAGGAAGTCACCGCCCTCTTGGCCAAGGGGGCCATCGAGCGCGTTCCGACGCACGAAGTAGGTCGTGGTTGTTATTCCCACTACTTTGTGGTGCCCAAGAAGGACAAAGGCCTGCGTCCTATCTTGGACCTCCGGAACGTCAATCGCATCCTCCGCAAAGAGAAGTTCAAGATGCTCACCCTAGCTCAGGTCTTGACTGCCCCTCGACCCTGGAGACTGCTTGGTAGCGTTGGACTTGCAGGACGCTTATTTTCACATCCCCGTCCTGCCGGCCCACCGGCGTTACCTTCGGTTCACGGTAGGCCTCGAGCATTTTCAGTTCACCGTGCTCCCCTTTGGCCTTACAAGTGCCCCTCGGGTGTTCACGAAAGTGATGGCGGTGGTCGCAGCTCATCTGCGCCGGGCAGGGGTTCCAGTCTTCCCCTACCTCGACGACTGGCTGCTGAAGGCGGGCTCATCCCAGGCAGTCGTCTCCCACCTCCAGACTACGGCCGAACTCCTGCACTCGCTGGGGTTCTCCATCAATGTGCCGAAGTCGCATCTGATTCCTTCTCCACAGCTCCTTTTCATCGGAGCAGTTCTGGACACGACGCAGTTTCGGGCCTATCCTCCCGAACGGCGAGTCCGGGATATTCAGGCTATGATTCCGATCTTTCAGCCTTTATCCTGTGTTTCGGTACGGATGACCCTGAGGCTGCTGGGCCTCATGGCCTCCTGCATCCTGCTGGTCAATCATGCCAGATGGCATATGCGGGCTCTGCAGTGGGACCTGAAGTTCCAGTGGGCGCAGCACCAGGGCAACCTGTCCGATCACGTTCAGATCTCGGAGGGGACTGCAAGACAGTTGCAGTGGTGGCTCTCGAACCGGCAATGGGTCATGGGCAGATCACTCTCCCTTCCCCAGCCAGAGCACACAGTTGTGACGGACGCGTCCCTTCTGGGATGGGGCGGTCACATGGGAGAGGCGGAGATCAGAAGCCTCTGGTCTCCGGCGGAGTCCCGGCTCCATATCAACCTTCTGGAGCTCCGGGCGATCCGACTTGCACTCAAGGCATTCCTTCCCTCTGTCAAAGGGAAGGTAGTGCAGGTGTTCAGACAACACCACCGCCATGTGGTACTGCAACAAGCAAGGCGGGGTGGGGTCGTGGACCCTATGTCAGGAGGCGCTGCGCCTTTGGACATGGCTGGAACATCAGGGCATTTTCCTGATGGTTCAACACCTGGCAGGTTCCCTGAACGCCAGGGCGGACGAACCTCAGCCGCAGGTGCATGATGGATCACGAATGGCGTCTTCACTCGGAAGTGGCGCAAGGACTCTTTCTACAGTGGGGAGAGCCTTGGTTAGATCTATTCGCCACCGAAGAGAACGCGCAATGTCATCAGTTCTGCGCGTTGGAATTTCCAAGGCAGCACTCGCTCGACGACGCTTTTCGTCGCAAGTGGAGTTGCGGTCTGTTGTTCGCTTTTCCGCCTATACCACTTCTACCCAGAGTGTTGAAGAAGATTCGGCACGACCGGGCCCAAGTCATCCTTGTGGCTCCGGACTGGGCTCGAAGAGTTTGGTATCCCGAGCTACTCAGTATGAGCGTCGATCCCCCGATCCGTCTGCCTCTTCGGGATGATCTTCTGTCGCAGCAGCAGGGGACGGTCCTCCACCCGAACCTGTCCAGCCTCCACCTGCTTGCGTGGAGATTGAGCGGCGGCAGTTGATTCCTTTCGACTTGCCTCCCGAAGTTTGTGATGTGATTCTGGCAGCCAGGCGTCCCTCCACTAAGGTGGTATACGCCTGCAGGTGGAACAATTTTGTGGCATGGTGCACAGCAAAGGCTGTGAATCCCCTTTCTGCCCCTCTTTCTGAGGTTCTTCTGTTCCTTCTTTCCCTGGCCCAACAGGGTTCTGCCCTGGGTACCATCAAGGGCTATCTTTGTGCCATCTCGGCCTTCCTCAGGCTTCCTGATCAGCCCTCCTTTTCAAGTCCCCTGTTGTTAACAGGTTTCTAAAAGGCATTACACACCTCTTCCCTCCTGTTCCGTTTGTGATGCCTCAGTGGGACTTGAACTTGGTTCTTACCTTTCTTATGTGCGCTCCCTTTGAGCCTCTACATAACTGTCCTCTTCGTCTTCTGACTCTGAAGACAGCCTTTCTGGTGGCCATCACCTCCGCTCGGCGGGTGAGTGAGCTCCAGGCTCTATCATGCAAACCTCCCTTTCTATCTGTCCATCCAGACAAGGTTGTTCTTAGGACGCGTCCGTCCTTCTTGCCAAAGGTGGTTACTGCCTTCCACATTGGGCAGACCATCACTTTGCCCACCTTCTTTCCGCCTCCGCATCCTTCCAGAGAGGAAGAGAGGCTCCACCGTCTGGACCCAAAACGTGCGCTTTCCTTTTATATCAACCGCACACAACACTTCCAGGTGGATGACCAGCTCTTTGTTGGCTACGAGGGCGCCAAAAAAGGTCGGGCGGTGCACAAGAGAACCATCTCCCGCTGGGTAACCTTGTGTATCAAAGCCTGCTATTCTTTGGCTAAGAAGGAGCCTCCTGTTGGGCTGCGTGCCCATTCCACCAGGGCAACGGCTGCTACCACGGCTTTAGGCCGCGGTGTTCCGCTGCAGGATATCTGTCAGGCAGCTACGTGGGCCTCGCTGCACACATTTACAAAGCATTACTGCCTTGACAGTCAGGTCCGGAGGGACGGCTTCTTTGGCCGTTCTGTCCTCCGGGACTTCCTTGTCTGATCTTTGTTCGCAGACCCACCACCGGGGTTGGTATTGCTGGGGTATCTATTCTAAGGAAAGGAATCTGTCACTAACGTGTCTCTTTCAGATGCACAAGTTACTAACTTGTGTAACGATATATCTGTAAGAGACAGTAGTTAGTGACAGATTCCTTACCGCCCCACCCATCCTCCCCGTTCTGCGAACTGATTTCTAGGGTTAAGGACATCCCTTTCAGGGCCCTAGTATTTTTCAGACACCTATGTCAGCTTCTTGCATGGCTCTGCGTTCCTGGCGCGGAAAGTAGTGTACAGAACTGACAGCGCGCAGGGGCGGCGTCTAAGTACTGCCCGCGACGTCATCCCGGCGATCACGACGCCGACGACGGACGCGGAGCCGCACGACGCCGCCTACCGACGCGCAAGGGTACTGCTACGCAAAAACTTTCCGGATCCAGCCTGACGCCTGGGGATATTCTAAGGTAAGGAATCTGTCACTAACTACTGTCTCTTACAGATATATCGTTACACAAGTTAGTAACTTGTGCTTTAGGGGTCTCGAGGTAGTAGCCAATGGGCTACTGACCTTAGGGTGACTACACCCCTGGGGTGCTCACCCCACGTGGTGGAGTGAGCACATTCCCTAACCCTGATGGGGGATGCCCCCCATCAGCAAGATGGCGGGCACTGAGTGGGCTTCACCTCTCCTCCCCTACCTGAGGGGTGGAGTTGGCAGAGGTGGGCACACCACCTGGGCTTGCTAAAGTTTCCAGCTAGTCTTCACACCAAAAGGGGTGAGACAGGAAGGGGGCCTGCTCTGAAGGAAGTGGTCCATTTAGGGTCACCCGGGTCACTCGCGACCACCTCTCAGCCTTCCATACAAATGAAGAGTCGGTCAGACAGTAGAGAATACAAACCAAAGATATTTATTAATGGTACACTCGAGTTGAGTCTGGTCTGACCAGCCTCCTTAGATTGCAGCATAGGGACTGACTTCTGCCAACATGGTAACACATAATGTACATCTTCAGAACCAATAAAGGCACGCCCAGACTGGAATTTTCCAGTTGGTAAATAAAGGAGATACAGAAGGATGAGTTGCAATCCTGGGACCGGGTACATGCTATCTCAGCGTCAGCGTTACTCTGCCTGCACCTTCCGCTCTAAGGGTGAGAGCAGACCTATTTAGGGAGAAAGGTATGTGATGACAAAAACAGTCTATTCATTAGTACTGCGAACTCAACCTTGGAGAAATACAAAAAAAATATCGCAGCTGCTTTCTGCTGAGACAGACAGAGTGAGACAGAAGTTAGTTTCGATCATGGCTCAAAATGGCGGCTGAATACAAAATGGTGCAGCGAATGCTAACTTAAGTCATACAATGCATAGAGGATTCGGCTAAAAGCATTTCTTTTCCAACAGACCCTCCTTTAAGCAGAAGCTAACCATTTTGTAGTTGAGAGAATATGAAATGTAGCATGGCATGTATATAACAAATAATGTTCAGAATTCAGAGCAACCCATGTATTCAGCATCAAAGGAAGATGAGTCCTCAAATATACCCTTGTCTGTCTGCATAAAACAGTCTATTTCTTTCTGAGTCATAATTACAGCATGGGTATCATGGATGGGCGTCTTCTGCTTTGGGGTGAGAAGTGTAACACAATAAGAGCAACAGGCCGGGAGACATTGTATACAGATGCAACAGGTGAGGAAAATGCCAGCGACTACAGCTAGGAAAGCAAGGATCTTCCAACCCCAGGACGTAAACAGACAAGCCACCCAGATAGGGTCCAAGTACCGTTTTCCTGGTGAATGTCAGAGGAGAGTCTGTGTAATTTCTGTATGGCAGCATATACATTGAGGCGTGGTCAGGTATGTATACGCAGCAACTACTGCCAATAACTCGATAGGCCCCTCCCTGATCAGCAAGGATGATGTCTAACACCATCCGGTTTTGTAAAATGATGAGCCTCGTAGCCTGGAGCTCAGCAGTAATATTGGTCAGAATCCCTGCTGTTGTATTTATAACCCCTTCTACAACTCTCGTGAGCCGACGAATATTAAGGCTATTGGACATGGGGCCCCAAAAGGGTACAATACCCTTCATGGCATCCTCGAACTGTTGCAAAGTGGTATCTGTCCGATCTATATCTTTTGTGTTAATAACCCTTCTAACTCGAGGCAAGTGTACACTCCGACGCTGCAATTGGTGATCTTTATGGTAACTGGGTGGGGCAACTTACACCGGGGGAAGAAGAAAAGAGAGGGTACATCTGCCAGACCATACCCTAGGAAGCCAGACATATTCCATGGTATCCACAGACAAAATAGACATTTGGGGGTAAGATCAGAGGGGGACTGATCGTGCTGAGTGGGTAAGTGAAATTGCATCTGCTTTCCCCCACCTTTATCTCCCCTTCCCTTGGACACAAAAGGCAGCTGTAGAGCTGACCATGGATACCGGTATTGGTTTGTCCTTGGTGACATTACGGTCTTGAAATGATTGGAAGTACTCATAGGTATTAAACTTCTCTAAATCGGACATTTCCATTTGAAGCCATGTGTTATTCTTCACCTTATCATATTTGCTCATACTGGAGTCTGGGGACAAAGTACCAGAGATATTTTGACCTTCCTTGCCTATAGGAGTAAACCCATGATGAAAACGTATATAATCAACCACAGTGCAAGAATCAGCAGATGTCATAACCTGAGTGGACTGGTGAAAATGGTAGTGCACCATGACAAACAGTTCAAACCATCCCTCACAACTTCCCAGGTACGACAAAGGCATGGACAACAAGTTATTGCTTTTGTGAGTAACTGAGGGGAGCAGGCCACAGACCCAGCAATTTGTTCTGTTGGACGCATCATGAGCTTGGTGCAACATTTGTATAAAAACATTATCAGTGTAAGTCTTTCGGTGTTCCCCTTTATGAGGAGCCAAAGTAACAAATATGTGTTCAGGGGGAATAGGTGTTGTCCCAATCAAAGAACGTACAGGTTACTTTTCCTCCAAGAACCAGGATATCCCTAATACAAATATCAATGCAATTACAATTATGGATGCGAAAACTATTTTACTTTTTGTGGACCAACCCCGCTCTGGGCATGGACGTGCAAATGGCTGTTCCTCTTCAGAAATGGGCCGACCAAATGGATACATTGTGGAACCAGGGAAAAAAGGATTGCAATAAAACTGATGGCAAAGACAATAGTTCCCAGTGTCTGTCAGAGCCTCACTGGTAGACTCCTATTGTTCATCAATGTTGGCGCTCTTGAGCACCGGCGGTGGAGCTGTTCGATCCTAGCTGTTGAAGAAATCCCATGTGCCACAGGATAATGTACCCCCCTCCAGGGGAGCACGTTCGATCTATCCTGTCCAATGTCCGAACAATGCACCAATCTCGCCTCTCCCTAAACTACTGTTGGTACTACAGGCAAAGTACACCCTAACTTGTGCAGTCCATCCCTGCTAATCTGGCTTCTCCTTTGGTGCACTGTTCCTCCGTCGGGGGCGCAAATTGTACCTGGCTACTCCAGGCACAGAGGGGCAAGTAAAAAGGGGTTCAGACACAGAGGGGCCAGTGGGAAAAGACTCTTTAATAGCCTTGATCTCCGGGGGCACTGCTGCATTTAGTACCTCATGCCTCACCTCAGCCTCCGTTTGGGTCCATGTGAGCTTGGCATCCGAAAAGGGGACAAATCATGGGACTTGCTCCCACTCCGAGCCCCCTATTCCCTCCCTGACCCACTGATCATGGGGCAAGGCTAGAGGCACTCTGCGGCAGTGTTGACTATGAATCCAATTCTTTCGGCTGGTGACTTTGACTGCAGTGCGGGTGGCAAGGAGCACCTTGACTGGCCCCTTCCACCTCGGCTCCAAGTTCTTCTTTCTCTGGAAATTCCGTATTAGTATAAAATCACCAGGCTGAATATCATGTCCTGGCCCCTCGGGTACTGGCGGAAGAGAGTCCTGGATCTGTTGGTGAATAGAACGCAGACTTTTAGTTAACTCATACAGATAGTCCACTAACAGAGGATCTTCAATTTCAGAAAATCTACGAGGACGGGGGACGCCCCAGACATTTGCCGGGCGCCCAAAATCGACCTCGTAGGGTGACAGTCCTGTTCTAGAATGCACTGTAGTTCTTGTGGACAAAAGGGCTAATGGTAAAGCATCTGGCCACTGCAACCCTGTGGTCTCCTGAATCTTTGCCAATTTCAGTTTGAGAGTACCATTGTACATCTGATAGACATCTAGCCGCAGATTCCTTAACTTAGAATATCCCCAGGCGTCAGACTGGATCCGGAAAACTTTTGCAGCAGTACCTCTGAGCGCCGGGAGGCGGCGGCGCCTGGCTCCGCCCTGACGTCGTCCCCGGACATGACGTCAGCGGAGCCGTATAAGACCCTCCCGGCGCGCTGACGTCAGTTTTCCTTCTTTTCCGCGTCCCGACGCGGTCCAGGAGTAAGCGGTTCCTCTGGCCTGTTCTGTCAGGCCTTTTCGACGCCTGTGGCGTCTGGTAACAGTGTGCGATGCCTTCGGGCTTTAAGGCGTGTGAGACCTGTGCGCGGCAGATGTCGGCGACGGATCCGCACGCGAATTGCATGTGGTGTCTCGGTGCACACCACGACTCCGAGGAGTGTGATGCCTGCCGGCAGATGCGTCCGAAGTCCCTGCGGGAGCGCCGGATGAAGCTGTTAACCGCCCGAGTGTCCCGCTCGACGCCTCCGCGCCGCTCACCCTCTCGGGTCTTCTGTTCGCGTCCGCTCCCGGAGTCGTTCCCCCGGACGTCGTTCGCCGGACACAGGTAAGCGTAAACACAAGTCACGGAGGTCGCCGACCTCGCGTAAACGTGACACCGGGGCCCGTAGCTCCCGTTCCACTCCGGACTCGGGCCCCCGGGAGTCAAGCCCCGCATACCCACCCTTTCCGGGTGCGGGGGCGACTCGGACCCAGATGGAAGCCTACTTCAAGGCTCTGCACTCTATCTTTGGGTCACCTCCTCTCCCTGGCGCGCCTTCGGGTCCCACAGAGGAGGTAGGCATTCAGGTCGGGTCTCCGCCGGCGGGTTCGCCCTCGGCGCCGGCCGAGTGCCTCGACTCGGTTCCGGAGTCGCTGCGACGTCGGGACACAGCCCGGAGGGGCATCCCAGTCAGACGTCGAACCCTTCTGCCATGTCTCCGCATAGCCCGTTGCGGCTCCCTGCGTCGACGTCGGAGGCAGCTGCACCACGAAAGTCGACTCCTGGTCGGCCTCTTCCCTCTCCGCAGCTCTCGGTGGAGGGTGAGTCGACACCGATCCGAGACACAGCCGGGTCGCCTCTTGTTGAAGTCGACCTCGTTACGACGCCGGTGCAGGCGCCGGTCCCTGTTGTTCCTGTGTTTGAGGAGGATACAGACCCGGAGCACCCGGGGTTGTCTCCGTGTCCTTTGGCTCCGATGCCCCTTGGGCAGTGGCTCTGTGCTGCTACAGCTGCGGGACGAGTTAGCCTGCAACTGTCTCCTACCGATGACCTGTTGTCACCACCCAGAGTGCCTACAGAAGCTGGCGCAGCATTTTCAAGGGCTGTTCGAAGGGCTGCAGCTATTTTACACTTGCACCCCCCATCGGTCTCCTTGTCTCCTGATCCATTATTGGATCACCTCCACCAGGGTGCGGTGGACATGGAGCCCTTGCTGCCTTTTGACGGGTTGTTGTTTGACTCCCTTCTTGGCGCATGGGCACGGCCCTCCTCGGCGGACCCTGTGGATCGGGCCGTTGCTCATAGGCACCGTCCAGCTCCGTGGGATCCTGCCTGTTTGTCCCTTCATCCTGGGGCTCAGGGTCGAGTACTCCAGGTGGCTTTTGCCACGCAGCCCTCCTCTCCTCTTCCATTGCTGCCTTCCTCTAGGGAGTCTCGTTGGTTGGAGGCATGTGGCCGCCATGTTTTTGCGTCCACTAGTTCGGGCATCCGCGCTCTGAACACGGCTTGCGTGTTTGCACGGGCTTCTTGTGCCATTTGGGACTCCGTCGAGTGTCTTCTTCCCACTCTCCCCGAGAGTCCTTGTGCTGACCTGGCCCATCTCCTTCATTTAGGCCGAGAAATGGCACAATTTACCATTCGGTCGGCCATCGACACCACAGACTCAGTGGGTCGGGCGATGGCCAGGTCCGTTGCTCTGCGTCGCCATGCCTGGCTGCGCGAGGGGGGGTTTTCCCGGTGAATGTTCGGGAGAGTCTTCGGGATCTGCCATTTGATGGAGTGTCCCTTTTTGATGGTCATGCGGACTCAGCGGTCGATCGCCTCCTGTCTGACCTCCCATGATTTTATTATGTTCTGGTCAGTTTGCGGGTTTTTCCATTACCTATACGGTGTTGTCTTTGATTAATATGGGCCCTGGGTTCCTGATGTGGTACCCAGACGGCCTGGGAGGTTTCTCACCTTGGTTACTTAGCTTTATTGCAGCTGGACGGCTGCTTCTGCTTATGTTGATCCTCTGTCTATGCGTTCACGCTCAAGAGGTGCCCCTAGTTGGGGTTGAGACTTACCCTATGTGGGGTGTTCGTTGGCTATTGTATAGCTACCTCCCTCACACAGAAGCCTTGATAGGCTTCTGTGGAGTCTTTTTCCTGGCATTGTCCTGCGGATGTGACTGTCGTCTTTTCCGCTGTTGTGGCCCTTTCGCTGCCTTGTTGCAGCCACAGGCTGGCATCGCTCTGTGGCCTTTCTGATGGGGCCTGCAGATGGTCTGTGGCAACCCCCTGCATCTGCAGATGCTCCGTTTCTTAAGGTTCTGCCTCGCTTGCCTCTTCCAGGAGGGTCTTTTCAGCTTGGCCCTCCTTGGTTTTTTTTCTGGCTGCCTTTCTCGTCAGCCGCTGTCTCTTAGACCACCTTGTTCCTTTCGTGCATGGGTCTTCCGTTACGGACGCCCCACCTGAGGTCGGCCTCGGGGTGGAGCCCTGTCGCTGCCCCCTAGGCACGCAGCGCGCCTTGGCACGGTTCTTCTGTGTTCTTTGGGCGGCCGGTGGATGCCCCCTGGTATATTCGATGTCGCGGAGGGCTTCCGCTTTCCTTCCGCTTCTGCGCTGCCTGGTTCTACTCTCCTCTCCGCGCAAAGTAGTTCTTTCTTGTAGTTCAGTCCCGTCTGGACTTCGTTCTTACATGTGGCGTCTTGGCCGCATTCGACATTGCTGTACATTGCCTTGTGCCCTACTTCTTGGGCACTTCCCTGGCGTGGCCTGTTCCCCTGCTGCTTCCGCGCAGGACTTTGTCATGTTTCTACTTCGGGCTGCTGTTGCTGCTCTCTGTGCAAGTGTTCTCCTCAGGACGTTCTCTGTCCTGTGTGTGTTATTTTGCGTACACCTCCTGTTACTCTATGTACGCTCGTGCTGACTCTTTCCTGTCCTACTCAGCATTTCAATCGGTCTCGCGGGGGACCTTGGCTCCCCTTTGCCGAGAGCTGGTGTCGCTTATAGTTCTGGACATTTGATTTGTCCGGTTGGGATACAACGTGACTGTTGATACCTATAGTGGCTCTTGCTTTCTTTAGCAAACCATCATTCACGGCTGCGCCCTTTCTTGCTGTTTATTCTGGCGTTCTACACACACCTAGGGGACACGCATGCTAGGTACTTGCTACGCTGCCCGTGGTCTTGGCCTCCGCTTCCCCGTAGGAGCCAGCCTTCTGTGTGTGTACGGTTGCCGGGGTCCCTTTCACAGGTTGTCTACCTGGTGATGCATCTCTAGCATCTGGGCTATCACTTGCAGCGCTCCCTTGTGCCTTCCCTTTTACTTGGTGTGGTTCTAGTGGTACCCCCGGTCCCTCCGGTGTACTTCTGTTCCCCGCATGCGTGGCTCTTTTTTCTCGCATGCTTCTCTGTCATTCTGCTTTTGATCTCTGCCCTTCCCCACGTTTTAGTGCAAGGGCACTTGGGCGATGGCGAGTCTTGTGTCGCGTGTACACAGGCTCTTCCTGGGCATGGTCAGCATCCTACTGCTGCTGTCCACTGTGCCTGGCTAGTGCGCTTCCACAGTGTTTCTTCCACTGTTGTGCATGTTCGACCTTCATGCTCGGGCCCGATTGTGCCTTATTGTCCCCTCGCTGGACCTTTCTCTCTTGCAGTCCCCTCGGATCCTACGGATCCCTCGGCTCCTGCGATCAGCTCGTCTTCTTTTCCGGAAGTACTCGACTGTCGCATTCTGCACTGACCTCCTGGTTCTGTGCTCCCTTTCATCCCTGTATACACGAAAGGGCTTTCCTGCCGCTCCTCGGCGGCTTGTGATGCCTTGCCTCCCATTGTTGGCCGCTCCCTGCGGAGTTTCCAGGTCTGGTGTTCGCCGCTCTGGCATTGCTGCCCCCACTGTGTTTAGTCACTGTGTTGACCATTGGGGTTCCCTTTGGAACTTCGGGGGGTTTGCTCGCAGGCCCGCCTCCTATGGGGTATGGCTTTGGTATCTATTCTAAGTTAAGGAATCTGCGGCTAGATGTCTCTATCAGATGTAAGAGTTACGATGTATCTGGTAGAGACACAGTCTAGCCGCAGATTCCTTAACGCCCGCCCATCCTCCCCGTTCTGCGAGGACCTTTTCAGGTGGGGTTTTATGCATTCGCCTCCCTCTTGGTGGCTTTGTCGTCCTGCGGGGTGACATCTTTCACCTCCCTCCACGGTAGGTTCATTCCTTTTGTTTACTTGTTCTGCTCCTCCCAATATCGTGCTTGGGAGGTGGATTCAGGTCTTCTTCAACAATACCTACACTGTGGTTCTCCCAGTATAGGGCCTACTGATGTTGTTTTCCCACCCTCCCACCTGCTCCATTGACTCTCCTACGGTCGTTTGGCCTGAGGTCTTGTTGTAGGGATTCTGCACATACACAGAGCTATGCACAGGATAATAGGACCTCGGAGTATAGTGGTGAGCCAACCATACACCTTAGTACCCACAATCCCAACCCGACTAGCATTAGCGTCTCAGCAACGATGCTACCAATGATTAGACAACCCAGAACACAGTCTCTCTCTCTCTCTCTCTCTCTCTCTCTCTCTCTCTCTCTCTCTCTCTCTCTCTCTCTCTCTCTCTCTCTCAGGACTCGCGGGAGCAAGAACACCCTTTCATAACTCACTCATACCTGTCCACAACGTGCGTAATAAGAGACACTGTATAGTTTACAATGTTTATTTCAACTATCGTGCTCTAAGATACAGTACACGTGCCAGTACTATCAGCATAATGCATAAGAATAAAATAATAAGCATAGTTACAATTCCATAGAATACAAACGGGGAAAGCATTTCATAAAGCAGTGGATAGAGGGCTAAATGACCATACCACCCTCCCCATGCTATAAACTAGTTTATTATAAAAATAGAAGACCTCTGGGCATTGTCAGGCAGACCCTCATACCTCAATATCTAGATGCAAGGTTTACATCATCAGACAAGCACAGCTCTTCTCTCTGGAAAGGTTTCTCTCCAAGTGTCTCTAACAGTGAAAATCACAATATTAAAAGCACACGAATTTCTCCAGTGCAGCTGCATTCAGTGTTATGTCTAAGTGCGAGGGGCTGACCAGATCAGCAAGAACAAGGGACATTGTTTTTCGACCTTGTACATGATGTGCAGACGAAACCCAAAGGGAACAGGAGGAAAGGTGAAAGGCGAAAAGGCAGACCGTTCCAAAATAGCCGGGCACAAGCAGAGGCTGGAAAAACAAGGGCACAAAGTAACGTGCGCAAAAAGGCATCATGGCAGCCAGGCCTAAGCCAACTTAGCAATGCAGACAAAGAGGCCACAAACCACATGACACCCTCCCCTGGTCAGTCCATTGGTGAAGACATAGGACGAAGACAGAGTTCAAATAGATGGAGCAGAACGGAAACGTCTGTTTTGGAATAGTCCCCAATGAAGGACAACGAGTGGGACAGAGAAAAAAATAAAAATACACTATCAAAAAATTCATTGAGGCTGGACGCCGAACGCGGAGGCCCCCTAATCTAATAGAGTGTAAGTGCAGAAAAACGCCACACCATCCAATAGGACATCGTTGGAATCGTCAGAAAAGAGACGCCATCCAGTCCAGCAAATCAAAACTGCATTCATGATCCTCGCAAGAGGGAGCAGCGAGCAGCATTGCGGGACAACTTGCGTGATACTCTTAACTTTGTTTTAGGAGAGTCTGAGCAGCCGCCCAGACATCCCATTGTGCCAAAATGCCAAGTGCAGCCGCACGCGCCATGTAGCCGGCACCGGAACAGTCCCGCTCATGAGCCTCTAAGGGACCCATCAACTGGACAAAATCCGGGTGAGACGGAGACGTATTGGAGAGGCAATAATCCAAGGACCATGAGAAAGGACATCGGATGAAAGACATCACAGGTTGCACGCAAGTGAAATACGCAAAGCGAAAATAAAGTCTATAGGACACACCGAGCGTTGCCAATGGCAGGACGCCGAAACCGGCGAGTATGCGCTCACGGAGCATCCGGAGTCGACCGTGGTCTAGGAGGGCCCCAGGAATTGCAGCCATTGCGTAGCAAACAGATCAAAAGCAATATACCAGCCGCTAAGGCGAGGATCAACGGAAAGCCGCCAAAGACGCTGGAAAAAATGGAATGAATAAAAGCCGGTATTACACCAAATATAGTTTGAAAGGAGGTAACAAGGCCAGAGCCCACAACCTTAAAAAAGTGCACAAGACCTTCGGTGCGGGAAGCATTGAAAACACAGTGAATTAGTTCACCGAAATGTTGTGGGAGGTTTGTGTTCAAAAGGGCCTGTATTTCACTGTGGGTACTCGCCACCTGGAGAATGAACGTCTCCCGGGCGGATGTGAGCATAACCTCCTGGTTCAATAATAGCGCCTTTATTCTGCTCAACGTATTGAAATCCGCCTTCAAAGTAGGAATGGAAGGCCAAAGGGAACTATCTACGATGCCGTGCGGGGGAGGAAAAAGCACATTTTTGCAGCAGACAACCCTGTGGGAAACTGTTACACTATAGGGTATGCCGGCCAGCATGCCACAGCAGTCCTGATTATTTAGAAGGAGATAGCTACCATTTGCAAGCACAGTGAAAGTAGGAGATATAGAAGGAGCAGGAATGCCCTTTAAAACACAAGCAAGATTCGGTGCCGAAACATTACAAGCTCCGTGCAATTTAATGTGTTTGCAAACAAGGGAATGACCCACAGTAGAATCGCATGACTCCCCCGTGAGAAAAACTTCCTTCCCGTCCCTAAGACATTTATACATGAAAGGCAGGGACCAAAGTTCATGCAGGAAAGTACTTCCTAAAGGCCGAAAGCGGCCGACAGGATAATGTTTCATGCAGGAACTGAACTCAAATAAAGAAAAAGGCAAAGCGATAACACCATGTACTAGCCACACAGCAGAATCTAATTCCGCAACAGAGAATGGTAAGGGCTCTATTTTTTCGATATGTAACAGAGTGTATGCTGCATCTTTCATGGACATGAATTGCTGTTTCTCAGTCAAATTAAAAGGTAAGAATAAGGCAGAGGTGTTCAAAAAGTGCCAAGGAACTTTACCCAATTTAAGTGTTTGCAAAGTCCATGCAAACTGCATTACTGAACGCAATTGATTTTGACCATGATATAACACAGAAATATCATCCTGTACAATATCAACAGAGGAAATAATATTCTCTAACGTGTAAACGCAGGAAGACAGGGTATTAATACTATTGTCAACAACAGCAAGCACCTTTTCTAGATTTGCTTGATCTATTTCCCGAAGACGGGAAGCAGCTTCAATTTGCGAAAGCTTCCAGAGTTCATTGTAAGTTTCATAAATGAATCTCTTTGGTCGAGGACCACGAGGCCCCAGAACAAAGTCGGACAGATCAATGTTGCCTGATAAGAGGGATAAATGTTGTTTAACAGAATCTAAGGAAGAGTGCTGCAACCACTGTTTACACAATTTACCAACAGAATATGTTGTAACAGTATGAGAGTCAGAAAACCTGGGGTCCGGCCTATCCTGTTTGTAACCAGGATCCGTGTCAAGAAAACGCAGTTGGCAGGCATTAGATGCTATGGGCCAAGCCAACCAGGGTGACTGAACAAACGTAGAGACATTAAACGAATTGTTCTGGAACAATGCTTGCAACTTTGCAATGGAAATATTGAAAAGCAAGCTCTCGTTGGGAGTGGAAGACAATACAGGAATGGAAGGTGCATTTAATTGTTTGGAAGTAGCCAAACCCCAACACGTTGTTTGATAGATGGTTTGATTTAAAAATAAAATCTGGGCCGGGATGAGGCAAGCACGGTGCAAAGCTTCTGTGCCTTGCACCTGCCATTCTTTGGAGCCCCAGATTGATTTTAAGTCAATTGTGTCCCGCAAATGGTCATACCCACCCACAGCTAAGGCGTTCAAAAAGGAACCCGAATACAGCAATTTGGTGTGGGTTAACATGATTTTCTGAGTGGACGAAGTGTTCAATTTAAAGTAATAGGACCCAGGGTTCGATCTATCAAAGTCGGTAAAATAAGTAAACTTATTTCTAAGAGTCTGGGAGCTACCTGGCAAAGGGGTCGGACAATGTTCCCATTGGGTGTAATTAAAAGGACCCCGAAGGGTACTGGGTTTATGGAGAAAGTGGTTGCCCCAATGCTGGTAACAATATAAATCGGCATAACTCGCAGAATTTAAATACAGATCTTCAGCATTAAATGCAGCATAATATTTCAAATCAGAAAACGATTCAATGGCATGTACGTCCCAATCGTCAGAATGAATGTTACTTTTAACAACATCACCCATTGAAACACGGAGGACATTTGGTACATTAATAACCTCGGTGGGTCCATGAATTTGGAAATTTACCGCATCCCATACGATGCCATCAGCGACTGGAAAAGCTGAAATGTTTACAAATGTATGGTCACGCTTCATGATGTGAGATGAAGAATGCGGAGCCAAAGTTCCAGCGACACAGTTCACAGCAGAGCGTTCTGGTAAATAGTGACCATTGATGAGTAAGAAAAAAACTGTTACAAAGCCAATGGACATGAACAGAAAAATCAGGAATAGAACCAACCAGATGTATGTCCATGGTGGGATTAAAAAATTGTCTCTGAACCAGTATACAAAAATACTGAATCTGGACGGGATAAGTGCTGAGGTGGAATCCGAGTCAAAGGAATAACGTGTTGGGCTCAGTGGCGTAGTTGGCAGATGAGCCACGGACTCGGTGGCGGGGTAGGTATACTCGGTCTCCTCGTTGCAGGGGGAATCCGGGTAGTCGAGCAGGCGATCAGGCAAATCTACCATCTCAATGGCAACATCAGTGACCGTTCGGGCTGGAAGGCCACAAACATTTGTCCTGGAAATGACTGGACAAGAGACCGCTGGTGTTATACTATTCAGGATCGGCCAGATGTTGTAGCTTGACATTTTCCACTGAGATGTGTCTGTTTTCCTTGCGACCAGGAAGCGGTGGTAAGATGACTGTACGAGTACCCTTCAAGCCAAGGACTGGAACCGGTGCACGATAAGAGGGGCCAAATTCTTTTTTGTTCTCCACCTTTTCGCGGACCAGGTCTCCAACTTTCGGAAGCCAGCCGGCAACCGGAATCTGCAGCGCAGCGTCTGTGGCTGAAGGTAAATGTTCGATTGCAAGTTTGTCTCGGGCTTCTTGTAAGTCCTGTAACATAGTGGAATGGTTATCTACATCAAAGATTGCGGATTGCGCCGCCATGTCTAGACCATCAAGGTCGGGCACAAACATTCGTATGCCAAAGAGCATTTCGTATGGGGTCCGCCCACCCAGAGGTCTTCTAGGGAGTTTATTAAGTGCACGTTGTACGGTATACAAGTGGGCCAGCCAGTTCCTGCCAGTACCTAAGACTCTAGCTGTCAAGGATTGCTTTAAGTCACGGTTCATTCGTTCAACAATCGAATTGCCCTCAGGCCGATATGGAGACGAAAATTTCACCCGCACCCCCAGTGACCCCATTGCGTCCTTGTAGGCCTTAGAGGCGAATGCTGGACCTTGGTCAGAATGGAAGGTGCCGCAGGCAAAAATTCCCACAAAGACACGCAAATCCCTGATGACATTTCGAGCGTCAGCACTCCATTGTGGCCAGACCCAGATGAAACGTGTGCACGAATCCACTGCAACCAGGATGTACTTATATGCAGTGTCAGAAGAAAATGGACCGCAGTGATCCAGGTAAAGACACCCAAAAGGTCTGTTGGAAATGCAGAGGGGTGTCTGTGGTGGCCGTGTAACTGTGGAAGGCTTAATTTGCTGACAAACATCACAAGAAAGCACATAAGTACGGGTCTGTTTATATAAACCACGCCACCAGTAACGCTGCTGCAAGATGGAAACCGTCGCAGACACGCCAGCATGTGCCGAAGCCATGCCTTCGTGTGCGGCAGTTACCAAGGAAAGTCTACGGTCCGCGTTGGGAATCAGCCGATCACCAACGTCAGGAATTCTTACGTAAGGAGCCTGTTCGGGACCTAATTGATAAGAGTATTTGGAAGGGAAACTCCGTGGGTAATTAGCACCTTCCTTTGTCGCAGCAATAGCTGCCAAAATATCATTATCTATTTTAGTCATGGATCTTGTAACTGCTGCTACTGTGCACGTGGCTACTGCTGATTTGGCAGCTTCATCTGCCAAACCGTTACTGACAGCGTGTGCGCCCACACGCTGATGGCCAAGAGTGTGAATCACCTGTGTGAGAGGCAGACGTTGTTTCAAATCTGCCACTCGAACCCAAAGCATCTTATGCTTAATTGTGCTGCGTTTGGCATCTCTATAGTCATTTTGTGACCAAAAGAATAGATTGTCATTGAAAGACTGAACACAGTAGTAAGAATCGCACACAATAAGAGTTGTCACGTCTGGATTAGCGAACTCAAGGGCGAGCACCAAAGCACGTAGCTCGGCCAACTGTGCAGTACTGTCTCCTAGTGCCTGAGTGTGCACTACCGTCTGCTTGAACTCACCATTCACCATAGTACCTGCAACAATAGCACAAGCTGCTGAATAAGCATGCTTGGAACCTGTGGCCGGTTGTGCCGAACCCTCGGTATAGATAATACATTCGTACTCCTCAAGCGGTAGCAAAGACAGAGGAGGATGAACAAATTCATACTGTAAAAACTCCTGTGTCTGTAGTGAAGAATCAAAGATAAACGTGACATCCGGAGATGTCAGAGATGTAGCCCATTGGATCCAACGGGGGTGCAAAGCCTTAGAGTTCGGTACACTTGCTTTCGTCACAGCCTCAAGGGCAGGATATGGTGTTACCACCAAAATGCGTTTTCCCTGTGCCAGTGCGCGTTCCTTTAGAATCGCCATTTGCACTGCAGTCTAAACTTTCTCCACAGAGGAGAAGCGCATTTCTGCAGAAGTGTAAAGATGTGACTTGTATGCAATCGGTACTGTGTCACCTTCGTTAAAGGTTAAGTACGTGAAACCCACTGCCCCTGGAACGATTCTAATCACCAGGTTTGTGTGGTTGTCACGAGTCAATAAGAACTTAGATTCAAGTAAATCTGACTGCAAAGATTGTAGTATAGAGGAATGCTCGGGAAGCCAGCATGACTTCGAAAAGTTAGGTTGTATCAAGGCATAAAGAGGCTTGATACGCTGGGCATATTCGGGAATATAAGTACGCCCGAAGTTCAGAAAACCCAGGAAAGACTGAAGCTTCTTCAGAGTAGTTGGAGGGCACAGAAGTGCGCATTTCTCCAGGAAATGGGGTGCTAAGCCCTTACCTTCATTGTTGAGCTCATAGCCCAAAAACAAAACGGTAAATTCAGCAATGTGAGACTTGGCAAAATTAAATTTGTATCCTAAGACCGCAAATTCAAGAATAATGCGGTCCACTCGGGAAAGATGCGGCCATAACTCGTCTGTCAGATAGATATCGTCGTCGTACGAACACGCATCTGGGTCTTTGCTGTCCAACAAAGAGACAACACGGGCGGCGAATACACCCGGACTGTTCTTGTAGCCCATGGGTAAACGCCGGAATTTGAATTGTTTACCACCGGAAGTGAAAGCGCTCCATTGGCCGCACTCCGGGGACAAGTTGTGCGTGTAAAATCCATTGGATAGGTCAAGTGTCGTTTTATATTTTTTACGAACAAGACTGTCTACAAGCGCAGAACTGTGGGTATTTTGCACCGCAAAGGTCCGACAATGAGAGTTCAGATGTCGGTAATCCAAAACTAGGCGGTACGATCCATCGGGTTTAGAAACCGCGAAAAGGGGATTATTCATGGGTGATACGCATGTTTCAATTACTCCTTGATATTCTAACTGTCAGAATTTCGGAAACGGGACCTTTAGCTTCCCGCTTGATGGGATATTGGGGTTGTGGCTGTGGCAGCGACCGCAAAGGAATATCATGGGGGGGAGAATCTTCATCCCAGCCCACGTGGTTGCGGTATAACGCCGGAGCAAGGGACACAGCCCACTCAGCTGCGAGAGCCTCCGCTTTGTCCTTGGGGACATGACGAGAAAAGCTCGGAAGGATTACCTCCTCCCCTCTACGCGCAGAAAGTACGAAAGGGGGCGGCCAATCCACCTCAGCTAACAAAATGTCGTAAGAAGAGGTCAGATTCTCCCAAAAAATCCCTTTAATAACACGCTGTATGTCACCCTCAATTTGAATGACAATATTATATAGTCTGTCAGGGGGTGCCACTCTGGTGTCTGCTGTCTCGACAGTAATGAATGTATCAGTTGCTGTCGCCTCCACATGAGGACGTAGTGCCTCCCGCACTATGGTAACTTCCGCGGCGCTGTCTAGGAGCGTCACTGCCCACGTCCAATTCAGGAGTCTCGTTCTCACCGTCTGTGGCATACCTCGCTGTTACAGCTGCAACTTTTTTCTTCTGAAACTGTGGGCGAGAACGTTGAAATTCTTCTGGTTTCCCTCGGACTTGTTGTCGAGGTTGGTCTCGTCCCTGTGGAGCCTCTCGACCCCTGCCTCTATCCTGGCGTTCTCCTCCACTTGTCTGGGAGGTCGACGGTGCCTGTGAAGAACGAGGAAAACGCTGATCAGGGACTTGAAATCTCTCTGGAGATTTTATTCTCGCTCTATCGCGCAAATCATATGTGCGTTCAGAAGATACGGAAACCGGGGATTCGCCTCGCGACCCTGGCTTCTTCTGCTGTTGTTTACCCTGTTTTTTCAACCTCCAGCTCTTTTTAGTAAAGAACGGTTTCTCATCTTTCTCAGATTGAGTTTTTGGTTGCGATTGAGTATGAGTTTTAGCAAAAGGCTTGACTCCCAGGCTATTACGGCCAATGGTTTTGTAAGCCTGTGCAATAATTTTCGGTAATTCGCGCGGCTTGTCCGGTTCTGGGATCAAAGCCAAAGCATTAGCTACTTGAAAGTTAACTGCATCGCCCTTGACATTCGCAAGGATCAAATCAGCCACTACATCGAACACTCCCACCAGTCTCATCCCTAATTCCACAGCCGCTTCAGGGCCATGCTCATCCTGCACTCGTTTAATTACAGAGGGGAGAACTGTCATGGAAGGAGTGCCGAAACACCGCATATACTGCTGCGAATACCTTACCCCAGTTGTTGCATTCTGCCAACTTGGGGATTGTCTTTTGGTAAACTAATCGTCAAAATCCTGTGTTTTTCCACAGGAGAAATATTTGGAAAAACTGCCTCCAGCTGGTCAAATTTTTCTGCAAGCCAATAAGGTAAATCGTCCTTATTTTGTGGGCGCTTGCCCATCACCGAATTAACCATGACGGGACTTATGGTTACGCCGCCTGGTCCAGCTGGATGCGCTGCAACGCCAGGTGGGGCTCCCTGGATGTTGCCTGTAACATACTGTGCTAAAGCTCTATGCACACGTATCAAAGACGAATGCAAATTACGCAGGTCAGCGACTGCAAGTGTCATTTAACGCGGATATGGGGTATACCCGGCCAAAACAGGCCAAGTGGCCCCTTCAATCGATAAGGGGCCTAAACGAACCGAGGTAATTGGTTGGGGGAGGGCGCCATCAAACCAAACACGGTGTTGCCATGCCATCAGCGGTACTTCAAGATTCCTATAAGGCCTATAGACATTAGGAAGTGCGGTGGCTGTATATTCATGGAACAAATTATCAGTCCCATCCACCGCCGGAAAGGTGATCCAAGTGTAAAATACCTCAAAGTGGTAAGCAGGAGCCGCTTGTACCACAAAGATCAGATCGACACCCGCGTCAGGCACTCCATACGCTGTCAAATGAGCTTTGAGCGCTGCGCGGCTATGTGCCGCAATTTGGACAGCCATTTAAGGCTAAAAAGTATTCGACAACCTAGTAGGAGGCAGCACAATATAGGGTTGTGTTTAAACACATTTTAACAACTTCAAGCTTGAAGGAACCTATAAAAACGTCAATATAGGAGGTATCGCCCTCACACACGCCTCCGGAAGCGTCCGCAAAGGGTGTTGTGGACAAGCACAAGTACTACTCAAGCGTCTCGCAGATAAACAGCCCACTTCGTTGGTGGCGCCATGTTGTAGGGATTCTGCACATACACAGAGCTATGCACAGGATAATAGGACCTCGGAGTATAGTGGTGAGCCAACCATACACCTTAGTACCCACAATCCCAACCCGACTAGCATTAGCGTCTCATTAGCAACGATGCTACCAATGATTAGACAACCCAGAACACGGTCTCTCTCTCTCTCTCAGGACTCGCGGGAGCAAGAACACCCTTTCATAACTCACTCATACCTGTCCACAACGTGCGTAATAAGAGACACGGTATAGTTTACAATGTTTATTTCAACTATCGTGCTCTATGATACAGTACACGTGCCAGTACTATCAGCATAATGCATAAGAATAAAATAATAAGCATAGTTACAATTCCATAGAATACAAACGGGGAAAGCATTTCATAAAGCAGTGGATATAGGGCTAAATGACCGTACCAACCTCCCCGTGCTATAAACTAGTTTATTATATAAATAGAAGACCTCTGGGCATTGTCAGGCAGACCCTCATACCTCAATATCTAGATGCAAGGTTTACATCATCAGACAAGCACAGCTCTTCTCTCTGGAAAGGTTTCTCTCCAAGTGTCTCTAACAGTGAAAATCACAATATTAAAAGCACACGAATTTCTCCAGTGCAGCTGCATTCAGTGTTATGTCTAAGTGCGAGGGGCTGACCAGATCAGCAAGAACAAGGGACATTGTTTTTCGACCTTGTACATGATGTGCAGACGAAACCCAAAGGGAACAGTAGGAAAGGTGAAAGGCGAAAAGGTAGACAGTTCCAAAATAGCCGGGCACAAGCAGAGGCTGGAAAAACAAGGGCACAAAGTAACGTGCGCAAAAAGGCATCATGGCAGCCAGGCCTAAGCCAACTTAGCAATGCAGACAAAGAGGCCACAAACCACACGACAGTCTCTTGGCCTGTGCCTCAATCCACTAGATCTCTTCGAGGGGGAAGGTGTTGCAGATCTTTAATAGTTTGTCTTTCATTCGGTGGTTCCAGGCTTCTTGCCTGTCACGGTTCGATCTTGTAGTTGCAGGCGTTCTGTCGTCTGCCTTCACGTTCTTTTCGTATGTCGTTTTGCCTCGGGGGAGGGCATAGCCTTGCGGGACTGCTTCTCAGTGTCCTGCTTTGCTTTTCTCCCTTCAATTCTTCTGGTGCGGGATTCTATCGCCTGCCTTGGCATTCTTTTCATATGTCCTTTTGCCTACAGGGAGGGCGTTGTCTTCGCTTTGCGGGGATCCTTCTCAGAGCCTGCTCTTTCCCTCTACTTGCTTTCACTATACAGTGCTTATCACTGTCGTTTATGGTAGTTTTCAATATACAGTGCTTGTCACTGTTGGATGTGGTGATTTCTCACCATTCGATTCTTTTGGTTTCACTGATTTTCATATTTTTTCGCGCACTGTTCCCATAATATCACAGTCTTTGGTGGTGGCTCTGCGTTGTGGCGCGGAAAAGTTTCTCCGAAGAAAACTGACGTCAGCGCGCCGGGAGGGTCTTATATGGCTCAGCTGACGTCATGTCTGGGGACGACGTCCGGGCGGAGCCAGGCGGCGCCGCCGCCTCCCGGCGCGCAGAGATGCTGCTGCAAATGTTTTCCGGATCCAGTCTGACGCCTGGGGATATTCTAAGTTAAGGAATCTGCGGCTAGACTGTGTCTCTAACAGATACATCGTTACCGAAGGTAAGTCACTCTTACTTCTCAACCAAACCTGCGGACTGGCGGTGGTTTGCAGCATGAAACTGCTGTCTGATATGTAGTCCCTCACAAACTAACTGAATTACTTTGGCGTTAAAGTGACTTCCATTATCACTCCAAATCAAACGGGACAAGCCGAAGCGAGGAAAGAACTCCTTCAGTAGTACTTTTGCAGTCGCTATGGCTGCATTTTCTTTCGTGGGATAGGCCTCAACCCATTTACTGAATGCACCAACAACCACCAACACATTTCAAATTGTTGACTCGATCCATCTCTATATAATCTATCTGAAGGACCTCAAAAGGGAAAGTGGGAGGTGCAAAATTACTAGGTGGCGTAGGGGTACCTTTTCCAGGATTGTGCATCATACACACCATACAATATTTGACCAAATGAGCGGCAGTCTTTGGGATATTATCATTTTGCCATACAGGATCTAGCAACTTACAAATACCTTTAGCACTGATATGAGCTGGCCCATGTGTCATGGTGACTACGGGAAGAACATATGCATCTGGTAGCATCCATCTCTGTTTCCCTGACTTATCAGTCCAACACCCCTCCTCATCCAAACGTGCTGTGCTTTCCTGCCATATTGCTAATTCCTCAATCGTTGCCTCACTCTGTATCTCCTTGATGTTTTCCAGTGTATCCTCAAACATGGTGACCTTGGGCACCCACCTAGCGGGACCTGCTACAAACATCCTTTTCATCTTCGTTCGGGCTGTCTCCTTAGCTGTCTGATCTGCAAAGGCATTCCCTTTACCCACATTGTCAGTAATTGTCTTGTGGACGCTGCACTTTACTATCGCTAATTTCTTGGGGAGTGTCAAAGCCGACAAAAGCCTATGTATAAGGGGGCCATGCTGGATCTTCATCCCATGGGAAGTGAGAAACACTCTCTCTGCCCAGAGCCGTCCAAAATTATGGGTGACTCCGAAGGCATACTGACTGTCAGTATAGATATTGACAGCCAGTCCCTCACTCAACTCACAGGCTCGAATGAGGGCAGCGAGCTCTGCAGCTTGGGCCGACTGATAGGAAACTTGTGACGTCTCAACTACCGTGTACAGTGTTGTGATTGCGTATGCGGGGGTTGTAGTGCCATCTGGTAACTTAAAACAAGAGCCATCGACATATAGTTCCCCTTGGGGGTCAGATAAGCGAACATCAGTCAGGTCTACTCGTCCTTTTGTCTCTTCCTCCGTCCGGAAGATACAATCATGTATGTCAATTTCCTCACTCTCAGAAGGGAGGGGTAGTAACGTGGCTGGGTTCAGAGTGGCACATCTTTTGATCGTGACATGTGGTGCAAAGAGAGTTAGCTCATAACCGGTCAGACGTGCATTGGTGAGGTGCTGCGTCTTGGTCTTAATCAAAAGGGTATCCACAGCATGGGGCACCATGACTGTGAGGTCAGTATTAAGTACGAGCCCAGCCGATTGCCTTATGGAGACGGCCACAGCTCAGGAGGGCTCTTGCGACAGGGTCAAGAAGAGTAGAAAAATAAGCCCACGGCCGTTGCTTACCTCCAAAGGCCTGTGTTAAGACAGAAAGCGCACAGCCAGCTGTCTCGTGTACGTACAGCACGAACGGCTTCGCATAGTCAGGCGTACCAAGCACAGGCGCAGAGCAAAGCGCAACTTTTAATTGCTCAAAAGACTGCTGACATTCAGGCGTCCAAGGCAAGGGTTCATGCACATCTTTAGTGGTTAGTGCAAGCAGGGGTTTTGTTAGTGACGAGTAGTTAGGGATCCATTGGCGACATTAGGAAGTAATGCAAATGAAAGCGCGCACATCCGTTTGAGTTTTTGGGATGGGCATTTTAACAATGGTACTGATGCGCTCAGGGGTCAATCTCCTACCCTCCTTCGACAGTAGGTGACCTCCTGTCGACAATATTGAAGTTTGGAAAGGGACACATTATTTCCGTGATGTGCCAAATGCAATAACAATTGAACCGTACTGTCTGCAACCCTTTTCAGTGTCAGAAGCGATGAGAAGGTCGTCTACATATTGGAGCAATACATTACCTGAAGGAAGCGCAAGGGAGTCCAATTGGGCTTTTAAAGCTTGACTATATGTACTAGGGCTCTCAGTATAGCCCTGAGGAGCTCGACAGAATCTAAAGCTTCTGCCAGCTAGTGTAAAACCGAACAAGTACCTGCTATCTGGATGGATCGGAATACTAAAGAATGCATTTTTTTTAGATCAATGACCGAGATGAATTTAGCAGTAGAAGGAATCCTCGTCGAAAGGGCAGTAATGTCAGGGGCCACTGGGAATTGAGGAACTACTATTTTATTAATTGCGTGCAAGTCAATCACAAAACGATAAAAATCTGGATGATCATCAGAAGAGCCTGAAGGTGCCCTCTTAAGAATGGGAAGAATAGGGCTATTACACACATTCGCAGTCGTCTCTTCGACAACACCTGACTTAATCAAGTCTTGTATAATTTGCAACAAGGCTTGCTCCCCTGCTTGTGGTATTTTGTACTGAGGAATACGAGGCAAAATGGCATTGTCTTTAATTTTGATGGAAACTGGGGGTATCTGCAATAGTCCTACGTCCGTGTCACCCGTTGCCCACAATGTGGGCGGCACGTCCTTAAATTCAACAGGGAGGGGTGCATCTTTGGACAGACACTGCTTAGTGCTGACCACATTCGGGCCCATTGTCATGTAAACACCTTCTGGGGAACAATAAATGGTAGCAGCAACTTCTTTAATAAATCTAAGCCCATCAGATTTTCTCCGCAATTAGATGTCAACAAAAATGGCGAATCCACAGTAAAAGGACCTATAGTCCGTGTAAGAGGTTTGGAAATGGGGCTCACAACCGGTACACCAGAAAATCCTACAGAAACATTATTATGGCCAGACAGAGCTGCCCCGGGGACCAGTGAATGAGAAATAGAGCTATTCATTGCACCTGTATGTATCCACCAAAAATCCCTTAGCTGAGCCATGCCAATCTGCAGTAACGTAAGGACCGTGCTGATCTACAGGTATCTGGACTGGTCCCTCACGCTGTCCCTTGCTGTCCTAGCTGTGAGATATTCCTGTCACCTCATCTATATCATAGTCGTCATGATAATACTGTCCGCCCCTATTGTCATCGAAGTAGTTACTATCAGGACAATCCTGTGAGGCTGCGCCATGCTGAGCTCTGTCCTGTCCACTAGCTCCACAACCCCGTCCACGAGAACCTCGTCATCTAGGGGCCGCGACTTTCTGCAACACCACCGGACACTCGCTACGCCAATGTCCCTCATCTTTACAATACGCACACTGATTCGGCCCTACAGGCATAGTATTCCGGCTAGTACGAGGAAGCTGTTGGGCCGTACCACCACATCCTCTACCATTCCCTCGAGAAGCCTGCTGCAACAACACCTTCGTCTTTAATTCTCCATGCTTTTTCTCCACCTCCTCCTCATTTTCCCTGTGCTCATAATACTGTGCCATACTCCAGATTACAGAAGGGAAGGAGGTAGTCCAAGTGCTCTCCGAGGCCTGGAACCAAGTCGCAATCTCAGAAAGCAGGCTCGTAACAAATCTATTAACGAACAATCGGACACCTCCCTCCACCGACAAATCCTGTCCGCTAAAATCCCAAAATACACCTTCAAAATGAGTGAAAAATCAGACACACTCATCTTTCTTCTGACAACATGCCGTTAACGTGTCCCAATCTACCCTTCTCGGTGGAATAAGAACGCATATACGTAATAATTCGGCCAGGCAAAGCTAGTATCTCGGCCTTAGGCTTCTCACCAGGCTTCCTCTCCTGGTCCCATGCTTTAATCTGATCCCAGGTACCACCCAATTGCACAACATGGTCCTGTGTGTGCACCTGTCTCCAAATATCAATGGGCACCAGTAAATCAAAGAACATCTCAATATCCGCAAGCGTCATCACTGTTGATGAAGCGGCCTCTCTCAATTCCTTATAATATGCAGTAGGATTTTTCCTAGGGTCGGGTAACTGAGTCTTAAGGGACAAAATCTCACTCCTTTTCCATGGAGTATAAACCCATTGTTCTTGGAAATGAGCCTCTACCCTTGGTCTAATAACGGTATTCTGCTGATCCCGTAGCTCCGGTAGTTCAGGGTGATATATGGGATGGACTTCCCTCATCGGAAACTGGGATACTATCTTTGGGCTCTTTTCAAGCAGCCTACTTCGATAAGCAACCAGCGTCGCGACATTACCAAAACCCTCACCAGGTGCCACATCAGCAGCATATACATGATCCCTAATATCATAAATAATCTGGGGTGCTACATCATTGAAACGCTGTTCCCACAGTCCAATCAAAGTAGCTGACATGTGCTTAAGGGCATGATGCTGCACAAACGGCTCATAGTCTTTCATCACACTCCACACATCTTCCACACTGTAAATGGGGTTACGAACCCACTGAGCGGCCTGATTGGCTACCACCCTTTTCTCTTCATCTCCCACATCAGATTGTATCAATATCCACCCCAGTCGCTCCCTAGCAGTCGCCCAGTCTCCGTCCCCTAGTCCACGTACGGGCATTCCGCTGCTCAGTAATGTCAGGAGATGGAGGAATAGAGGAGGAGTAGCAACAGAAGTAACGGGCACCAACGCCGCTGCCGGCTGCGACACAGGTGTAAGGGCTTGCAAGAGAGATGCCGAAACAATAGGCGTAGCAGGGAGACTGGCAGTCATCATAGCTGCAGAAGGCGAAGTCAAAGAAAGGGCAGGAGGCACTGTGGCCGAAACAGCTTGATCAATATCATCAAAAGTGCCCGTCAACCGCCACTGCAACTCGGCATTGTCCCTTGTATATTTGTGCCATAACGTACTAAACATAATAGGGCCAAGGCCATGTTTTACGTGCCTATCGAAAGTTGGAGTGCCTTCTGGAGGCGCTGGCTGACTTTCTTCCAATCGAGCATCAGCAGAACAACAACCACAGCCCAAACAAAACACTTTACTAAGACACTGCATTTTTCAAAAGAAAACGAGTTCACTATTTGTCTAGCAGATATTTGCAAATATCCTTACCAAAGTCCATTCTCAAATCTCATCAAATACAAATCAAAAATGGTACCATGTTCATAAAGAACTCAAACAAATTCAAGCGCTTGCCCAAAGACGGTCCTCAGACCGTGTCAAATACAAATCAAAATGGCGCCATATCCACAAAGAACCAAAGCAAACTCACCTGGTGCACACAGGTCTAACGAATTTATTCTCCACTGCCGACTCTTCGGACCAAACGGTCAGATTCAAGGGTTTCGCCGTTCAGGACCCCAGTCGGGATGATCGCTGGACGAGGCCCCGCCTGTGAGAAAGTGCTCTCTTTCTGCATGGTTGCCCCCACTTTTTGCTGAATTGCTGATGTGCTTTGACTGAGTGTGCCTGGGCACCTGCTAATAAGGTACCCAGGGCCTATGTTCTTTCCCTAAAACTGCATTGAAGCCTAAACCCAATTGGCATCTCTGGCCACAGGTCAGCCCCTGGTAAATGGTACCACAGGTACCCAGGGCACTGTGACCAGAGAAGGCCTCTAAGGGCTGCAGCACTTATTGTGCCACCCTTAGAGGTCCTGTACCTTCACACTCACACACTGCCTTTTCAGGCTACGTGTTTTGATGCAGAACAAAGTGAAGAGTTGACATGGCACACATCCCTGTGTAACTTATCATTCAAATGTTGTAGGATGCACACCTAGTTCCTCATGTCACACAACTTTTAATGCTGCTCAAAGGCATAGATAATTCGCGTGCTACCCTGGAACGTGCTCCGTCCGAGGCACGTGACTTGAACTAAACCAAGTATGGGAACCTCGTCAGGACCCAACCCAGGATGCACAGCGTTGCAGTGTATTCACCAAATGAATTCCAATACTTTTCTCATTATTTTCACCATATTTTTATTGTCTTCAGTTGATACGCAGTTCAATATCTCCAAACAAAATTATTCCAAATATTAACCACAGGTTAAAATCAAAGACGATCTGAAACCCCTCTGTGCCATGTCATTTAGAAAGCAAACTTCCAGTTCACAACTTTAAACATGCAATGTACCTTCAATCGCAGCCACGCTCCATCTTGCCCAAACACCGAAGTGTAACTGTTTGATCAAACTAACGTGAACATCCGGTCGTATTTAAATTAAACCACGTGATAAAACCATGGAACTAAACGAAATACGATTCCTCTAGATGCTTTGTCTGAGGTTCATCAGCAATTGAAAATATAAATGCAAATACGCACCCATCTTTCTCATTATTTATCCTAACGAGATTATTTTTAAAACAAATAAAAAATTAAAAAACAAAACAAAATAAAAAAATAAAACAAAAGTTGTGAACTGGAAGTTTGCTTTCTAAATGACATGGCACAGAGGGGTTTCAGATCGTCTTTGATTTTAAATTGGGTTTGTGTTTTTAACACGGGGGACCGTTCGTTTACACAGAGTGTCTTTTCGCATTATGAAAAGGTTAAAGGTCTCAGATTATTAGCACGATGTTAATCCATGTATACGGTTAGGTTGTTTTACCGGTCAATTTATTATGGCTGCATGAAAATAGGAGTCTAAGTACATTGGCAGATGTGCACATTCCATAAGAGTTCATGTAAACTGAAATGTGTTTCTTTTTTATTTTTGATGTAGTTACCCCCGAAGAAGGGCACGAGATGCCCGAAATGTATTGGGTCACATAAGTTGTCATCGCGCCATGAAGGAAAGTGAATCCCCTTGTGGTTTGAAGAAAAGCCTTTAAAGGCACATGTTGAACCTGTGGTTAATATTTGGAATAATTTTGTTTGGAGAAATTGAACTGCGTATCAACTGAAGACAATAAAAATATGGTGAAAATAATGAGAAAAGTATTGGAATTCATTTGGTGAATACACTGCAACGCTGTGCATCCTGGGTTGGGTCCTGACGAGGTTCCCATACATGGTTTACACATCCCTGTGTGCCATGCCTACAACCCACTGCCCTGGCATAGGTCAGTCACCCCTCTAGCTGGATGCACTATATCAGTGGTGAGGGTGCAGGTGCATGAGCCCTGTACCCCTACAGTGTCTAAGTCCATTCTTAGACATTGTAAGTGCAGTGCTGCCATTAAGCGTATATGGTGCTGGTAGTTTGTCATTATGAACTCCACAGCACCATAATGGCTACAATGAAAGCTGCTGAGAAGTTTGGTATCAAACTTCTTAGCACATTAAACCCACACTGATGCCAGTGTGGGATTTAATGAAAAATGCACACACAGGGCATCTTAGAGATGCCCCCTGAAAACTAACCTACCACTAGTGTCCAGGCTGAGTGGCTGCTTTCAGCTGCCACCACCAGACATGTTTCTGGACCCCTGGGTCGAGAGCCTGCTGCTCTCTGGGGCCTGAAACAATGCACATCCTGGGACGAGGTGCCAAGCCTCCTCCCCCAGGATGGGCAGGGTTCACGAAGGGGAAGCTTCAAAGGCTGGCCGCCATTGTGAGCTTCCCCAGGCCACTTGCTGCTTTCAGCAACTGGTCCCCACTGGTCCTGACCCCCACTTTGGGCGGGAGAACTGGCGGGAAAAACAAGTGAGGAAGAGAGGTGTGCCCACCTCTGCCAACTCCACCCCTCAGGTGGGGGAGGCGAGCTGAAGCACAATTCTCAGTCCCCGACATCTTGCAGATGGGGGACTCAGCCAACCAGGGACAGGCTCATGCCCCCCTCCCACTGGAGGGTGGCATAATAGGGGGTGTACCCACCCCAGGGAAGGGACCCATTGGTCCCTACCTTTTACCTACCTGTAACGCTCCTAAATCTAGTATTTAGGGGCACCCCTAAACCTTGCTTCCTCAGACAAGAACCTGCAACAAGAAAAGAAGTACCGAACAGCCGTGCCGAAGCTAACTAGAGGAAGACGCCCACTGACTTGGCCCCAGCCTTACAGGCCTGTCTCCACCTCGAACCTGCTCCTGCAAAATCCTGGTGTGTCCTGCAGCCAGCAACCTCAAAAACCCCGGAGGACCTGCCTGCCTTTAACCACAAAGACGGTCTCCCGTGAACACCGGATTTGTTCATCTGCAACCTCTGGCTCCGGCCGGACACCGCGAATCTGCACCCGCCGTCCACGCCCCGAGCTTGAGTGGGAAAACACCACAAGGAGGTCCCCCTGATAGAGCAAGGATTCGAGAAAAGTGAAACTTGCTCGATTAAATCCTCCATTAACTTTCACTAATCATTAATTTAGTAAATAAGACGAAACTAACATACACCCAACAGAGATACATGGGGAGAAAAGCTTACGCATGCTTGGATTAATGTGAAATAAAATGCAGCACAAATAAAACCCGCTTTAACTTGCAAAAACGCTTTGCGCATGTGCAAATTTAAATTACGCATAGGTAACGTGACTAACTCGCTTTGAGAGGGAAAATCTCACGCATGCGCAAGAAAGTCCAGAACGCGGTCTTGAGGTACCACATGCCCGGCATATGCTTGCTTGATTTAAACGAAAGCTGCTGCTATTAACGCTTTTGCCCAAGAGTAATAATAATTACAAGGGATAGAGTAGAAGTGGGTGGTGAACAGTGAGAATTACATGTTTAAGAAAATAACATCTGTTTATGATTCCTTTATTAATAGTGTACATTTGGGCCTGTTAATCCATGACTGGAAAAGAAAATGGTGAAGGCTACGCATGCGCAATGAGCCCATTGAATGACCCGGTGACCGAGAGGGAACTGAATGAGTGCCAAGATCCAAGGACAGAAAGGATGGGAAAAGAAGATGATGTATCGGTCATCTATGAAGCCTGTATTAAATGAGTTATGGCATTTGCAACAAAATATGCATGTTTCAAACGAATTATATGAATGAGTAGAAGGGGCAGGGTTAACAAACAATAGGGTTTACTAATAAAAGTGAATACGTCAGCCTGGTATGATGAAGACACCCCTAACCCCGTCCAATCATATTCAGTAGTTTAGCAAATCTGCAACACTTGAGGGTGGGACATGAAGAAATAAAGACTATAACTAGAGAAACTGGAATTAAAAAAGGAGAGATATATGAGCTCAACGCTGCTGATAGAGAGGTGATTCGATGGAGCTGTGAGGGAACTGCTGCTGCTGGGAGCTGAAGAGAGAGAGAGACAGAAAGAGAGACGAGAGCAGACTTGGAAGATCCAGACTACTGCCTGATTAGATTGGAAGATTGCGGAAGAATATCGAGGATGGAGAGAGTGTAAGAGAGGGAATCGCCCTGGTGCGTCGGGTTGTAGAAAAGTCTAGTAAGTATCAGATCTGTCCTAAACCTATCCTATAGTCTTTGTCTCCTGATTCTAAGTCAGGGGACCCCCACCAGTCCTTTGGCCAGAGGCATGGTTTTCCCAGATATGTTCATTAGGTAAACGTCATTCTATCCAAAAGTTGCATATTTCGTTGCAAATGTTATTATTATTATGTGCCTTTTGTCTCTACATCTATCCACTCTTATGCGTTTGATTTTGTTGAATGAATTTGTGTAGTTGAATGTATTATGCTATATGATTGTTCTCTCTCTCCCACATTAAGAAAGATGGAGCTTGCACTGTGTACTTGTAATTGATAAGCGTTCAACTTAATGACTGAAATTTTAGATAAACTTATTATTATTCAGAGTCTGTGGTTATTTCATTAAGAGTTTAGTTAAGAAGTTGTTAATATCCTCATCAACTAACTCAACTAATGGTCCATCGAACAGAGGAAGAGTGTTGATTCGTGAAGATTAGTTAGACATTGAAATGATATTGTAACTGATTTGTGGTTACAGGAAATTAACTAATCTGAACTAGATTGAATTATAAAAACTTAACCCCATCCAGCGGGAAATTGACCAAGGGAAATGCAAATGATCGTAGTTGGATAAAAGTATATGGGTCAAGTGGAAAAATTCAGTTTATTGTGTGTAAAATATCCAACCTCGGCCACTTTGCGCTGGATCAGTTTTTCTGGTAGCAGAGTTATGGTTATTATTGATTAGTGACTATATGTTCTTAACATGAAAAGTTAGTGTCCTGTTCTATGTTGTCTGGAAGTACATGTACAGAGATACCTGGGAATCCCGGGAATGGAATTGTGAAGCGTGTGGTAAGGAAATCACACTGCAGAAGGTTACTCGTCTGTTGTCATAATGCCTAAAAGCTACGGAGGGCTGTAGGTGTTATATTAGGGATTATATCGTATAAAAGCCGAGCGTGAGTGATAGCGAAGGGTCCACCTGTGAAACTTTGGCCTTACCCGAAGGAGGAGTACCCCTAGAGGAGTAATAGGTCCTCCCCGAGCTTAAGTGAAGGGTAAACAGTGGTTTTTACTCGCAGTGTAAGGAAGTACTTTCTCTCTGAAGCAAGTGAATAAACTATTTTTGAAATAGCGAAGCTGACAGAGTAGCGCTGTTTTTACGTTGTTACTAACAGAAAATGTATTAAGAAAAGTTTAGAGAATACATTGCTGTATTACCTTGTGAAGGGAGGGTCAGTAGCAGGAGTCATACTGACGTCACAGAGAGCCGCGCTGGTATTGGTTGAGACAGCGGTCGTGTAACAAGTGCCGATTGTAAAGGGAGGGTCAGTAGTAGGAGTAATACTGACGTCATAAAAAGCTGCACTGGTATTGGCCAGACAAGTGGGTGTGTGGAAAGCTCTGATTGGTTGGCAGACAAGAGCTGCACAGGTATTGGTTGAGTAAGAGAAAACGTAGTGAGTTCTGATTGGACTGTTGGTGTGTGTCGTGCTGGTATAGGACAAGTGTTGGGAAACAGGATACGTGGGAATACGGAAGAGTTTATAGTTTTACCTTGCTGAAACAACTTAGTTATAGAAATTGGAAGAATGAAGCTGATTAATAAAATCAAAAATTTCTTTAAAAAGGATAAGCGCGTAGTAACCAGAGAAGGGATTCTTATTCCACCCCAGAATACGCCTGCTTCTTTTATGATGTTGGAACGAGGATATCATACTTGTTTGGTTGGAAAATTGGGTGGAATATACGAAAGGTGATGGTGTTCTATCTTTTCCCGAAAATGGTACGTTTAATGTAAGGATTCTTCAGAATTTGAGAAATCGGATGAATTCATTAGAACCTAGCCCTAGGTTAACGCAGTATGAAGCTTTAGAGGAATGGGAAGTTGAAGCATTTGAGCGAGAGAAATACAGAGGAGGTAGAAGAATAAATAGAGGATTCTTTCCAAGATATCCATTTGATACTCGAGGAGATGAGATGAAAAGATGGAGAAGAGCTGTAGTAACGGAAGGGTTGTATCCAGTATTGATGGCTGAAGATCAAGTAGGGAGTAAATGCAAAGAAAAAAATGAAACTCACAGGTATGGCAGGAACAGAATGTGATGAAACTGATGATGAGTTATTAGAGGACATTTCAGTTAAAAGACCTCCGCCTTATCAAGAAAGTGCTGGAGAGGCAACTCCGAGTGCACCAATGATGAGAACCCCCTTAGTTCCACAAGTCTTATATGATCCAACAGTTACCCGAGTGTTACAGGAAAAGGAAAGAGATGCATTAAATAGAACAAAAGAAGAGATAATTCAGAAAATACATCAGTTAGGTTTAAATGCTGAAGCCTTGAGAGTACCAGTAACGATAGGTCCGGTCATTCCATTATATGGGGATAAACGAGACACCCCAAAATTACAAACTGTGACAGTACAACAAAATAGTGTTAGAAAAGAGGTAGCAATGTCAGTAGATCTAACCAGTGAGAGTGATTCAAATATCTCGTTACTAGATCTCCCTAATATTGAAACAGAGACTGAAACCCCGAAAAGGGGTTCACCAGTGAATAAGAGGAGAAGAGAAATGATTGACACTCCAGTAGCAGGAAATTCTAAAGGATTTTCGCCAGATGATCTAGAGGAATGGGCGAAAGGATTAGACCAAAAGAAACCTCAAACACCAAGTATAGATGTGGCCAAGTTGAAAGTGGATTTGGAAGAAATGATCATTGGTACAATAAGCCCAGAGAGATTAGGTACATACAGAGGTGATGAATTGTTGTTTTTGTGTAAAAGTATAACATGGAGAGCAAAGAATTTGCATGAGAAAATAGTAGAAGTTGCTTCAGAATTTGGAAGGGATGTAGAAAAATCGAAATTATTGCAGAAACCATATAGGGCAGAATTTACTGACAAGGTGTAATCGAGTCACGGTTTTAGCGCTGAAGGAGTACTAAAGAGTAGTACAGAGTTCATTGATAGACTTTATTGTTATTATTTGTATATAAATTCTTGTTGACAAAATGGGAGTTTAGAGTTGCAGTTCACAGCATCTTCTTCTTTCTTTTTAGGTCTTTTGGAGTTCCTCTCCGCCAGCACCCTCGGTACAAACAGAAAAGCAGGTAAGTGTCCGCTTATGTGATTGAAAAGGTAGGTTAGTATGGTGAAATTTGTGCTATATTTATGCTGTTGTGCAGGGGAAGTGCATGTTAGGGAGTTTGGGACAATAAACTAGGAGTGTATAACTTCTCCTCGCTCCTCTCCTACTTTCTTTTATTTATAGGGTTGCCTTTTTAGTTCTTTCCTTTCTGGGTTGTACCTCCTTTCCCTTTCCCTTTCCCTCCTCCCTTTTCCTTCTTGCCCCTCTTTTACTAGGTTTGTGATTCCCCTAGCAAACAGGCACGCACCTGACAAAGCCACGCCCCTCCTGGGACGTGGCTGGAGTTGTTTGTCCAGCGGTGGGGAGGAACCTCCGTCTCTCCGCAGTTTATTTGTTCCTTTGTGGGCGAACCGGGCTCGAGCTGGATCGTTGCTCCTCCGTGGACGGCGTCTTTGTTCTCTCCCTCTATTCGGCGTTCCGTCTTCTCGCGCTTCCCGCTTCCGTCTTCTCTCTCTTCCCGCCACTGGCATTGGCTCACATCTCCTCTTTGTTCCGGGTCATGTGTCGCAGCGTGACTCCTCCCATCTGCCTGACTTCCGGACCAGGCGAGGAGGAACGGGCTGGCGGACGTATGGGGCTGACTCGGTAGGTGACACATCCCCATCCCTGGATTTTCCTGATCGGGAAAAAGGGGAAAACGTGATAGGAAATCTGGACCTACAAGGTCTTTCCCAGATTTATGGAACACATCAAATTGAAAAGGTTGTAGCGAGAGGAACCACCGAAGTACCCTGGTATTATTCCCTTTATTCTTACTTAACCAAGTGAGAGGTGCATGGTCTGTATACAAAACAAAAGGTTTACCCTCAAGGTAGTAACAGAGTTTTTCTATCGCCCACTTAATAGCCAAGCATTCTTTTTCTATTGTAGAATAGGCGGTTTCACGAGGGAATAGTTTTCTGCTGATATATAAAATTGGTTTCTCGCCTCCCTCGTCATCTTTCTGTGCGAGTACAGCCCCTATACCTACGTCGGAAGCGTCTGTTTGTAGGATAAAGGTTTTCGCGAATTCTGGAGCGGTGAGAATTGGAGCGGAGGTGATGCTTTCTTTCAGAGATTGGAAGGCTTTCAGGGCTTCTGTGGTAGGGTTCTGGAATTTGGTGACAGATGTCCCTTTCTTTAGAAGATCGGTTAGGGGTGCCACTATGATGGAGTATTTAGGGATGAACCTGCGATAGTATCTTACTAAGCCCAGGAAGGATCGGAGTGCTCTTTTGTTGTTGGGAAAGGGAATCTCAGTGATGGCCTTGATTTTCTCGGCTTGGGGTTCAATCAACCCATTACCCAATAAATACACCAGATACTTGAGTTTGTTTTAGCCCACGTTTGACTTTTTTGCATTTATATGCAGGTTGGCCTTTTCTAAGTCAGTTAGGATTGAGTGCAGATGTTTCAGATGATCATCCCATGAACGACTGAATATTATAATATCCTCTAGATAGGCAGAGGAGTACTCGAGATGGTTTTTAAGGACTATGTTCATTAGTCTTTGGAAAGTAGCGGGGGCTCCATGGAGCCCAAAAGGGAGTACTGTAAAATGGAACAGACCAAAGGGTGTGGAGAAAGCCGTTTTCTCTTTGTCCTCAATTCTTAAGGGGACCTGCCAATATCCCTTTGTGAGGTCTATTGTGGTGATATATTTGGCATCTCTTATCCCTTCGATTAATTCATTGACCCTAGGGAGAGGATAAGCGTCTAGTTTAGAGATCTTGTTGACCGCTCGAAAATCTATGCAGAATCTTATACTCCCATCAGGTTTAGGGATTAGAACAATGGGAGAAGACCAATTGCTCAGAGAGGGCTCCTATCACCTTCATTTTTAGCATTTGTTCTATCTCTGCTAATACCGCTTTTCTTCTGGCTGCGGGGATCCGATAAGGCTTTTGTTTTATTACGCACCCTTCTGGGGTGGGGATAGAGTGTTGAGCTAGATGCGTTCTTCCTGGGGCATCAGAAAAGATCGAGGCAAACAATTGTAACACTCTACTGAGTTCCTCCTTTTGTTCCTTGGAGAGATCTTCATTAATACTCAGCTGGTCTAGAGTGGATGAAAAGTTGTGTTCTGTATACCCTAGCTGGACATTTTGGGGTAAAAGACCAAGCCACTTTTTTAAGAGATTTATGTGAAAGGTCTGTTCTCTAAGTTTCCCCATTTGTAACCTATATGAGAGGTTACCAACTTTTGCCAGGATTTTAAAAGGACCGCTCCATTCGGATTTTAGTTTATGCGAGGATGTTGGTAACAGAACTAGGACCCAGTCACCTGGTTGGTACACCCGTAACCTTTTACCCCTGTCATATAGTAGTTTCTGTTTGTTTTGGTTTTTCTCTAGGTTCTTGGTGGCTAATTCCTGGAGCTTCCCTATCCGGGTTTTTAACTGTTGGGTGTATTCCAACAAGTTGTCGGCTTCGGGTTTTCTATCATTTTCCCATGCCTCTCGGGTGATTTATAGGAGGGTTCGGGGCTTTCGGCCGTAGAGTAGTTCAAAGGAGGAATAGCCCAAGCTACTTTGAACTTGGCTTCTTAGCACAAAAAGGGCTAATGGAAGCATTTGATCCCAGTGTCTTCCTTCCCCAGATAAAACATTTTTTAAAAGAAGCTTAAGGGAACCATTATATCTCTCAACCAAACCATCTGTCTGGGGATGGTATACTGACGTTTTTAGGTGTTTAATATTCAATTGTTTGCATATTTGACTCATAAGTTTGGACACGAAGGGGATGCCCCGATCAGTGAGAATTTCTTTTGGAAACCCAACATGGGAAAATAGCTCTATCAGGTGTCCTGCAATGGTTTTAGTGTCAGGACTACGGAGAGGGAATGCCTCCGGGTAACGGGTGGCGTAATTGACCACAACAAGAGCATATTGGCAGCCTTTGTTGGTTTTAGGTAAGGGACCGATTAGATCCATTCCAATTCTCTCAAAGGGAGTACTTATTACTGGTAAGGGTTGAAGAGGTGCTTTAGGAGGTAAGTATGGATTTTTCTTTTGGCATACTTCACATTCTAGACAGTATTTCTTTGTGGGCGAAAATACCAGGCCAGTAAAAATGTGTAAGGATTTCCTTGGTTGTTTTCTCTGGTCCTGAATGACCAGCCAGTAGGTGTGAATGCGCATAAAACATAATTTGGTCTTGGAATTCACTTGGTACTAGTAACTGAGGGGAATCGGTGGGCCCTGGGATCCGATATAAGAGTCCATTCCGTATCTGGAAATGGGGAAACACTTGAGTATTATTTCGTCGAGCCTTGTCCCATATAGGTTGTAGGAGTGCATCATTTGTTTGAGAGAAACGGAAATTACGATCAGTCACCAATGGTTCGGGGGCTAAGAGGGAATTCTTTGGGATTAAGTCTTGGCTTTTTTTTATATTAGTAAGCATGGTGTAAAACATGTCTATGAACTGTGGATTGTCAGTGCCTATAATTAAGTCTTCGGGCAGATTAGGAAATACCCCGACTTCTACCTCGGTGGTTCGGTTGGATGTTGAGAGCTCCAGCCTAGCAACAGGATATTGTTTAACGTCTCCATGGACACATCTAATGTGTACGCATCTCTCAAAGGATCTGACAAGGTAAAACAAGTTCTGCCCTTATAACTGATTGTTTACAGCCGGAGTCCAACAAGGCACTTGTCGTTTTTTGATTAACCCGTACACTTACAAGGAATACAGGGCCCATCTCCTGGGTGTAGTAAACGGGGTTTGGGGCATAATTAATCTCCATTGGTTCTTCTGTTTTTTTGTTCTTACAAAAACTGGCAATATGGCCCCACTCGCCACATTCAAAACATTGGGGACTAGACGGGAACTGGAGTTCAGGTTTATTTTGGTTGGTCTTTCTACTTTCGCTGTATGTTCTATTTTGCTTTCGCTCAGAATGAGAGGTGGTAGCCCTTGAGGTATTCCTGTGTGGCTTTCTGTTTCGTGGGAGATAGTCCGGGGTTGAACTCGTGAAAACGAGTTGGCCATTTCAACCGCCTGCTCGCTACTGAGTCCTGAATGTTGACGCAACCACCGTTGCGTTTGAGGAGGGAGAGATTCTATAAACTGTTCAAGGCAGATCCTGTCTATTATTTCTTCTTTGGAGTGCTCTTGGGGTCTTAGCCACTTCTCAACAGCTGTTTTCAGTTTAAAACATAACACCTTTGGGGTATCACCCGACTTACCCCTTTCTTGTCTGAAGTGTAGCCTATATGCTTCTTCGTCTAGGCCTGCCCTGTCTAGTATCACTTTCTTTACGTCATCATACGTGGCAGTTCCTTTGGGGTTGGCAGTTTGATATGCTGCCTGTGTGTCTCCAGATAACAATGGGGCCAAATAATGGGGCCATCTTTCTATAGGCCATGCGCATGCCCTTGCCGTACGCTCAAAGTTTGTAAGAAAGGCGTCAAGATCATCACCAGGTAATAGCTTCTGTAAGGTCACCATCGGAGTACTAGGGGGGATTGTTTTGTAGTTCAGTCCGCCTGAAGTCACCGATACGTGTTCTTGAGCTAATTTAGCCAACTGTTCTGTCTGGGTTTTTAGGGTGTCACGGAGCAGTTCTCTGTCAGCTTGAGCGGAGGTCATCTGACGTTCTAATGCCCATTCAAGTTTACGTTGTCCTTGAACCAAATGTTCAATTAGGGATTCCATTTTTATCAATGGGAGGGACTATGCCCGCATGCTCCACCACTTGTAATCGAGTCACGGTTTTAGCGCTGAAGGAGTACTAAAGAGTAGTACACAGTTCATTGATAGACTTTATTGTTATTATTTGTATATAAATTCTTGTTGACAAAATGGGAGTTTAGAGTTGCAGTTCACAGCATCTTCTTTCTTTCTTTTTAGGTCTTTTGGTCTTTTGGAGTTCCTCTCCGCCAGCACCCTCGGTACAAACAGAAAAGCAGGTAGGTGTCCGCTTATGTGATTGAAAAGGTAGGTTAGTATGGTGAAACTTGTGCTATATTTATGCTGTTGTGCAGGGGAAGTGCATGTTGGGGAGTTTGGGACAATAAACTAGAAGGAGTGTATAACTTCTCCTCGCTCCTCTCCTTTATTTTATTTATAGGGTTGCCTTTTTAGTTATTTCCTTTCTGGGTTGTACCTCCTTTCCCTTTCCCTCCCCCCTTTTCCTTCTTGCCCCTCTTTTACTAGGTTTGTGATTTCCCTAGCAAACGGGCACGCACTCTGACGAAGCCACGCCCCTCCTGGGACGTGGCTGGAGTTGTTTGTCCAGCGGTGGGGAGGAACCTCCGTCTCTCCGCAGTTTCTCTGTTCCTTTGTGGGCGAACCGGGCTTGAGCTGGATCGATCGTTGCTCCTCCGTGGACGGCGTCTTTGTTCTCTCCCTCTATTCAGCGTTCCGTCTTCTTGCGCCTCTCGCTTCCGTCTTCTCTCTCTTCCCGCCACTGGCATTGGCTCACATCTCCTCTTTGTTCCGGGTCATGCGTCACAGCGTGACTCCTCCCATCTGCCTGACTTCCGGGCCAGGCGAAGAGGAACGGGCTGGCGGACGTATGGGGCTGACTCGGTAGGTGACACAAGGATTTAGAAAGTTTGAATGCGTCAGGAAGGAGATTGCAAATCAAAGAATTAATGAATATTTTGAAGAAATGGGGAGATGCAGACAGATGGAGAGGTAGATGGACAAGGAAAAGGGATGAGGCAGCTACAAAGGAAGCATCTGCATTCCCATTAAGAGAAACAGAACAGGTTGAAAGAGTGTGTCCAATGAGAGAAGTTGATTTTCCATGGTCTAGACAGGATATTCTGTCTTTTACGAATGATTTCCCCAGATTAAGGGAGAAGCCAGTTGAATGGTACAAGCAGGTAGAGAGGTTTGTGAAAGTTTCAAAGGTATTATTAAAGGACTTGGATGGACTGTTTGATATAGTGGTACCAACTGATTTGTGGACAGAATGTAAGATTACGGTTGATTGGCCAACTGAAGAGTACCCAAGAGATGCAAAGACAGGTGCTCCTTCAGGGGATGTGATGAAAAAGTATCAGCAAGTGATTACCTTCTTGAAAGGGAAAATTCCCCCGAAAGAAACGGATTGGGTTCAAATAGATAGAACAACTCAAGAACCAAAAGAGTCAGTGCATGCGTATCATGAAAGGTTGTTACAGGTATTTAAACAGTATAGTGGATTTGAAAATATTGGTGATAAGGATATGGGACACTTGGTGTACAGGTTTGTGTATCGATTGAGATCAGAAATTAGTCGGATGATTCAACAGCATATGCTTTGCTGGCAAAGTAAGCCCATTGACGACATCTTGAAGTACACAAAGTATTGCAGTGATGATATTGACGCAAAACATAAGAGATTGAAAGAAAAGATGATGTGGGCACAAGTGAAGTTGGCAGAACACCAAGAGGCAAGTACTGGTTCTCAAAATGATAACCAGTCGAATGACCAAAATCAGATTAGTCAAGGATCGAATGGTAATAGAGGAAAAGGACGAATGAGTAGAGAGGAAGCGAAAAAGTATCCTTGTCATGCGTGCGGGAAGCATGGACATTGGAAGAATGAGTGTAGAAACGTTCAACAGAATAATGGGGTAAATCAAAATTTAAATCCACAGATGCAGAATGAGGTGGTTGTGAACCAACAGCAACAGGTAGTTACTCCACAGTTACAGGTGCCACAAGCCCCTATGCCCAACTGTATGAACGCTCAAGTGCAGAGATACAGTGTGAACACCGGATTTCGTGGAGAGAGTGGTAAGAATACACAAACGGTTCAACAATATTGGATGCACAGTAATGTGTGATTCGGATGTTTCCCAATGACGGTGCCTGAGGGGGGAGGAAGAATGCGTGCTTGGCGCATCCTTGGCGGTAGATCAGTCAGGTCCATTTGTTGATGGAAAAGTGGAAGGTAATGACATCACTTTTCTAGTGGATACTGGTGCTACCCGTTCTACTGTGAGAGCAGCAGAAATTCCAAACCTACCCCTCTCGGGAGAAACTATTCAAGTTGTAGGAGTCTCAAATAAGCAAATAAAAACCCCAGTTACTAAACCAATAGAAGTGAATATTGGAAATTTCAAAGACATGCATCGGTTTGTGGTGTGTGATTCAAGCCCAATTAACTTGTTAGGGAGGGATTTGTTGTGTAGAATGAACTGTACCATCTATTGTACACCTGATGGTATTGCCTTTCAAACACCTGATGAAGATATCACATTCAAGATGATGCTAGCAAAACAAGGAACAGAAGTGGATGAGATGTTTTCACTTCTGACAAGCAGTCTGCCTGATGAGCTGAGAGACACAGTGAGGTCAGATGTGTGAGATTTTTCAAGAAAGGAAATCAGTCTGATGGCAAATATAGATCCAATTAAAATAGTGGTGAAAGAAGGTGCGATTTATCCAAACACACGACAGTATAAAACAAGCATTTGCAATGCAATCGGTCTCGCCTTTGGGACCTTATATGTATTTAGCTATGCAGCACATTAGCCTGGGTGCTGAAACATCTACTGTTCTTTAACATGGAGGGAAAGTAAGCACCAAATTGCGTGACACGCCAGGTATGGGAACACATGGTGAGAAATATTGCCTTTCAGCCGGAAATGGTATAGTCCAAAGCTCTGTTTTTAATATAAAATCAGAGCCTTCAGTGGTCATATCACTGAAAATACAAGATTTGAAAAAAAACTGTCTACTGGTGCTCATGGAAGACGATTTCTATGGACTGGAATCTAGAGAATGCTAAAGTGATTCTGGTATTTGACTGACCTCTGCTGGTCGTTTTCTATCAAGAAAGTTAAATAGAGGCAGTTGCCAGAATTTTTTTTTACAAAAAGTCCCTCACCAGAAAGCAAATCTGGCATTCTACTGACCTCTACTGGTCTTTTTCTATCAAGACAGTTAAATAGAGGCAGTTGAGCAGAAAAAAAAGTCCCTAAGCGGAAGCAGACAAGTCCTATGGTGGAGAGGTGTGGTGCAGCGGCCAGGGCAGCTGACTTCGGAGCACAGAGCTCACGGTTCGATCCCTGGCTCCGGTGGCAGCTCAGCTCAGCACCATGTGACTCTGGGCAATAGCTCACTTAATTTCCACGACGGCCCCCAGCGCCTTGAGACCCGTAAGGGTGAGTAGTTCGCGCTTTACAAATACGGATTTAGATTTAGATTTATGGCTGATCTCCAGAGCCCACAAAGTACATACATATAAGTATATACTAAAGTATATACAAGAGGTCTCGAATGCTCGACCTAAAAGGAGCGGAAACAATCAGCAATTTTAAGTAAAGGTTAGCTTTTAGGGATTTAGAGAACTTGGTGGCAGATGTATCATCTTAGCAGTTTGCAAGTCTTTAATAGCGATTTTTAGCGAATCACTATTAAGGACTATATAGGACAATGCTATGTATGTAGGAATTGCAATATTAATTGCGATTCCTTGATATTCCTTAATTGCGAATCGCAAATTGCGATTCGCAATTAAGGAATACCTAATTAAGGAATTAAGGAATACCTTCCCATTCATTCCTATGGGCCTAGAGGCCCATAGGAATGAATGGGAAGACATGCGCAATTTCAAGGGTGCAAGGGTGTCAAAAGGACACCCTGTAGCACCCCTGAAATATGTATGCGTGCACATGTGGTGCACATACATGCCCTAAGGGCATGTATGTGCGCCACATGGCACTTTGAAAAATGCAAAAAAGTGCATTTTTCAAAGAAATCACAAATTACCATCAACTTAAAGTTGGTGGTAATTTGCGATTTTTTAAGGTAAAATCGCACAACTTGGGTGCTACCTGCATTGCATTTAAGGAATCGCAATTTGCGATTCCTTAAATGCATTTGCAAAATAGGGAATCGCAAATTTTGCGATTCCATATTTTGCAAGGGCCTTTTGGGATGATACATCCCAAAAGGCTTTTTCCCGTTCGCAAACGGGCCGATTCTGGCTTCATACATCTGGCCCTTAGTGTTTAATTCAAGGATGCAAGATTGTGTAAAGAAACATGATTTGCATTTGAAGATGCCAGGATCTTACAAAATACAAGGAAGACTGTTAGTAAGGGACTGCTGATTAGACTTTCTAAAGCCCTCTCTTTGGAAGATAGTAGGGTGATAGATGCAACAGCTGATTCTGTTGTGCAAGGTGAATGGGGCTCTTTGGCTGAGGCCCAGCATTGTGTGTCCCTTGGATCACACAATCAGTGTGGCTCAAGACAGCCAACGGGCAGACCGCTCACACCTGTGCCTTTTTTGATGGGCGCTTCCGCCCAGAAAAATAACATGTTCGGAGGAGCATCCCTCAAAAGGCTGTGTCTAGAGGAGGAGTCTCCAGCAAGTAGTTGGTAAGCTACCCAGTAGCTCTCCAGCGAATAGCTCTCCTGTGTGCAGTCCAGCCTACGACTATCAAAGCTTTTACTTGGTTGAATTATTGTATGTATACCAAAAATAAGAAGCAAGACAATGTATTTTCACAACTCGTAAGCTGTTGTCTGTACGATTTTTTTTTTTTTTAAATGTGCTAAAGCTATTTATTATGACTTGTAGAGATTTATTACTCATATTTATACCTTGGTGCCAGGTGGATTGCAGCTAGGATTTGTATATAATATTTCAGTTCAAATTCTCCAAGCCTTTTTACGTTACTGCTGGAAGCCCTGTCTAATGCACCAAAATGATCACTTCTGACACTTTTGGATGGGATGTTCACTTTTACATCACTAGTATTAGTAGCTTGGTTGATTTTCAATGAACATAAGTACCTCTTGCTACAGAAAAGGTTGGAGCCCCTTGGTCTAGAGATCAGCTTAGAAATAAATGAATGCCAACATAGGTTTGTAAAACACAATTCTAAAAAATGTTTGCAATCTTCAAGGAAAGTTGTGCTTAAGACAGCATTAACATAACTACCAACGCCTTTTAAGGTTGAGTTCCACATAAATCATGCAAAAATGGAAGCAGAGAGCCCAGAGTAGTTCCCAAGTTTTAGGTTTGGAGAGGGGGGAGGAACAGCTCCTTTATATGGAGCACTCTACAACACTCCAAAACGGTTCACTTCAGAGGTCTTCTTTTAGCAAAGTTTTTAAGCATAATATTTAGCATTCTAGCAGTTTTTAAGCCTAGTGCCATCCAGTCCAAGATAACAAAGTGAAAGTCTTTTTACATTTGTACAGCAAAGTCTTTAGGCGTAAGATTAGCTAGTGTTGTCTATGCAAGTTGAAAAAGAGAAAAGCAGACTTAACTGGAAAAATAACAAACGGCTCACTTTTCTAGCACGCCATGGATGGCACTAGGCTAAATAACAGCTTGAAAAACACAGATTTGAAGTAAGCAGTTTAGGAGTGTTCGAGAAATTGTAGTGTGCGCCACATAAAAGAGCTGCCCTCCAGCTAAATCTTGGCAACTACCCAGAGTTCCCAACTTCCTTTTTTTTTTTTTTTTTTTTTGCATTAAAATTTCTACCCCCAACCTGGTGATGGTCAACTGGGATATGATAACCCTGCAACCTGACAATACCTAGTCTGCCCTAGCTCATTTATTAACCTGCCTTATAACGTGCTTGAGTAAGATACCCCTCTCCCCACAAAAAATAATGATCTTAAAACACCTCATCAGGGTCTATAAGTACTAAATAAATACAATCACAATACAATGGAAAAGCTGAATTTTGGAACCGACTAGTAAACTGAGTTGTGGTGTGCATCAGGGAAGACACGGGCTACCGGTTTAAGGCAGATAATACAGAAAGGTGTTGCTACTACCACCTTCAGACAGACCCACAACTGCCGCAAAGCCCAAACACAAGTAGATCACTGAAAACATATACACACAACTACTAATGTTCAAGGGATCCTCAATTAACTGCTAGGCCGTAGCAGTTGTGGGGCACCTCACTATTATTGCTGTATTACTAGTAGGAAAGTAAGGTGGATCTGGGTATTTGGGATAATACCATTGGGATGATCAGTCACATGATAAAAAAGCGTAGCCAGTTCTAGAAAAGCACTAAGCAGAAATGTGTAATGGATCGACTACAATAAGATCAGAATTAGCAAATAAGCATCTGTATTAGGCGTTTGATTCTGGTGGTGATCGAGTGTTGTTGCTACCTCCACAAAATGTCATGAGTACCCCCCGAACAGCTACAATCCACCTTATCTACAAAATAATAAAACATCACCATATGGTCAAAAAAACAACACCTCAAATAAATCTCAATCACACCTAACGTAATATTTGGTCTGATGTGTCCAGTCTCTGGCGGAAGTGACCACCATTCATTGATGCAAAACATTATAGTAGGGAACCTTGATGAACACTGTGTTGCCGAACTACAATGAGTGGAACCAAAAGACCATCCGCTAAAAATCCAGGCATTATTTTTCGATTGCCTCAAGCATGTTGTCTATTTGATGCTTGGTGAAAAAAAAAAAACACTCATTCATTCATAAAGCTAATCCAACAGCACCCCAGCGGATCAAAACCACACAAAAAGACATTTTTATCGCCGGAAACCGTCCAAAATAAAATATTTTAAAGCCCCCAGCAGTGTCCATTTGCACGTTTGGAACCTAACGGTTAGTCTTCTCTGTCACTTTTCTGCCACGATCTCCCATCAAGCTGTGAGAAATCTCTGAAGTATGGTCCAACCCCATTTCAACCCTTCCCCAGGGATTCCACCCTATCCCTCCCGATTCTCACAATGAAAGGCTTTTTCACTCACAGCGGCTGCGCGATTCTCTGAATCCTCGGCCCTCTTCCATGGCGGGCCCGTAGGCGCCGAGCGACCACTTGCAGTGCACCTGGCTAGCCCTCCGGTGCTATATGCAACCTTTATTCCAGCTCCGCCTTAAACCCCACGAGTGTAGGCCGCGCTGAAGTGGCAACCTCTGCAGCTTTCTCAGTATGTGGGTAGACCTCGTGCCGCCCTCCTCCTCTCTCCCTGTGGACTTCAAACGGCAACTTCATCTCCAATGTATTAAAAACGATATCACTATGCACTGCTGTGTGCACCTGGTCCACAAATAGGTCTTTAATGGTGAGCCTGACTCCAGCCCCTCTGAGCGCGCAACACTTACCTGGGGGAGCTGATCATGTCGACGGGCGTCTTCAGACTCGCACCTCGCACCTCACGACTCTCAACCTCCGGCTGCAGTACCTTTCGATCTAGAGTCCGCGGGGGGGCACACAATTCATATCACTTTGTAGTCACTTTTGGCTGGTACTGGCATTTTATATATATATACACGGAGTAAGCCACCAAAGAGCGCGACTATGAACAGCGGCTTCGCAGTGCGCGTTCGCCTACTATGTAGGCAACAAGCTGCAAGCTGAGAGGGAAAAGAAAGGACGTGCCTGCCATTATTATTAAAACATCAATTCAGCGGCACGACGTGCTGTTAATTGTTAAAAAAAAAAAAAAACTTACAGAGATACTATGTACACTGCTGTGGGGAGGGAGAGTGGTAAAAAGATAATATTCGGGTGCTGCGTGTGGCACAATTGTGAAAGTGCGATTGCAGGCTGCACATAAAAGAGATGACAACGGAGCTCCAGCAAGCTCCTAGATAATATTCGGGCGCTGCGTGTGGCACAATTGTGAAAGTGAAAGCGCGATAGCAGGCTGCACATAAAAGAGATGACAACGGAGCTCCAGCAAGCTCTTTAAACAAGTTTGAGCGGATGAACACTGTAGTTAGGCACCGCTGCTTTCGGACTACACGGAAGTTACTATCGGATCAACAGCCAACAAAAAGCAAGATAAGAACAGCAATGCCACAGTTAAACGAATCGCAAGCGGTATGACAAATTACACGAAGTTTCACCCAACATACAGATTACTTTATGTCTCGCTGAGACAGCGCATGCAGCGCATGCGCTGCCAAGGCGAGACCTAATGAGTCCAGAAGTAAAAGCAGGAGTTGCTCCAGTAATTGATCAAATGATTGAACAAGGTATTTTGAAAGAAATAATGGGTAGTCCTTGTAATTCTCCAATCATGGGACTTAAAAATCCCAGTGGCAAATATAGGATAGTGCAAGATTTAAGGAAAATCAATAAGATAGTAGTGCCCTGTTGTCCAGTAGTACCAAATCCAGCAGTAATTCTTTATCAGATACCTTGGGATGCACATTGGTACACAGTGATTGATTTGTGCCAAGCATTCTTTTCGATTCCATTGCATATAGATAGCCAATATCTTGCTGCGTTCCGGTTTGAGGATCGTGTTTTGGCATGGTGCCGAGTTCCTCAAGGGTACACAGAGAGTCCCTCAATTTTCAATCAAATCTTGAAAAAGTATTTGGAAACATTGGTTATGCCAGGAAATTCGGTTTTGGTTCAGTACATTGATGACCTACTGGTGGCATCAAAGACAAGAGAGGCTTGTGTCATAGACACAATTGCTTTACTGAACCATTTGGCAGAAGGTGGACACAAAGTGTCGCCAGAGAAATTACAGTTTTGCCAACAAGAAGTCCAATATTTGGGACACAAGATAGAAAAGGGAGTTAGAAAAGTGACACCAGAGAGAATAAAAGTGATTCGACAGATGAATCTGCCTAAAACTAAGAAAGAAGTACGAATGTTTTGGGGAGTGATTGGATACTGTCGTCAGTGGATCAGTGGATTTTCATTGCTTGCAAAACCTTTAATAAAATTGAGACGAAAAGATGTGATGGATCCGATTAAATGGGTTGATGAAAGTGAGGATGCATTCATTAAACTGAAAGATTGCTTGTGTCAAGCACCAGCATTAGCAATGCCTGACTATACAAAATAATTTGCTTTGTTCTGCTGTGAGAGGGAAGGATGTGCGCTTTCGGTGTTAACCCAAAGACATGGATTGATGCGACGTCCAGTGGCATACTTTTCTGCCACTCTGGATTCTGTGGCCTCAGCATTGCCTGGCTGCTTAAAAGCAGTAGCTGCTACTTGTGTGAGTCTGGAGCAGAGTGAGTCTATTGTTACGGGACATCCCTTGAAGGTTTATGTGCCACATTCTGTAGAGATTCTTTTAACAAGAACTCGAACTCAGCACTTGACCCCTAGTCGGCTGACTAAGTATGAAAGAGTGATCCTAGGTGCTGAAAATGTAAGCGTGATAAGATGCACCACAGTGAATCCAGCAACCCTGTTGCCGGATCCATTCTGTGAAGAAGTAAAAGAAGAAGTTGATCATGATTGCTTGGATCTAACAGAAATGTGTACAAAGCCCAGGCCGGACATTTTTGATGTCCCATTGGGAGATTCGGATTATGTACTGTTTGTTGATGGGTCATGCCTGCGAAAACAAGATGGAGAACTGAGTGCTGCCTATGCTGTCTGTACTATATCTGCTATAATAGAAGCATCCTGTTTAAAAGGAGTCAAGTCTGCACAAATTGCCGAATTGGTAGCTTTAACGAAAGCCTGCAAAATTGGGGAAAAATTTAGAGTAACCATATTCACGGATAGTCAATATGGTTTTGGGGTTGTGCATGACTTCGGCCAATTATGGATGCAAAGGGGATTTCTCACTTCAGGTTCTCCTATCAGAAACAGTAAAAATGTCAAAGAACTGTTGGAAGCATTACAATTGCCAAAAGAAATTGCAGTGGTCAAGTGTGCCGCACATAAGTCAGGAAATGATTATGTGACACAAGGCAACAAATATGCTGACCAAGTTGCACAAAATACAATGGCTTTGAACAGAGGGTTGGAAAAAGAAACTACCAATTGCCAACTAATGTTTTTCTCTGCTTTTGAAACATGGGATGAAGTTAGACAGTTACAGGATGAGGCAGATGTAAAGGAAAAGTAATTCTGGATCAACACAGGTTGCACAAGAAGAACCGATGATGAGGTATGGGTGTGTCCAGATGGAAGACCGATAATGCCAGACAGTATGTTATCACAAATGGCAAGAATATATCATGGAGCTACACACATTGGGAGGGATGCCATGATTAGACACTTTAGGCAGACATGGTACAATCCCAAGTTTAGGCTTGTTGCAGAGAGTCTCTGCCAGCGCTGTTTGAAATGTCAACAGCAGAACCCAGGTAGAAGAACATTTGTCAGTTGGGGGGGAAATAGGAAAGGCAGAAGGACCATTTACAAGACTGCAGCTTGATTTTATAGAGTTGCCACCGTGCAACGGTCTGAAGTATGTCCTTGTCATTGTGTGTCTGTTTTCTCGTTGGGTGTAAGCTTATCCAACAAGAAAGAACAACAGTCTTACGGTTACCAAACTACTCCTGAGAGAACTCATCCCTAGGTTCGGATTTCCAGTCACTTTGGAATCAGATAGAGGACCTCATTTTAACAATGAGATAATTCGATTAATTTGAACAGCTTTCAAAATTGAGCAAAACCTACATTGTGTCTATCGACCAGAAGCATCTGGAGTCGTTGAGCAGCTAAATGGTACAATAAAATCCAGGTTAGGAAAGGTGTGTGCATCCACTTCACTGAAATGACCTGATGCTTTGCCCCTTGTATTAATGAGCCTTAGAAGCATCCCCGACAGAAGGACAGGCTTGAGTCCTCCTGAAATTCTTATGGGAAGAGCAATGAGACAAGCATTTGTACCTGGAAATAAACTGATGACTATAACTGATGATCTAGTGTTGGACTATTGTAAAGGACTAGCTGATCTGGTACGTTCTGTGTCTCACCAGGTTGGAGAAGATGCAACCACAGCACAGCCGAATCAAGCTCATGATTTGTGTCCCGGAGACTGGGTTATGATAAAGAAGCACACAAGAAAGTCGTGTTTAGAACCCAGGTGGAAAGGACCTCTTCAAATTATATTGGTCACAACAACAGCAGTGAAGTGTTCTGGCTTGCCAAATTGGATACATGCCAGTCATACCAAAAGAGTCCCAAGTCCTCTTGAACGACAAGAGCAGCAACTGGTAGAACAAAGAAAAGAACCAGAAGCTGAAAGTTGTGAAGTCGAAGAAATCAGAGAAACAAACTCTGAAGAACGTATCGATGATGAACAACCAAGTACAAGTCCAGTAGGGTGGGCACTGGATACTGGGTCTCAAGAGACTGCTGTAGAGGCCGAGGAAGAGCAAGAGATTGAAAGACCAGACCGAATTGAAACAGAAAATCTAGATCAAGCTCAATCAGAAGAAGAAGAAAATAAGAGACTGACCAGTTCAAAACAAATTCAGTCAACAGAAGAACCTGCTGCAGAAAACTCAGATCAAGCTCAATCAGAATCAGGAGAATAAGAACTAAAAGATCAAGAAACAATTCAATCAACAGAAAGACAAAAATTAGAAAGCCCAGAACAGACAACTAAAAGAAAAAGAAAATAAAAGAACGTTAGAAATTGGGGAAGAAAGTGAAAAGGCAGTACAAACAAAGAGAATCAGAAAGGGTGATTACTGGCCAAGTGGAGTAAAAGGACTGAGATGTTTTGAGAAGAAAAACAGGGAAAGAATTAGTACAAGTAAACGAAATATCAAGTCAAACTGAAGAAGAACACCCAAGAAGAAAATCTTTACGAAAATCAACAAAAGAGAGTTCAAAATAGAAAATATAAGGCTCCTGAATGGACCTATATTATCCTTGAGGACTTTGAGAATCTTGATCTAAAGGAAGAACAAGAAAATGTCACTAATGAAAGAAGTGATGAAAGAAAATTAAGACCACCTTAAGAGAAAAAGACTGTGATACAGAAGGTGGAAATTTGACAAACAAAGAAGAGAATAAAAGAACCAAATGAAGAAAAGAAATTAAAGATAAAGGGGAAAGCAAAAGACGAAAAGCGGTTGAAGTGTGGGATCACACAGAGCTTAGTATATACATATATATTCTAGTTTTAAATTAAACTTAGAATTTAGAAGAAATATTAGAAATTAATAAATTTTAGAAAATTAAAATGGCAGAAACAGAAGTGACTGAACATCCGAAATCTAGTTTAAAACGAAGATGTGTTAAATGTTGTTTGTGCAGTATTGAGTGATTGCTATGTTTGCATGAAATTACCTTTGTCTGTTTCGGAAGGGGTGACTAATCACCATCTTCCTTTAACATATGGTGTATCATGTAGTGTTGTGTCCAGTCTGGTCTATAAAACAGGCAAATTGCAGTATTATTATTCTAACATGGATTTAGTATTCCCAGAGATTCCTATTAGAAGAAACCTAAACCCAGTGCTTAGTGCTAAAGACGCAGAATTTATGGGCGAGTTTTTCCTAACAACAAACCCAATAGACATAACATATGCACATGAGAACAATTTAACCTGTATGTTACGAGATGAAGAAAAAGATTTTCTAAGTTTAGTAGAAGACAGGATTTTCAAAAGAAGGCTGTTGAACAGAAGTCACATGTACCTCCATGGGCTAATAAGGAAGGGGACTATAAGAAAGGCGAGACTCATGCTGCAATGTCCCTAGATTTGTCAAAATTGGGAAAGTTCTGTCTACATAGACTAAAAACAGACTATAACAACATTATCATTGGTTCTAGTGAATGTGAACACACCTTCCTAATCATGGGGGGGATGGGGACTAAAAGGTGAAACTGATCCTGTTTTTCCAGGAATATATTACGTGTGGGAAAAATGCCTATTATAGGTTGACAAAACAATGGTATGGTAGTTGTTATCTTGGGATAGTATTTCCAAAAGTGTATCGCATTACTAAGAACAATAAAATGGATGTAATAAGTCAAGGACTAAAACGCACTAAAAGAACAAGCTTCTCAGAAATAGTAGGTGATATATTTGGTGCACTGATACCGTCAGTTGGAGTCATACTGAATTCACATAAGATACGCAAATTGTCAACAGTAGTTGATCGTCTATCGACAGATACTGCTGGGGGATTCTTAATGATTAATACCGAAATGGTTGCAACTAGATCTATGGTTTTGCAAAATTGACTTGCACTTGATATATTATTGGCAAAAGAGGGTGGAGTCTGTGGCATGTTGAAAGTCCAACATTGCTGTACATATATCCCAGACAAAAGTAAAGGTATTGAGGGATATATTAAGACTATTACAAAGATTCATGACGATTTGACCCAACTGGAGGATGACGGTGTTTGGGAAAGACTTAGTAAAAGTATTTCCACTGTAGGTAGTTGGTTTTCTACTTTAGGGAGTAGTCTATTAGGGAAAATCCGAATACCAGTAATTTCTATAGCGATAATAGGTCTGATGATGATAATGACACATAGATGTTGCAAGAATAAAACAAAAGCAAGAATGATAGCCGAAATAAAGAATAAAAGAATGGGAAAAAAGAGAAATAGAGAAGAGATCGAATTAGAGGAAATGAAAGGAAGTCTATATGATAAAATAAAAGGAGTAGGCATGAAAAGGAAAATTGAAGAGTTAGAAGAAAGAAAGGAAGATACTAGAAATTAAATGAATAAAAGTTGGCACTTGGTAATGATGGGTATTTTTATGATGGCTTAAAAATGCCATCAGAGGGGGGATTGATAGAGCAAGGATTCGAGAAAAGTGAAACTTGCTCGATTAAATCCTCCATTAACTTTCACTAATCATTAATTTAGTAAATAAGACGAAACTAACATACACCCAACACAGATACATGGGGAGAAAAGCTTACACATACTTGGATTAATGAGAATTAAAATGCAGCACAAATAAAACCCGCTTTAACTTGCAAAAACGCTTTGCGCATGTGCAAACTTGAATTATGCATAAGTAACGTGACTAACTTGCTTTGAGAGGGAAAATCTCACGCATGCGCAAGAAAGTCCAGAACGCGGTCTTGAGGTACCGCATGCCCGGCATATGCTTGCTTGATTTAAACGAAAGCTGCTGCTATTAACGCTTTTGCCCAAGAATAATAATAATTACATGGGATAGAGTAGAAGTGGGTGGTGAACAGTGAGAATTACATGTTTAAGAAAATAACATCTGTTTATGATTCCTTTATTAATAGTGTACATTTGGGCCTGTTAATCCATGACTGGAAAAGAAAATGGTGAAGGCTACGCATGCGCAATGAGCCCATTGAATGACCCGGTGACCGAGAGGGAACTGAATGAGTGCCAAGATCCAAGGACAGAAAGGATGGGAAAAGAAGAAGATGTATCGGTCATCTATGAAGCCTGTATTAAATGAGTTATGGCATTTGCAACAAAATATGCATGTTTCAAACGAATTATATGAATGAGTTGAAGGGGCAGGGTTAACAAACAATAGGGGTTACTAATAAAAGTGAATACGTCAGCCTGGTATGATGAAGACACCCCTAACCCCGTCCAATCATATTCAGTAGTTTAGCAAATCTGCAACACTTGAGGGTGGGACATGACAAAATAAAGACTATAACTAGAGAAACTGGAATTAAAAAAGGAGAGATATGAGCTCAACGCTGCTGATAGAGAGGTGATTCGATGGAGCTGTGAGGGAACTGCTGCTGCTGGGAGCTGAAGAGAGAGAGAGAGATAAAGAGAAAGAGAGACGAGAGCAGACTTGGAAGATCCAGACTACTGCCTGATTAGATTGGAAGATTGCGGAAGAATATCGAGGAGGGAGAGAGTGTAAGAGAGGGAATCGCCCTGGTGCGTCGGGTTGTAGAAAAGTCTAGTAAGTATCAGATCTGTCCTAAACCTATCCTATAGTCTTTGTCTCCTGATTCTAAGTCAGGGGATCACCACCGGTCCTTTGGCCACAGGGGTGGTTTTCCCAGATATCTTCATTAGGTAAACGTCATTCTATCCAAAATTTGCATATTTCGTTGCAAATGTTATTATTATTATGTGCCTTTTGTCTCTACATCTATCCACTCTTATGCGTTTGATTTTGTTGAATGAATTTGTGTAGTTGAATGTATTATGCTATATGATTGTTCTCTCTCTCTCCCACATTAAGAAAGATGGAGCTTGCACTGTGTACTTGTAATTGATAAGCGTTCAACTTAATGACTGAAATTTTAGATAAAATTATTATTATTATTATTCAGAGTCTGTGGTTATTTCATTAAGAGTTTAGTTAAGAAGTTGTTAATATCACCATCAACTAACTCAACTAATGGTCCATCGACCAGAGGAAGAGTGTTGATTCGTGAAGATTAGTTAGACATTGAAATGATATTGTAACTGATTTGTGGTTACAGGAAATTAACTAATCTGAACTAGATTGAATTATAAAAACGTAACCCCACCCAGCGGGAAATTGACCAAGGGAAATACAAATGATCATAGTTGGATAAAAGTATATGGGCCCAGTGGAAAAATTCAGTTTATTGTGTGTAAAATATCCAACCTCTGCCACTTCGCGCTGGATCACCCCCAGCGATCCTAACCCGAGATCCGGCGACCCCTGACCTGCCTCAAGCCTCCAGCCGACGCCTGCAGCCTAAATCCGGAAGGTTCCCCCAACCGCGACCAGGAGCTGGTAAGAAGATCCGATCTCAAAAGGCACCCCTGCACACGACGCCCCATGGCCTTAGGTGGCCAAACCGACGGTGCCTAACCAACCCCCAACTTACCTCTCGAAGTGGTGGTCACACCCAGAAGACCTTCGTCCCCAAGCCTGCAGTGCCTTTGCAAACCGGAGGTTCCCCATTGCAAACCTTGCACCCGGCCGCCCTAGTGCCGCTGAGGGTGCACCTTTGGTGCTACTTTGTTTACCCATTTGCCCTGGGCTAAAGTCCAGTAGCTTTGCTCCCAACACCAAGTGGCCTGCTCGTCAGCAGCCACCAACCGGAGGCCACCTATCCCCCATGGGATAACATTGGGCCTCAGCACTCTGCACCCGGCCACCCTAGTGCCGCTGAGGGTGTAACAAGAGTGCATCCTTGACCCTGGGGGACCCCTGAGTCTACCCCCAGAACCTCAACTCCCACTACCAAATACTTACCTTAAAACCGATAACACTATTTTCCTCCATAGTAAGTAAGTAAGGATAACATTGACTGTTTTTCTTGGAAAAGTTTCTAAGTGTGGAGTTTGAAAACCTAAAGAAATTCTTTGAAATTGTACTGTTTAACAAAAACGATTTTACTTACCTGTTTACATGAAATGTCCCAGAGTAGTATCTAGGTATACTACTCTGTGTAAGAAACGTAATCTAAAAAGTAACTTACCTGGTATTTTACTGAAAAGCCCATTCAAGTCTATGTACTGTATTTACAAAGTATTGCATTTCTCTGCAACCATACTGTAAGTTAAAACAAAGTGCATATGCAATTACAATTCAAACTGTTTACAAACTGCATTACTACTGTAAAGTTTTTTTTGCTTACCTGTGCCAGGCTTGCTTGGTTCTAAAAAAATATAATAACTAAAAGAATATTTTTATACAAAAACAATTGGTCTGAAGTTCAGTCTTTGAGTGTGTGAATTCATTTGCTGATTGAGTGTGTACAACAAATGCTTAACACTGTCCTCTGATACTGCCTTACTGCTCGACCACACTACCACAAATAGATAGTGAGGTGCTATCTAACTTTACCTCTGCCTACCTTTGGGGTTCCACTGGACTCTGTGCACACTATACCTCACTTTGGTATAGTATATACAGAGCCAGCTTCCTACATTGGTGGATCAGCGGTGGGATATACAACTTTGCATTTGTTGCACTACTTGGTTACCACCTGATGACACGACAGAACTCTTAAATTGTCTGTAGAATTCTGATTTTTCAAATTGGCAATTTTTTGCAAAATTACTAAAAGTCTTGCTAGGGCCTTGGTTAAGTCCCTGTAGAATTTTAGAAAAATAAAAAGTCACTTTAGCTAGGGTTAGAGGGGTTAGAAATCTTTTTTAACAATGTCTCAAAACAAGAACCCAGCTGTTAGTGAAAATAACCACAATGCCATAGAGGACCAGGTTGAGGAGCTTGACCTCACCCCTTACCTTCACTTGTCTTTCAAGGAGGTAAGGTCCCTATGCAAAATTTAAAACATAACCATGGGGTCCCATCCCACCAAACAAAAGCTCCAGGAGCTGTTGGCTGGGTATGCTAATGACCACCCATCTGAAAATGGTGAAGACCAAACAGATGATGAAGAAGAGGAAGGGGATGACCAGGTAGATCAACCCCCTCCACTTCATAGGGAGAAAAGGGCCCAAGTGCCCTTGACTCCAAGAGTAAACCTCTCAGTACCTAGATCCCACACAGGTGGATCAGGTACCACTGAGGACAGCCTCAATAGGAGGGGGCAGCCTCTTAGCAAGGCTGACCAAAAGACTGGATCTAGAGACCAGGGTGCTGGCTCTAGAAAGAGAGAGAGCAGAGATGGGCCTAGCACCCATCAATGGTGGCAGCAATTTACTTAAGGATAAAGAGCAATCTTATGATCCTAAAATCCCCAAAGGGATTGTCCCTAAATATGAGGAGAGTAATGATATCACAAAATGGTTCACAGCTTTTGAGAGGGCTTTTGAAATGAGAAAAGTGAAGAAGTCACACTGGGGAGAACTCCTTTGGGAACTGTTCTCTCGTAACTGCAGAGACAGACTCCTGACCCTTTCTGGGGCAGGTGCTGGGTCTTATGACCTCATGAAGAGAACTCTGATTGAGGGATTTGGACTCACAACTGAGGAATATAGAATTAGATTCAGGGGGGCTCACAAAACCCCAAACCAATCCTCGATTGACTTCGTAGACTACTCAGTTGAAACTCTAGATGGTTGGTTAAATGGGCACAATGTGCATGATTTCAATGGACTTTACAATCTGTTTACGAAAGAACATATTTTAAGTAATTGCACTAATGAAAAGTTACATCAGCATTTGGTAGACCTAGGTCTAATTTCTCCCCAAGAATTGGGAAAGAAGGCAGACCACTGGGTCAAGACAAGGGGGTGACCAAAAGAAAGGGGTTACAAAACCTCCCCAGGGGAAAAGTGGTGAGAATCCCCAAGATAAAAAGCCTGAGTCTTCAAAAGGGCCCCAAAAACCTGCACAGGGGGGTGGGTCCCAAAACTCTTCCCAGTCTACTCACAAGTACAGGGGAAAGAACTTTTATCCATTAAAGGCCTGGTGTAACAACTGTAAGAAGTTGGGACACAACTGGAGATGCTGCTTGCCCAAACAAGAAGCCCCCTAGTACTACTACAGCTACTCCTGCTGTAGCAAGTCTCCAGATAGGATCAACAGTGTGCCAAGAGCAAATCGGGTTGCACATTGAAGCAGTTCTAGTTTCAGAAGAGGAAGTTGTTTGCCACTGTAGCTGTGTGGCCACAAAGAAGTATTTACAATACCCTTGGATTAATGGAACTAGGATAGAAGCTCTGAGGTATACAGGTGCCAGTGTCACTATGGTGAGAGATACACTGGTTTTCCCTGAGCAATACTTGATTGGGAGAACTTACCCAGAAACCAATGCTGACAGTGTTACCACTAACCATGCAATGGCTATGGTGACAGACTGGGGGGTGGGGGTTACTGGCCTGAAACAGGTAGTGGTCTCTCCAAAGCTACCAGCTGCATGTCTGCTTGGCAATGACCTGGAAACCTCAGCATGGGCTGAGGTTGAACTGAAAACCCATGCAGCAATGCTGGATATCCCTGAGATGGTGTGTGTAAAGACAAGAGCACAGAGCAGAAAGCAGGGTGAAAAAGAAGTGTTGGAGCCCAAAAGTATGGCCCAACCTTCCAAGAGGAAAGGTAAGAAGACTGAGGAACCAGCTTCTGTACAGCAAAAGGATCAGGACCCCTCCACTCAGGGAGAGGACTTGGACACCCCAGAGGGAACTGAGCCCATGGAGCTTGACCCTTACCAGGTTGAACTCTTAGGCCCAGGGGGACCCTCTAGGGAAGAGCTGTGCCTTGGACAGCAGGACTGTCCAACTCTTGAAAGCCTGAGGCAGCAAGCTGCTGCACAGGAAAAGGGAGATGCCAGTGGTACCCACAGAGTTTATTGGGAAGAGGGACTACTGTACACTGAGGCCAGAGACCCCAAACCTGAAGCCACTAGGAGAGTGGTAGTGCCTCAGAAGTACAGGGAGTTCCTCCTAACTTTAGCTCATGACATCCCCCTAGCTGGACATCTGAGCCAAACCAAGACTTGGGAAAGGCTAGTTAGCCACTTTTACTGGCCCCAGATGTTCCAGAAGTAAAGGAGTTTGTCAGCTCCTGTGTCACCTGTCAAGCCAGTGGCAAAACAGATGGCCCCTCAAAGGCGCCCATGATATCACTACCTGTGGTGGGGGTCCCCTTTGAAAGGGTAGGTGTGGACATAGTGGGTCCACTTGAACCTCCCACAGCATCAGGAAACAAATTCATTCTAGTGGTAGTGGATCATGCCGCTAGGTATCCTGAGGCAATTCCCCTTGGGACTACTACAGCTCCTGCAGTAGCCAAGGCCCTCATTGTTGTCTTCACCAGGGTAGGATTTCCTAAGGACGTGGTTTCAGACAGAGGTTCCAACTTCATGTCTGCTTACCTAAAACACATGTGGAGTGCAGTACAAGTCTACTACACCCTATCACCCACAAACCAATGGTCTTGTTGAGAGATTCAACAAGACATTGAAAGGCATGATTATGGGGCTCCCTGAAAAACTCAAAAGGAGATGGGATGTCCTCTTAACTTGCCTGCTTTTCGCTTACAGAGAGGTGCCACAGAAGGGAGTAGGGTTTTCTCCCTTTGAACTTCTTTTTGGCCAACCCGTGAGGGGACCACTCTGTCTTGTAAAAGAGGGTTGGGAGAAGCCGCTCCAAGAACCCAAACAAGATATTGTGGATAATGTGCTTGGCCTAAGGTCCAGAATGGCTGAGTACATGGAAAAGGCCTCCAAGAATCTTGAGGCCAGCCAGGAGCTCCAGAAGCACTGGTATGACCAAAAAGCTGCACTGGTTGAATTTCAACCTGGGTAGAAGGTGTGGGTTTTGGAGCCAGTGGCACCAAGGGCTCTCCAGGACAGATGGAGTGGCCCTTACCCTATCCTAGAAAAGAAGAGTGAGGTCACCTACTTGGTTGACCTGGGCACAAGCAGGACACCAAAAAGGGTTATCCATGTGAACCGCCTTAAGCTCTTCCATGACAGGGCTGACATCACCATGCTGATGGTGACTGATTAGGATCAGGAGACAGAGAGTGAACCTCTCCCTGGCCTCCTCTCATACAGCCCAAAAGATGGGTCAGTGGATGGAGTTGTCTTTTCAGACACCCTCTCTGCCCAACAGCAGACTGATTGCAAGCAAGCAAGTCTTGCAGCAGTATACAAAGCTCTTTTCCTTGACCCCTGGTCAGACAAACTGGTGATAGTTCACCTGTCAAAAACAAAATCTATTGAAAGTCTGATCAAGTCAAGGAAAGCATCAGAGCTGAAGTCAGCAAGATGCTGGAGTTAGGGGTTATTGAACCCTCTGAGAGCCCCTGGGCCAGCCCAGTGGTTCTAGTCCCCAAACCTCATCCACAGGGTGGAAAGAGAGAAATGAGGTTCTGTGTGGACTATAGAGGGCTCAACTCTGTCACCAAGACAGATGCTCACCCTATCCCAAGAGCAGATGAGTTGATAGACAAATTGGGTGCAGCCAAATTTCTAAGTACCTTTGACTTAACTGCAGGGTACTGGCAAATTGGCATGGCCCCAGGAGCAAAAAAAAAGACAGCATTCTCCACACCTGATGGGCATTATCAGTTTACTGTTATGCCCTTTGGTTTAAAGAATGCCCCTGCCACCTTCCAGAGGTTGGTGAATCAAGTCCTTGCTGGATTGGAGTCCTTTAGTGCAGCTTATCTAGATGATATTGCTGTCTTTAGTTCCTCCTGGCAGGATCACCTGATCCACCTTGGGAAGGTTTTAAATGCCTTGCAAACTGCAGGCCTAACTATCAAGGCATCCAAATGCCAGATAGGGCAGGGAACTGTGGTGTACTTGGGCCACCTTGTTGGTGGAGGCCAAGTACAACCCTTACAGCCCAAGATCCAGGCCATCCTGGACTGGGCAGCTCCAACAACCCAGACCCAAGTCAGGGCATTCCTTGGCTTGACTGGGTACAACAGGAGGTTTGTGAAAGGATATGGGTCCATTGTGGCTCCCCTCACAGAACTCACCTCCAAGAAGATGCCCAAAAAGGTAAACTGGACAGTTAGTTGTAAAAAGGCTTTTGACACCCTGAAAGAGGCTGTGTGCTCAGCACCAATTCTCAAAGCTCCAGACTATGCCAAGCAGTTCATTGTGCAGACTGATGCCTCTGAGCTAGGGATAGGAGCGGTCCTATCCCAGACTAATGTTGAAGGCCAAGACCAACCTGTTGCTTTTATAAGCAGAAGGCTTCTCCCCAGGGAGCAGCGTTGGAGTGCCATTGAGAAGGAGGCCTTCGCTGTGGTTTGGTCTCTGAAGAAGCTGAGACCATACTTGTTTGGTACTCACTTCCTAGTTCAAACTGATCACAGACCTCTCAGATGGCTAATGCAGATGAAAGGTGAAAATCCTAAACTGTTGAGGTGGTCCATCTCCCTACAGGGAATGGACTTTGTAGTGGAACACAGACCTGGGACTGCCCATGCCAATGCAGATGGACTTTCCAGGTTCTTCCACTTAGAAAATGAAGACTCTCTAGGGAAAGGTTAGTCTCGTCCTCTTTCGTTTGGGGGGGTGTTGTGTGAGAAAGTGCCCTCTTTCTGCATGGTTGCTCCCACTTTTTGCTGAATTGCTGATGAGCTTTGACTGAGTGTGCCCTGGACACCTGCTAATCAGGTACCCAGGGCCTATGTTCTTTCCCTAAAACTGCATTGAAGCCTAAACCCAATTGGCATCTCTGGCCACAGGTCAGCCCCTGGTAAATGGTACCACAGGTACCCAGGGCACTGTGACCAGAGAAGGGCTCTAAGGGCTGCAGCACTTATTGTGCCACCCTTAGAGGTCCTGTACCTTCACACTCACACACTGCCTTTGCAGGCTGCGTGTTTTGGTGCAGAACAAAGTGAAGAGTCGACATGGCACACATCCCTGTGTGCCATGCCTACAACCCACTGCCCTGGCATAGGTCAGTTACCCCTCTACCTGGGTGCACTATACCAGTGGTGAGGGTGCAGGTGCATGAGCCCTGTACCCCTACAGTGTCTGAGTCCATTCTTAAACATTGTAAGTGCAGTGCTGCCATTAAGAGCATATGGTGCTGGGAGTTTGTCATTACGAACTCCACAGCACCATAATGGCTACACTGAAAGCTGAGAAGTTTGCTATCAAACTTCTCAGCACATTAAACCCACACTGATGCCAGTGTGGGATTTAATGAAAAATGCACACAGAGGGCATCTTAGAGATGCCCCCTGAAAACTAACCTACCACTAGTGTCCAGGCTCAGTGGCTGCTTTCAGCTGCCACCACCAGACATGTTTCTGGACCCCTGGGGCGAGAGCCTGCTGTTCTCTGGGGCCTGAAACAATGCACATCCTGGGACAAGGTGCCAAGCCTCCTCCCACAGGATGGGCAGGGTTCACGAAGGGGAAGCTTCAAAGGCTTGCCGCATTTGTGAGCTTCCACAGGCCCTGGATTGGACCACCTCCTTCCTTTCCGGCAGAACCCAGAGCATCCGCCTCCCCCCATTCCCATCCGAAGCCTCCGAGATCATCTGCGGCGTACCCCAGGGATCTTCCCTCAGCCCGACACTGTTCAACATCTACATGGCTCCACTCGCACGCATCGCCCGACAGCACGACCTCAACATAATCTCCTACGCCGACGACACTCAACTGATCCTCTCCCTCACCAAGGACCCCCTCACCACCAAATCCAACCTCCACGAAGGAATGAAAGCCGTCGCCGACTGGATGAAGTGCAGCCGACTTAAGCTGAACACAGACAAGACGGAGATCCTCGGCTCCAACCGTTCAGCCTGGGATGACTCCTGGTGGCCCTCGTCACTAGGGGCACCCCCGACACCAACTGACCACGCACGCAACCTGGGAGTCATCCTCGACTCAACGCTCACCATGACCAAGCAAGTCAACGCAGTCTCCTGCTTCAACACCCTCCGCATGCTCCGCAAGATCTACAGGTGGATCCCGACAGACACGAGAAGAACAGTCACCCAGGCCCTCGTCAGCAGCAGACTCGACTACGGAAACGCCCTCTACGCAGGAGCCCCGACCAAGCTCATCAAACGACTGCAAAGAATCCAAAACGCCTCTGCACGCCTGATCCTCGACATTCCACGCCACAGCCACATCACCCCCCACCTGAAAAACCTGCACGGGCTCCCCGTCGACAAGAGAATCTCCTTCAAACTCCTGATCCACGCACACAAGGCACTCCACAAAACCGGCCCAGCCTACCTCAACAGTCGACTCTCCTTCTACGTTCCCAACCGTCAGCTCAACTCCGCCGACCTCTCCCTGGCCACCGTCCCGCGCATCCGGAGAACCACCACCGGAGGCAGATCCTTCTCTCACCGCGCCGCCAAGATCTGGAACACCCTTCCCCTCAACCTACGACAGACCCAAGACCTGCTGACCTTCAGGAGACGACTCAAGACCTGGCTATTCGACCAGTAGCGGCAACACCCCCCCTCCTCTCCCTCAGCGCCTTGAGACCCTCGCGGGTAAGTAGCGCGCTTTACAAATCTTGTGATTGATTGATTGACTTGCTGCTTTCAGCAACTGGTCCCCACTAGTTCTGACCCCCACTTTGGGCGGGAGAACCGTCGGGAAAAACAAGTGAGGAAGAGAGGTGTGCCCACTTCTGCCAACTCCACCCCTCAGGTGGGGGAGGCGAGGTGAAGCACAGCTCTCAGTCCCCGCCATCTTGCAGATGGGGGGACTCAGCCAACCAGGGACAGGCTCATGCCCCCCTCCCACTGGAGGGTGGCATAATAGGGGGTGTACCCACCCCAGGGAAGGGACCCATTGGTCCCTACCTTTTACCTACCTGTAACGCCCCTAAATCTAGTATTTAGGGGCACCCCTGAACCTTGCTTCTTCAGACAAGAACCTGCAACAAGAAAAGAAGAAGGACCGAACAGCCGTGCCGAAGCGAACAAGAGGACGAAGGCCCACTGACTTGGCCCCAGCCCGAACGGCCTTTCTTCACCTCGAACCTGCTCCTGCAAAATCCCGGTGTGTCCTGCAGCCAGCAACCTCAAAAACCCTGGAGGACCTGCCTGCCTTCAACCACAAAGACTGTGTCTCCCGTGAACACCGGATTTGTTCATCTGCAACCTCTGGCTCCGGCCGGACACCGCGAATCCGCACCACTCTGCACCCGCCGTCCACGGCCCGAGCTCGAGTGGGAAAACACCACGAGGAGGTCCCCCCGGCGATCCTAACCCGAGATCCGGCGACCCCTGACCTGCCTCAAGCCTCCAGCTAACGCCTGCAGCCTAAATCCGGAAGGTCTCCCCAACCGCGACCAGAAGCTGGTAAGAAGATCCGACCCCAAAAGGCACCCCTGCACCCGACGCCCCACGGCCTTGGGTGGCCAAACCGATGGTGCCTAACCAACCCCCAACTTCCCAACTTACCTCTCGAAGTGGTGGTAGCACCCAGAAGACCTTCATCCCCAAGCCTGCAGTGCCTTTGCAAACCGGAGGTTCCCATTGCAAACAACAGGGCGCCCAACGTTGATACAGCACCCTGCACCCGGCCGCCCTAGTGCCGCTGAGGGTGCACCTTTGGTGCTACTTTGTTTCCCCATTTGCCCTGAGCTAAAGTCCAGGAGCTTTGCTCCCACAACCAAGTGGCCTGCTCGTCAGCAGCCACCAACCGGAGGCCCCCTATCCCCCATGGGATAACATTGGGCCTCCGCACCCGGCCGCCCTAGTGCCGCTGAGGGTGTAACAAGAGTGCATCCTTGACCCTGGGGGACCCCTGAGTCTACCCCCAGAACCTCAACTCCCACTACCAAATACTTACCTTAAAACCGATAACACTATTTTCCTCCATAGGATAACATTGACTGTTTTTCTTGGAAAAGTTTCAAAGTGTGGAGTTTGAAAACCTAAAGAAATTCTTTAAAATTGTACTGTTTAACAAAAACGATTTTACTTACCTGTTTAGAGGAAATGTCCCAGAGTAGTATCTAGGTATACTACTCTGTGTAAAAAAAAGTAATCTAAAAAGTAACTTACCTGGTATTTTACTGAAAAGGCCATTTAAGTCTATGTACTGTATTTACAAAGTATTGCATTTCTCTGCAACCATACTGTAAGTCAAAACAAAGTGCATATGCAATTACAATTCAAACTGTTTACAAACTGCATTACTACTGTAAAGTATTTATTGCTTACCTGTGCCAGGCTTGCTTGGTTCTAGAAAATAAAATAACTAAAAGAATATTTTTATACAAAAACAATTGGTCTGAAGTTCAATCTTTGAGTGTGTGAATTCTTTTGCTGACTGAGTGTGTACAACAAATGCTTAACACTGTCTTCTGATACTGCCTTACTGCTCGACCACACTACCACAAATAGAGAGTGAGGTGCTATCTAACTTTACCTCTGCCTACCTTTGGGGTTCCACTGGACTCTGTGCACACTATACCTCACTTTGGTATAGTATATACAGAGCCAGCTTCCTACACCGCCCGGTCAGACAGACGGGGCAGCTGCGAGTACCAGACTCTCTCGTGCAGGAATCCACGGTCCGCCCGTCCGACCCGACGTGGCCCCGACCTCCTCACCCGTCCGTGGGCAAGGATGGGTCACCCAATGGAGTCCCTGTTCGGGCGCCAAATGAATGAAGTGGCCCATTTAGGGTCACTCGGGACCACCTCTCAGCCTTCCATACAAATGAAGAGTCGGTCAGACAGTAGAGAATACAAACCAAAGATATTTATTTATGGTACACTCGAGTGGAGTCCGGTCTGACCAACCTCCTTAGATTGCGGCAGAGGGACTGACTTCTGCCAACATGGTAACACATAATGTACATCTTCAGAACCACTAAAGGCACGCCCAGACTGGAATTTTCCAGTTGGTAGCTGCTGAACAAAGGAGATACAGAAGGATGAGTTGCAATCCTGGGACCTGGGACCGGGTACATGCTATCTCAGCGTCAAGGTTACTCTGCCTGCACCCGCCACTCTAAGGGTGGGAGCAGACCTATCTAGGGAGAAAGGTATGTGATGACAAAAACAGTCTATTCATTAGTACAGCAAAGCTCAACCTTGGAGAAATACAAAAAAAATATTGCAGCTGCTTTCTGCTGAGGCAGACAGAGTGAGACAGAAGTTAGTTTCGATCATGGCTCAAAATGGCGGCTGAATACAAAATGGTGCAGCGAATGCTATCTTAAGTTGTACAATGCATAGAGAATTCGGCTAAAAGCATTTCTATTCCAACAGCTCCTGATAGCAGGAGAGGCTAGGGGGTCGCTTTGCAAATGCAGCAAGGCCTTTGAAGCTCCCCTGCCACAGATGGCTCTACCTGACTTGGGGGAGGAGTGAACACCTCTGCCCAGGAAAGGCTATGTTTCTGGGCCCTGGGAGCGAAGACTCCCACACCAGGGGTCTAGAAACTTGTCTCGTGGTGGCAGGCTTGTGTTCAACAGTTGGGAACCCACCAGGGGTTGGTTTGGTTCAGGGGTCCCCTCTAGGAGGGACCCTTGAGTGCATGGGATAATACATCTCACACTGGAGTCCGTGCAGGTTTATTATTCTGAGATGTTTGATACCAAACATCCCAGGATCTAGTAAAGCCATTATGGTGCTAGGAAACTCGTAATGACCAGTTTCTAGATCATATACTCAGTATGGCTTTACTGGGCACTTATAATATCTGAGTATGGCCTTAGATATTATAGGGACCTGTCTGCTCATGCAGATAGGCCCTCACATGGGGGATAGGGCACCCTGCCTTAAACGTGACTTACCTAGGCCTCATGCAGTGCGGGGCAGGCATGGCACACAGGGATGTGTGCCATGTCAACTCTTCACTTTTAGCTGCACCACAACACGCAGCCTGCAATGGCACGTTTGTGGTGAGAGGTCTCTGAGGGTGACATAATACATGCTGCAGCCCTCAGAGGCCTTTCCCTGGTTATCATGCCCTTGGTACCAAACATACCCCTTACAAGGGACTTACAGGTAGGCCAGAGTTGTTCCAATTGTGGATGGTACGGGTGAGGGAAAGAACACCGGCCCTGGGTCCCTGATTGGCAGGGACCCAGGGTCAAGGTGCATCAGAAATCTGGCAAAAAGTGGGGGGCTACTGCAAAAGAAACCCACTTTCCTACACCCTCCATATAAAATACATGGTGCAGTGGGTACATCTTACTTTATTACCGCAGAAAGTTAATGGTTCAAAAGACATTCTCCACAGTAGCACTCAAGATGATTGAGTGAAAAAAAACGTAGATAGGTTTTCCATTCTAGGAATTGGACTGTGACATAAAGCCTTGTTTAGGTTTCATTGTACAGAATGATGCTCCATAAACTTATTAACCTGCTCTACCAGTGAAAACTCTCCCACTTGGGGCTCTCAAAAATGGATGTAGTCAGCACCTGCTGCTAAAGAACAATGGATTAAACCCAGATCCTTGTGACTGGGGGTGAATGTTTGCATTGTTCAGCAGTCCGTCCATCAATAGTTCCTTTTGTTGCACTAAGTGGGAAGGGTTTGCCCAGACGTGGGTCCCTTGCTCACTATGCCACTGGATTCAAGCTAGCCTGGCTGATGAGGGGTGATGCCCCGAAACTGGTCCCAGGATGCTTGTTTCCGGTCCAGGGAGAACCTGGCTTGGCATTTCGGGCTGGACTGTTCTCATGAGGAACCAGGGTCAAGACTGATTTGCATATGGCCGGGTCCAACCAAAAGTGGTGTGGTGAGGTGAGCAAAAGAACGATGGATTAAACCCAGATCCTGGTGACTGGGGCTGAATGTTTGCGTTGTTCAGCATTCCGTCCATCAATTGTGCCTTTTGCTAAAGAAGAGCCAGCGCTCAGGTGCCAGCTATAATATTACAAGTTAAGTAGCTATCCGATACACCGCTCCTTCGCAACAACTATACAGTAAAGCAGAGCCTTTTTTTTTTTTTTTAAATTACACAAAATACGGTTTATTTTCTACATTCTCATGTCCGGCAAGGTAAGAACATGTTTCCAAACACAAGCATGCGTATTGAACGTTTCTACTTTTCATTTTTAAAGCCTGTTCCTTGTGAAGGCGGTAGACTTACCTACACTAATAATGAAAATCTTCTCCCTTGACTTGGGAACGGAGTACACGCCACAGGGCCAATGTTCAGTCATATTTAACAGTAAAAAAAGTAACAATTTAGTAATCAAACAACATATATAACCTTTCTATCAAGTAACTGTCATAACTTTTAAAAGGAGTGTGTTCTTTAAGACACAGAATTCTAAGTATAGCACAACTACAGTAACATACTATCCTAAACAAGAATGTGTATAAAGTCACTCGCTTCTTTCTTGACAATGTATGCAGAAGTAGGAAATAGTAAATTGTGATTTCTCCATCTTGGAGTGAATTCACGCCATCCTACAAATCAACATAAACCTAGATTGGGCGATTACTGCCATTATTTTAAAGGTGACTCCCACACTATGCACCATTCTTCCTCAATCAGATGTTGGCACCCTGACTTTCTAAGGTCTGCAGACCAAATGTTATGAGACATAACATCTTAGAACCCCCCTGATGTAATTCACCCCCACCCCCCACCCCCCATGTCCCAACAATAAAAATATCATCGTGGGCAATTAACGCTCATCTTCTATTTCAATTTCTAAAATTCTAAATTGTCCAGCCTACTTCTGTCCTGTAGCTGGGCAAAGAGTAGCGGTAGGAAACCCTCAAAGATCACCAATAGGAGCTTTACTGGGTTCCTCCATCTTTCCCTAATCCAGAACTTGATCTAATGTCCATGTCGGGCATCCATAAAGCAGTATAACGGAACTTCATTATCCTGCCAACCAAACGTTTATCAATTTACAAAACTTTGCAGCTTCTTCTTCCCAGTCAAGCAGTTAATTGTGCTGCATGTTTGAGTGTGTATTGTAATGTTTCTAGAACGACAAAGCCCTCCTTATATGGAGTAAAGGGTCCCCCCAACTAGTATGCACCATGTCTCACTAAAATGAACGTTCGATACAGAAGTTATGAAGGTTGAAATCACCCTTAACTTCACCCAGAGCCATTTTAAGGAATGAAGAGGTCCTTGTGGCTGATTTAGAGAACGATATTAACTGAACGTCCTATAAAAACACAGAAGTCCCATCCATCCACTACGTTCCATGCCATATTCGAAGGGCGTGGCAAGAAGGCCTATCCAATGGTGGTTGCTGCCACTGGCTTCGTCATTCTGCAGTCAAGACACTGCCAAAAATGGTGAATGATCGGTTGCCCAATTATGGCTGTCCAGACCATCGCCATTTTGAGCAACATCATTTCAGTGCAAGAAAGACCACCTAACAACCCGTGGCAGAATTTCAGTTATAATGTCCTAGATTTTCTGCAAGAAAACTCCCATCATGTCAGACACCAGAGGTTTGGATTCTGGAAAACTATTCAGGCGGTGGAACATTTCCAGCACCCATATGTTGAGACAGTCATGTCACCCAAGCATGGTGGAAATGCCATCAATAAATTCTTTCTCCAAGGCAGCTTTTACCATGCTTGTGGAAGCCACCTCGGGGGAAAAACAAGCGCCAGAATGGTGACAGTCTTTAAATGGAGTAGACCTTCCTCCATTAGATGAACAACTGTACAGTCCAATCACTAAGGGTCAAATTTGCATCTTTGTGTTTAAAAAAAAAAAAAAAAAAAACTGCATAGAAGACTGACGTGTATGTCAGCCCAGATACATAGAAGTAATGGAATTGCAAATATCTTCCAGTTTTTATATATTTATTTGCATATCAGAAAATTGTATAGTATAATTTAGGTCTTTAAAGAAAGTTTGAAGGTATCTGTGCATTTTATAAATACAAAGAATGCTCTAAAACTAAAGTGCACAGCCGATGGTAATTCTTTATTGGCGCTAGAGCCCAAGAGGCGTTACGGTGGTGCGTAGCTGCTGGGCTTGAGTACATGGTAACCGCTTGCTGTTTGCTAATGCATAGAACAAATGCATAGAATAGATAGGGACTCTACATTACAATGTATACAGTGATGGTAAAACCGGCATAGTCCTTACCGGTGGAAGTAACAGTGGCCGGAATTGCGCAAGTGCACACATCTGTGTGAGGGAAGGGAGGTTTAGTAACAGGCTAAACACGTCATAAGCTCTGACTTCAGAAAAGATCTGTTGCTCACATACGCTATTCGGAGTAAGGCTGTAAATAGCAGAGCCATCTCTCACGGCAAACATGTCAATACCGGCTCGAGCTTCACACAAGAAAGCTATGTCCAAGGCAAGCACATGGTATAGACTCCTGCATCAATCCCACCGGTTAGAGATCTTGTAGACTCAGACAACTTTCTCAGGTTATAGCGATTGTAAAGGCTCAGAAGGCAATACAATCTGCTATTACACGGGTCCTTCAGCCATTGGGCAGCACACCTATCCCTCATGTTGTATAAATCATATGGCCTGATCTGAAAGCCAAGCTGCTGCTCCTGCTACACACACTTCCCAGTCTCAGATTTAGCCTTGGGGCAGCATAGGGATCCAGAAGATTGTGCAGGTCTGGCGTCAATCAGCAGTGCAGTGCTACACAACAGATGTTCCCTGAAATCACACAGCAAATCTATTCTTCAGGTTACAAAGATATTCCAGGTTATGGTCTCGCGCGGAAGAAGTATCCTTCCGTTGCGCAGATCTCAAAGATGCAGGATTCTGACAGCAATGCTGTCCTTTGGGTTCTGGCAGCAGTCCCCGGGTTATAAAGATTTTTTTAGGCTGATGCAGTTTGTCACTCCGGTTACAGAGGAGGTACAGGCTCAGACTTCAGACAGTGGAGCCGTTCCACGTCATACGCAGACCCCACGGGGTTCATAGAGCAAAGCTGATCGATAAATAACAGCTCTTATTGGCTAAGTTAACCTACAAAAAAAACTATTCATCCCGTAACACAAATACCACCGGTTCATTCTGTGGACAACACAGCAAACTTGATTTACTGATATCTTACAGAGTGATGCAACAGTCTCTCTGGTAATAAAGACCCTGTAGTCTCATGCCTCAGAAGTGGCCCTCGGGTTACAGAGATTGTCCAGGCTGAGACATTAAACAGCTGAGCTGACCCACATGCAGCCCAGTCTTGGCAGTCTTCAGACAGTGAGTCAAGTACTTGCTTCTGTCATCTGGTATGACGTGCAAGTCATGGTTCCAAGGCCCACTCCGCCTGTCTCCATTCAGAGGTTGATGCATGGAGTGCAGCTGAACTGGGTAATAGTAAACCCTACAAGCTAAAGTGCTTAGAAGAGGGAAAAACTGAAATCACAAGCTATATAAAAACAGGCTGTTATTACCCCTCATGTTACAGATGTTCCACAGGCTAAAGCCTTATAATGAAGAGATATTCATTTTGGACATCAAAGCTAGAATTTAGGGGACACATCTCAAAAGCTGGAGATTCTGACAGCAACACCATGCTTGAGATCACACAGATCTTATAGGTTCAGGACTAAGACAGCAGTTCTGCCAGTCACTTAAGAAGCAGAAATCTTAGCAGCTCAACCATTTAATTGCAAAGCTACCCCCAGGTTACACCAGTAATCTGACAGACTTCTAGCCGCAGATTGCTTACCTTAGAATCACCTCCAGCCGTCAGACTGGATGTGGAAATGTTTGAGCAGTACCCCTGCGCGCCAGTAGGTGGAGTTCGGGTCAGCATCTCCGGAAGTGACATGCAAGGTGGCTATATAGACACCACCCCAGCACGTTGACATCTGTTACATTCTTTCTACGCCAGTCAGTGCAGATCTGAAAGAGCTACCCACAGTCACTTTTTGACTGAGATTTCTCAATATTTTGTTAAATATTTTGAGAATTCTTTCTACTGGTGTGCGAGGGGTGTCACCCAAGAAACAAATGGGCTTTAAACCCGGTGGGGCCGGTCATAAACAGATGTCTGTGATAGAGCCACAATTTGTTTGTGGTCCTTGAAAAGGGAAACACAAATCCAAGATCTGCGAGGACTGAAGCACCATGAACTCAAAGGTGCTGTGGGAACGTTCCCTGAAGCTCCTCGTCTGCTGTCGTCAGACGACCCCGCGACGATCTCTATCCTGGTCACGCAGACTTACACACGTCGTCCCAATCAAAATTGTCGTGTACGTCCCACAAGGTCAAGAATTCGAAGCAATCTTCAACTTCTCCACGCAGGTCTAAGTCCTCGGACAAGGAGGGAGAACGTTGGCACCACTCAAGGCCTCTCTCCTCCCCAGAGCCTGTGCCTAGGTCCACTTCGCACCTCCTAGAGTTGGAACGACCCCACCACCTTAAGGAAGGCCATGCATCTCAAATGTGGGTGGCCCGGCCCCTCTGGAGAGCCTTCAAAAGGGGTTCCTACTGGAAGCCCGCAGGCCGGTCAACCCTCAGCCAGGCCCATGGATTGAGGGTTTGATCCGGCACGACTCCACTTGCAAGACCGCAACCTTCCACAGAGCTTGCTCCAGTGCCATCGTTCCTGGTGCCACTAACATAGTCACTCTGGACTCCGATACGGAGCCTCATCAATGCCGGCCAACATCTACTCTGGCACCGTCCAGTACCATTTCCTCCAAGTCAGAGCCAGTGCCTTTTTCTTTTGATAGGCCTGGAGAGAGAGACAATTGGGAGGGATCTGAAGACCCTTATGCTTTCCATCACACCCTAGACAAATTGGATGACAACTAGTATGAGGAACTGGCGGATGCCGTGGAGTGGACACCCCACCGGACACTGGCTTGGTCTCTCCTCCTACCATGACTACGAAGGAGGGAGCCTCTTTCAGTTGCCCTCAGTGTCAGTCAAGACAAACATCTCGATGGGAGTGCTTAAGCCTGGAGTTTTCCCCTCTGAACCTTTACTTGCTTTCAATGAAGCCCTTAGGGATGTCCTACTGGGGGTCCAGTCCGGTTGTGCACAGGACAATTTCCCATCACCAGCACCTCACTCGTGGGGACCCCAGTTTCCTCACCCAGCACCCCACCTTGGAAACCTTGGTGGTCCAAGCCTCCACCTCCTGAATCAACTCTGGTGCATTCCCTACCATTCCACCTGATAGGGAATCCAGAAGGTTGGACACTTTTGGCAAGAGGATGCATGTTCTCTTCCGGCAGCCTAGTAATGCAGTCAGTGAACATCGCATGCCTTTTCGACTCATACACCCACACTGTGTGGGATTCTGTGGCACAAGTGCTGCCCATGGTCTCTAAGGAGGCCTGAGCCATACTCTCCCAAGCTATTGCTGACGGGAGAGAGACAGCAAACTTCACCATAAGATGTGGGCTGGACACGACTGACTCCCTGGGCAAAGCGATTGCGTAGTCGATAGCACTCAGATGACATGAATGATTGAGAATCACTGGTTTTTCAGGGGTTGTCCAGTCTTCCCTTATGGACATGGCATTTGATCGCTCTCAACTTGTTTGTGGAAAGGCAGACTCGATGCTGGAGAACTTTAAAGACAGCAGGGCTACAGCCAGATCTTTGGGCCTATCCATGGCTCCCCGCCAAGCCCAGTCTGCCTTTTGCACCTTCCGTGACTATGGTAGGGGCTACCAGCCATGTTCTTTCCCCACTGACCCACCACAGCCATCAGGATTCCCAACCTTTTCGTGGCTGCGGTTCCCACAAACAACAAGGACTACCAGCCAGATGGGTGACCCAATCCACTGCCTCATCAGAAGCTGCCATCCCTAAGCTCATTTATTTGTTCCTCATACCAGCAAGGGAACCCAGTGGGGGCAGGATTCACCATCACCGCCATCACGTGCAGTCTATAACATCAGACAAGTGAGTCCAACAAATCGTCCAGAGGGGCTACTCCATCCCTTTCTGGAAACCCCCCCCTCCCATGCCACCGTCTCACCATCGGCTGACAGAAGACCATCTCTCCTTGCTCCATCAGGAAGTACTGATCCTTTTGGCCAAAAGGGCCATTGAGAGGATGCTGGCATCCGAAGTAGGTCATGGTTACTATTCCTGCTGCTTTCTGGTGCTCAGAAACACGCAGTGTCAGCAGTTCTGAATGCTGGAGTTTCCAAGGCAGCTCTCGCTCAGCAACACTTTTTGTCTCGAGTGGAGTTTCCTGTACGCTTTTCCACCAATACCATTCCTGCCCAGAGTTCTCAGGAACATCCAGACCCAAGTCATTCTTTTGACCCCAGATTGGGCATGGAGAGTTTGGTATCCCAAACTCCTGAGCATGAGCATCGGGCCTCCGATCAGGCTGCCCCTTCGGGAGGATCTTCTGTCACAGCAGCATGGCCAGGCCTTGCACCCGAACCTGCACACTCTTCGTCTTCATGCATGGAGACTGAGTGGTGGTAGTTGACAGCCTTCGACCTTCCTCCCGACGTCTGATGTTATTCTGGAAACCACACATCTATTCACCAAGACAGTATACACCTGTCTTTGGGAAAAGTTCATAAAATGGTGTGCATTCAAGAACAATGTACCCTCTTTCTGCCCCTTTTCCCAAGTTTTACTGTTTATTCTTTCTCTGGCCCTTCAGGTCTCAGCACTGGGCACTGTTAAATGTTACTAATCAGCCATATTGGCTTTCTTGTGGTTGCCGGACCAACCTTCCTTGTTCAAGTCACCTATTGTGACTTGAATCCTTAAGGGACTCCAACATCTGTTTCCCCCAAGACATCATGCCTCAATGGGACCTCGATTTGATCTTAACCTTCCTCATGTAGGCATCCTTTGAGCCACTGCACAAGTACCATTTCGATTATTAACCTTCAAAGTGGCTTTTCTGGTGGCCATAACATAGGCCAGGAGGGTCAACGAACTACAGACACTCTCTGTGAACCCTCTGCACATGACATTCTATCCAAACAAACTGGTTCTGAGAACCTGGGCTTCCTCCATTTCGAAGGTGACGACTCCTCCCATGTAGGCCAAAATATCATCTTGCTACTTTCTTTGCTTCGCCTCATCCTTCTAAAGAAGAGAAGAGAATCCATCGTCTGGACCCAAAAACAGCATTGTCGTTCTACGTTGATCGAGCCAGAGAGTTATGGGTGGATGATCAACTTTTCGTTGGGTATGTCGGGGCAAAGAAAAGAAAGGCTGTGCAGAAATGGACCATCTCAAGATGGTTTGTGCTTTGCATAAAAATATGCTACGCATGGGCCAAGTAGCAACCCCCCGATGGCTTGTGCACTCGTGCCACCAGAGCCAAGGCTGCAACCACTGCGTTATCCCGTTGAGTTCTTGTCTAGGCCTGGGCGGTGAACTCCGCTCCATTCGCTGAGTTTGCGGAGTTTTCTGCACTCTGCGCTCCGCAGAGCTCACGAAGTGCACAAAACTCCGCTTCGCGTAGTGCAGCGGAGTTATTTCCCCTCTCGCGAACGGTAAGTTCGCGAGCGCGAGCTGCTGCTCGGGTAGAATTTCTAACCGAGCGTCAGGAAGACCAGCGCGAACAGCAGTTCGCACTACACTCCGTCACTTGCGGTACTTCGTGGAGTTTTTTTTTTTGTAACTTCACGGAGTTCCGCGTAGCAAAACTATGCCCAGGCCTGTTCCTGTCCTGGATCTCTGTCAGGCAGTAACTTGGGTGTGATTACGCACGTTCACCAAGTACTACCCCCTGGACGGTCAGGTCTGTCCCGACTGGCACTCTGCCCGTTCGGTCCTGCAGGACTTGCTGGGGTGGAGCTTATGTAGGCAGTGCACACGTCACTTCCTGGGGCGGACAACGACCCTGCAGAGTTTTTTTTTTTTTTTTGTAAATCTTTTTATTTAACAAGCTCTTGAAATCACATACAATGGAGTACGAGCACATACAACTAAATGTTCGAGTATACAATGACACATAGCATTATTTCAAGGTCAGCACACCATTATTAGTTCAGTCTAAATCCGACAAGTTGCCACATAATTAGGGTCGGCCCAGGTAGACGGTCTGTTAGGCCTTGTGTCTTCATTCACAAGTCGCGCCTACGCCCCCTGGCTCACATAGTATTGGTACCTCGCCCATGTTCCTATATTTCTCCCAGGGGGACCATATTTTATCACATTTTTTCTTGCATCCCCTGCTGTCGTAAATAACCTTTTCCGCTTGGTAACACAAGTCAAGATCGATCTCCCACTCCGCCACAGTTGGGGGGGATGTATGACCCCCATCTACGCGCTATGTTACGTTTTGCCACTCCTGTGGCCAGGGCAAGCCAAGTTCTGGTATGTCTAGGCCAGTCTTCCTCTCCCTTAATCATCAGTAGGAGACCCTTGGCGTCTAGAGGTACCTCTTCTACCGTGACCCTTGACATTATCGCCACCACCCCTTGCCAAAAGCGGCCGATTACTGGGCATTCCCATATAATATGGAAGAAGGATCCCTCCGTTTGGCAGCCTCTTATGTAGTGTGACGACTGTACTTTGCCCCATCTGTACAACAGTGTGAGGGGGTAGTATGAACGGTGCAGGATTCTGAGTTGTATCAGTCTGAATCTTGACCTAATCGCTGTCTCTCTAGGCCCCTGCAACGCATCGTCCACTCTTCATCCTCTATTGCCTAAATCAGTCACCCAGGCCGCGCGTAGGGAGATCAGGGGGTCTGGTGCGTTATATAATAATTTCTTATATATAATAGAGGTCGCTTTGTCCGATATGGGGTCTGCTAATAATCAGTCTTTCAGGGGGGAATAGTCAGGAATGGTCTCTCCTAGTTTTATATGTCTATTTAGTGCGTGTGCGAGCTGTACATAGGGGAAGACCTGGGTAGGTGATAATGGAAATTCGTTTTTCAGGTCCTCAAAAGGCAGCAGTGCTGTTCCCCTCCATATGTCGCCTAGATGGTCAATGCCTATGGCTCTCCACCCCGAGAAGCCAGTCAAGGTGGTTACTTCCCTCAGTTGGTCTCCCACCCACAGTGGTGTCATCGCTGTCAGACGGCGATGCCATCCTAAATATTTGTTTGCTTCAGACCAGCATTCTATTACTGTTGCTGTATGGGCCGGAAGATCTTGTGTGGGCCTTCGGGCATATAGCAAGGCTTCATGATTCCCATTGGGCATTGCTTCCCTATCCATTTTGTAGGCCGGTTCTTCTCTTCCAGTATATGTCCATTCATTTATAACCATCAGCTGTGAGGCCCAATAATATAGTCTGGCGTCGGGAATCGCGAGTCCGCCGTCATAGAATCCTCTCTGCAGTTTATTCAACGCTATTCTAGGTGTTCCTCCCTGCCATATTAAGATACGGAGTTCCTGAGCTACCTGCTTAAAGAAGGCGGTCGGAACCGGGTAGGGTGTGTTTTGTAACACGTAGAGGAGGCGCGGCAGAGTCATCATTTTGTACAGCGCTGCTCTTCCCATCAACGTCAGGGGAAGCGTACGCCAATGTCTCGTATCTGCACGAAATCTTTGTAGTAAGGGATAAAGATTTTCCTGTAGAAAAGACTGAGGGTCTCGGGATATGTACAGGACTAGGTACTTAAAACCTCCCTCTACGACCGGAGCCGCACAGTTAGCCAGAAGTCTCGGAGGAGGTCCCGAAAGGGACATAATCAATTTTGTCCAGTTTATAGTGAAGCCCGAGTAACTGCCGAACAACTCAAAAATGTGCAGCACCCGAGATATGGAAAAATATGGTCTCGATAAATATAGGAATATGTCGTCGGCATAAAGGGAGATGCCCTCCTCCCAGCCTCCCGGCGCCTGAATTCCCCATATCATCGGGTCTCTTCTAATCCAATGTGCCAGTGGCTCCAGTGCCATAGCAAATAGTAACCGTGACAGGAGACAGCCCTGTCTGGTTCCCCTCCCCAGCGAGAAATGACGAGATAGCGTCCCATTGACTCTCACCTGTGCGAGTGGGTCGTGGTATAGAAGTTTTACCCAGATACAGAATTTTGGGCCGAAGCCCAGCTTGTTTAGTTCTGCGAATAAATAAGCCCACTCTATACTATCAAATGCCATTGAGGCATCTAATGCCATCAATGCCGATTGGGGAGATGTGGGGGTGGCCGTCATATGTAGGACTCCGTAGAGTCGCCATAAGTTGTGGCGGGTACTCCTACGTGGCATGAAGCCCGACTGGTCTGTATGGATAATAGTCTTAAGGGCTGCTGTTAGTCTGTTGGCTAGAGTCTTAGCCTCAAAATTCAGTAGGGAGATTGGTCTGTATGAGCGACAGCTCTCTGGGAGTTTCCCCGCTTTATGTATCACCACTATCCGGGCTAAACGTTGATCTACCAGCAACATGCCCAGTTCACTGGCTTCTTCGAGCATGGATAATAATGGTCGAGTGATTTTAGAAGCCATGCCTTTAAATAGTTTGACCGGAAGGCCGTTAGGGCCCTCAATCCCAACGCCAAGGCCAGCTCTTCTTCAGACAGGTCCACCTCTAGAGTGTCACTCATTTCTTTGGTGAGCGTCGGGAGCGAAAAGTCGGCTAAAAATTCGGCGCAGTCTTGGTCAAATCTTGGACTCGCGGGAGCATACAAAGTTTCATAATAGGACGCAAATGCTTCTGCAATATGGGCATTTGTTGTGTGAACGGCGCCTCCTCCATCCCTGATTACCGTGACCCTGGACCTATCTTTGTCTCGTTTATGGAGCCAAGCTAAGAGCTTGGAGGCTTTGTCCCCCCACATCGTAAATCCTACATTGTCGCCAGTGCATGTACCCGCGCTTCTTTTTCGGCCAGCGTGTGCAACTCATATTGTAGCAGAGTCCGTCTGTGTCTGAGGTCTGAGTTTTCACCCTCGATCACCTCCTGTTCCATTTTTATTGTTTCTTGCTCCAATATATGGAATTTGGAGGTTTCTTCTTTCTTTTTCCCCCCGATTAGCGCCTGTGCCTGTCCCCGCAGTACTGTCTTAAACACTTCCCAGAGTCACGTGTGAATCCACAGTCCCTTCATTTTCTTTGAAATACATTTCCATTCCCTCCTCAAGTTTCTCCCTGAACTCATGGTCTTGGAGGTACCAGATGTCTATCTTAGGGAAACCTGTTCTGTTAGTATCTGGTCCCATGAGGGTGACGCATGTGGAGGCGTGGTCTGAGATACCCCTAGCCAAGAGTATTGGATGTTCAAAGCTTCCCATTTGGTCCTGCTGCGTAAGCATGTAGTCTATTCTAGAGAATGACATGTGGCGAGCCAAATAATGTGTGAATTGTTTGGTTTGTGGGTTATGTGCACTCCATATGTCTGCTAACCCCATTGCCATGAGGAAGTCTGGGAGAACCCGTTCCCCGGAGTGCTCACCTGCGCTGCTTAATCAATCCAACTCTTGATCCATTATTGTAAGAAACTGGCTCTATATATACTGCACCAAAGTGAGGTACAGTGTGTATAGAGTCCAAGGGTCTCCAGACGTTTGGCAGAGGTTAAAGTTAGATAGAACCTTACTCTCTAAAGTGGTAGCTTGGTCGAGCAGTAAGGCAGTATCAGAGGACAGTGTAAAGCATTTGATGTACACACTCAGTCAGCAAATGAATCCACACACTCAAGAACTGAACTCTAGGCCAATTGTTTTGTACAAAAAAATATACTGTTATTTTATTTTAGAACCACAGGTTTGCATAAAATACTTTCTCAAGACAAGATGCTGTTTGTTGAATACTTTCAATGAACAATAGACTTTGAATGCAATCAGGTACAGGGGTTGCAATAGGCAACACAATACTTGGTATAACTAGAACATTGAGCTCAATGGGATTTTTAAGTAAACTGCAATAGAATTACTTTACGAACGTTTTTCTTACTCCGGGCTGGATCCTGGATTCAGCCCTGGTGCATTTCCTGTAAACAGTTGAAAGAAATCGTTTTTGTTAAACAGGCGATTTTTAAGGAATATTTGTATGTTGCAAAAATCGACACTTAGAAGAATTTCTGGTGAAAACGAGGCAATGTTATCCTATGGAGGAAAATCAGGTTATCGGAAAATCACAGCTGTAATCACTTTTTCTAGTCAGTGCTGGGTATCTAAATCCAGCACTGGGATCTCTCCTGAGAACAGGTGAGTAATTTCGATTTTGTTATTCGGACGATTTTTAGTGAATATTTCAAAGTTCCAAAACTCGATACTTAGAAGAATTTCCAAGTGAAAACCAGTCAATGTTACCCTATGGAGAAAATGTAAGTTATCGGCTTTCAGGTAAGTACTCGGCTGTCAGAGTTAAGGTTCTGGGGCAAGACTCCGGGGTCTCCCAGGTTCAGGATTGTACTGTTGTTACACCCTCAGCGGCACAGGGGCGGCCGGGTGCAGAGAGAGTAGGCCCAATGTTAGCCTATGGCGGGCAGGGGGCCTTTGGTTGGTGGCTGCTAGCAGGCCGGCCACGCGGCTGTGGGAGCAAAGCTCCTGGTCACTTACTCAGGGCAAGTGGGGAAGTCGAACAGGGTAGTTGGTGCACCCTCAGTGGCACTGGGGCGGCCGGGTGCAGTGGGCTTTTGGGCCGTCGGGCGCCCAATGGATTTCAATGGGAAAGCTGCGAGACGAACAAAGGCTGCAAACTCGGGGACAGTGATTCTTCAGGTGCGACCACCACTTCGAGAGGTAAGTTGGGAAGCTGTAGGTGGGGTAGACACCCAGGAGTTGGGCACAGGGGGCCGTGTGGCGCCGGGTGCAGGGGTGTCTTTAGGCGTCGGGAAATCTTACCCTCTGCTGGTCGCGGTTGGAGGGGTCCCTGGTGTTGAGGCTGCAGGCGTCGTCAGGAGCGTCGAGGTGAGTCCTTGGGTGCTGGATTCTTGGTCACAGTCGCCGGGGGACGTCCTCGTGGTCTTTGTCCACTTTAGCTCGGGCTGGGCTCGGCGGGTGCAGAGTGGGCAGGATCCGCGGTTTCAGGCCGGGGCCTGGGGTTGCAGATGTTTGAGCAGAGCCACTGCTCGTGGGAGTCCCAGTCTTTGGTTGAGCAAGGCAGTCAGGTCCTCCGGGGTTTTTGAGGTTGCTGACCACAGGAGACGCCGGGGTTTAGCAGGTTCGAGGGTCGACAGGCCGGTAGGGCTGGGGCCAAGTCAGTTGGTGTCGTCCTCTTGTTAGCAGCTGCACGGCTGGTCTTCTTTCTTCTTGTTCTTCCTGTAGTTTTGGAATCGGGATCTGAGGAAGGAAGGTTCAGGGTGCCCCTAAATACTGAATTTAGGGGCGTTACAGGTAGGTAAAGGGCAGGGACCAATGGGTCCCTTCCCTGGGGTGGTTACACCCCCTACTCTGCCACTCTCCAGTGGGAGGGGGCAGGAGCCTGTCCTTGGTTGGCTGGGTCCCCCCCATCCTCAAGATGGCGGGGACTCGAGGTTGTGCTTCACCTCGCCTCCCCTACCCTAGGGGTGGAGTTGGCAGAGGTGGGCACACCTCTCTTCCTCACTTTGTTTTTCCCGCCGGGTCTCCCGCCCAAAGGGGGGGGGGGGTAGAACCAGTGGGGACCAGTTGCTGAGTACAGCACGTGGTCTGGAGAGGCTCACAAACGCGGTATGCCTTTGAAGCTTCTCCTTCGTGAACCCTGCCCATCCTGGGGGAGGAGGCTTGGCACCTCGTCCCAGGTTGTGCATTGTTTCAGGCCCCCGAGAGCGGCAAGCTCTCGACCCAGGGGTTCAGAAACATGTCTGGTGGTGGCAGCCTCGGCAGCCACTCAGTCAGGTCACTGGGAGTTGGTCGAGTTTCAGGGGGCATCTCTAAGATGCCCTCTGTTGTGCATTTTACATTAAATCCCACACTGGCATCAGTGTGGGTTTAATGTGCTGAGAAGTTTGATACCAAACTTCCCAGTCTTCAGTGTAGCCATTATGGTGCTGTGGAGTTCGTAATGACAAACTCCCAGCACCATATACTCTTAATGGCAGCACTGCACTTACAGTGCCCAGGAATGGACCTGGGTACTGTAGGGGTACAGGGCTCACCACTGGCATAGGGCACCCAGCTAGAGGGGTGACTGATGTATGCCAGGGCAGTGGTTTGTGGGCATGGCACACGGATGTGTGCCATGTCGAGACTCTGTTTTGTTCTGCACCAAGACACTCAGCCTGCAAAGGTAGTGTGTGTGTGTCAGGGTACAGGGCCTCTAAGGGTGGCACAATAAGTGCTGCAGCCCTTGGAGGCCTTCTCTGTTAACAGTGCCCTGGGTACCAGTGGTACCATTTACCAGGGGCTTACCTGTGGCCAGAGATGCCAATTGGGTTTAGGCTTCAATGCAGTTAAGGGAAGGAACACAGGCCCTGGGTACCTGGTTGGCAGGAGCCCAGGGCACACTCAGTCAAAGCACATCAGCAATTCAGCAAAAAGTGGGGGCATACCATGCAAGAAAGAGGGCACTTTCTCACAATTATTGCATTAGCATCTTTTCCCATCAGAAGAACTCCCGGTGGAAGCTCCAGCAGCAGTGCGCTTATTTTGGGAAACATGACCGAGTGTAGCCTGGGCGGCACATATGCGGAGCAAAGGATTAGTGGACGCCCTTCCCAACCACCCGCAAGGGCCACCCCACAACATGCGTCATCGCGCACTATCTTGTAAATTGTTAGGGGCAAAGAGTTGCGCACCAGGATACCTACTCCTCTAGAACCACCCGAGTATCCTGAGTGGGCCGCCAGCTTATTGCCGAAGCGATCCAGGGCTTTGTATTGGCTACCCTTCAGGCGTGTCTCCTGAAGCATTACCACATCTGGGGCGTGACGTTTAATGTGCTGGAGGACCAGTGTGCGCTTGATCTTGTTCCCAAGGCCATTCACGTTCCAGGACCAAATGCAGACCCCGTTTGTGTCTCTTTTTGTATCAGGCATACCTTATTGCATTTTGTGACCCTATATCTTCGCGCACTGACCCCGATCTGTGTATGCGTGCAATGTCGATTATTGGATTCATGAGCATCAAAAACATTAAAACAACCTTACAACATAAACCCCTTAACTCCCCCCTCCCTGCATCCCTGCTAGGTGAGTTACATACCCCCCACCACCCCAACATGCAGAGTGCCTGTCGCCCAAGTATTAACTTAATTACAATGAAACAATGAGGGGGGGTAGCGAGTGCCAACTGCTTTAGAAATTCCGGAGCTCAGTACGTATATGTTAGTGTCCCCAGTTTTATGTGTGGGAGCGTCTGAGATGGACTTGCATTAAAAATAGGGCGCGCACATCAGACGTCATCTCCGGCCCTTTATGGAGGTTCATTATCTAGTTAGCCAGGGCCTCCGCCCCCTGCCCCAGACTTGTTACTTCTCAGAGCCCATGGACCCCAAGACTCCAAGACCCACTTGAGTGTCCCATGGATCCCCAATGTCACTTATCTGTATCATGTTGATTGGTTTTGTCCGGCTGGGAGGGCAGGCCCTGACTCTTCTGCAGTTGGTCATTTCGAACTGGCGATTGTGCTTGGTTCTTTTTTCGCCCAGCAATCCGCCACCCCTCCAACCAACCCCACGCCACCTCGGGAGAGGTGAAGAAGTGCGACTTTTCATCTGCCAATACTTTGAGTTTTGCAGGAAATAGCATCATATATTTTAAGTTTTTTCCCCTGAGGGTCCTTTTTACTGAGTCAAATGCCCTCCTCTGGCGCTGCACTTGTAATGTGAAGTCCGGGAAAAATCGGATTGTGGCATTTTCAAACTGGATATCACCCCGTATTCGAGCAGCCTGTAGGATAGCATCTCTATCCCTGTAGTTGAGGATACGGGCCACTATAGTGCGAGGGGGTGCCCCCGGACGTGGGCGCGGGCCCAGCGTGCGATGCGCTTGCTCCACTGCGAAGTAGTTTGATAATCTTGTTGGCTTGAGGATGTGGGTGATCAAGTGTTCCAGGAAGAGGTCAACGGACGGCCCCTCCGGCACCCCCACGGCTCAGATGTTGTTACCCCTTGCCCTGCCCTCCTGGTCCTCCAGTTGGGCCATGATGTCAACGTGCTGCTTTGTGAGGATTGTGATCAGTTCTTCGAGGCGTTTAGTCTTGTTCTGCAGATTCCCAATGTTAGTCTCAGCTGTGGTCGCTTTTTCTCCAAGTTTTCGCAGGTCTGCCCTTAGCAGGTTTACCTCTTCAGTGACAGAGTCCAGCTTCGGCTCAAGGGTGCCTCGGAGGCCCGCTATTGCCCTCATGATGTCTTTGAGGGATGGATCGGAATCGTGCTCCTTCTGTTCTTGCTGAGGAGTGCGCTCCTCCGTCGCGGCTCATTGCAACTGTGTATTTATCAGTTTGGTTTGTTTGTCCCGGGCCCTTATTGCGCCCCATTGTGATGTCAACCACCCTGTCTCCAGGGGGCTTTATGTCCATCTAGTAGGCCCCAGGAGGTTCTTGTCTTCGTGGGTTAGGATTTGCGGCTTAGCCTCTATTTCCTCTGCACTTTCTGCCTCGGGCTGCCCCACCCAGCCAAGGGATCCCTCGTGTATGAAGTAGGGAGGTGGGGGGTGGGATGCCGAAAGGGTCTTTAATTCGCACCTTTTGTTGCCGTCGCTATGTCCGGCGCGCCTCTTCCCGGGTGTATGATGTTGACTCTGGGTTTCCGGGTGGCTCACCCGGTACAGGACAGCGCTGGAACACCAGCAGGACTCCCAAGTATCTCCGCTCTATGGCTGGCTCAACTCTCCACCCGTGCGATTATTGCAGGCTGATTCCCCTGATTTTGCTCCTCGCCGCTCCAGCTCGGGGGCGGTACTTTTGTGGGTGCAAACCTGAGTGCCTCCCAATCACAGATCTGCCCCCCGGGGCTCGCGTGAACACACCTGCAGTTATATTTATAGGCTGACTCGTATACTATGGAACAGGAGTAAACGCGCATGTGCACCGGGAGGCGTCCAGCGCGCGCTGTTCCGACTCCGCTCCAGGCCCGGGCGTCTGCTGGTGGTTGTAGGCCGCTCCACACTTTCCAAATCAGGCTGCGGTGTTTCGGCGCATCCAGGAGGCCTTTCCGGGCTGCTGCGCCCGTCCCTGTGTCGCAGGTAATTATGCGCACTTGCCTGGCCTGACGCAGTATTCAGGTCGCAGCTTCCTCTGTCCGTGTGGGCCCGACGGCTGCTGCTTCTCGGGGGATCTAGTCTCGCAGGTCCACTCCGGGTGTTACTTTGCTGGCGGCTCTTCTCTGTGTGCGGTCAGCGGCATGTTGTGGTGCGGTCGTGGCCACGGCTTTCGCCCTCTTCGTCGATAGCGTCCTTTTAATCGCCGGACAGGCCGCCTCTCTGTTGCTACAATCTCGACCCCTCAGTGCTCCACTTTCAGACGGATTGTGCCGGATTTAAATGGGGAAACTGCAGATGGCTACCGGAGCGCACTCAGTGTGGGGCCATCTTAGTCGGGCTCAAGCCACGCCCCCAAGACCCTGCAGAGTTGAACTACACCACCTACTGGCATGCATGGGTACTGCTTAAACATGTCTCGATCCAATCTGACACCTGGAGGTAATTCTAAGGTGAGGAATCTGGAATAGATAGAGTCTCTACCAGATAAGGCATTACCGAAGGTAACGTGTTCTACAGGCTCATGCCTATGACAGTTGCCCTTTCACTCAGGTTGCAAAGATCCTAAGTGTTCAACCGTTTTATGGCAAAGTTTTCTCTCTTGCTTCATGGATCTTAGACATCTAATCAAGAGAAATCTCCAAGCTTACAAAGCTCAAATATGAATTGGAATATTACAGTGTAGCTTTCTCTTTTGTCACACAGACATTACAGACTCTTAAGTAGCTGAAAGCAAAGCCATTAATCAGGCTACATAGATCGTACATGTTCCGACTTCTGACAGCAGAGCTATCCTCCAAGTTACGGAGATCTTCCAGGCTCTGAACTGAGACATAAAATAACCATGAATTTAGATAGAACTTCCAGACTTAGGACTTTCACAGTAAACCTATTTCTCAGGTATCACACCTCTTACAGGCTTAGGCCTTGGACACTTCCTACACTCTGAAGCATGCCTCCTCAAAGGCTTATGGAGGTTTGACCATATCACCCCAACCCTAATGGAACTACATGTGGTTCCCACTCCAAACACGCATCATCTTCAAAACCAGTGGCACCATTTATAAGGTGACCAGACCCGGCAACCCTGACTACCCATCTTGGTGCCACAGCAGAAGTAAAAACCATGCCAGACTGGAAAACCAAAAACTGCAAAAAAGAGAAAACCAGATGAGATTTCTTCATCTTTGGTCCCAGGACCTGGAACACCATTCTTATCAAAATCACATTTCCCATTTTGGAAAGAAGCTAAAGGCCCTCCTCATCGGGGAACACGCCATCTCTTGGTTAGGACTGGTAACACGCGATGATCCTGCTTTATCGAAATCTATCCATGCCTCAAAACTCCTGGCTCATGCCTTTGCTCAGTGAACTCTTACTTCCTAGGTTGGCCCCTTTTCAAGTACCTGCACAAGCGATGAGAATCCACGCTTAGACTCAAAGTTCCATATTACAAAAAATGCGTTTTCAACCATAGACTTTGAAGAATTCTGTTTTTCTTCCTTTTACCCATATATTTACAGCGTTTAATACCTTTATACAACGTTGAATGTACTATGGAAACAGAGACTCTAGGCGGATACACTGTCAAGCAGTTGCAGCCTATACAGAATGCGGAAACCAGGGTCATTTTTAGCCATAAAAAGTTTGATCACGTATCCTATAAGTTTCGATCATTATCACTGGCAGCTCCCTAAAAGATTAAACTCTCTTCTTAGTCCATCGCACTTTGTACATCCCAGGATCAGTATTTGTGTGAGAGTTTATGAATACAATGCCTCCTGCTGCCTCTTATTTTTGCTGAACCAGAGCACGTGTCAGAGCTTCCATGGCATATGAGCAAAGCGTTAGCGTGATGTGTCCCTCGATCTGAAATGTGAGAAAAACGTACTGATATTCAGAAAAAAAAGCTTAAGACTTGCCTGTTATTTTGTCTAACCATCATGGCAGTTACCTTAGGCCTATATGTCACTGCTGCAATTCTCCTTCAACAGTGCCAAGACGCCTTGGGTTGAAGTGCGCGTTACAGGGCATTGTAACATAACATACCTTAAGAGAGGAAGGACATCAGAAGAGGAGTAGAGTAGGCGAACTAGTGCATGATTTGTGTAGGTGGTGGGCACAGGCACTACTTTTAGGGGACCGGGACTTGAATTCCAGTAGATTTTGGTCAAGAGTTAAACAGAGGAAGAAAAGAGGGCGGGGAAAGAGGTGGAAGAGAAAGATAAGAAACTAGTGAGGGATAGAAAACAAGAACGAAAAAACTGGAAAGAGTGAAATTAAGTGAGGAAGACAGTGACATTAAATGCAGTCAAAACTAGACAGCCTTTTGCAACCATCCATTAAGCAGCACCCAGTTGCTCAGAGAAAAGTTGGCTCCCTGCACTTATTTTATTTATTTACTTTTACAAATTAAGCGGTGGGCCTAATAGCGACGGAAGAGAACAGTTGGATAAAAGAGCAGTGACCTGGAAAGACTAGAGTTTGAGACCAGCGGAGATGAGGTAGTGAACAGAAAGAGAGGGGAGATATTTTAGCACAATGAAGTGGTCACACGGTAGCGGCTTTAGCGTTGGTGGTGCCTGGGGCAACAATCTTTGTTGGCGCTCACCTTCCGCCGGCCCCCCTTCCTCAAAAAAATTATCTTCTTCATGATTTCCTCACTACCCCCTTCAATTGTGCTGCTCATTTATTCTTATTCCTTCACTCACATTGATTTATTTTATAGCGCTACTCATCACAATATAGCCTGTTGGAGCACTTTACATCACAAACATATTATACAGGGACAATGAGTAGTACAAATGTGTAAACCAATGTATGGGATATCTTAATTAAGATAATGGTGACTGCAAGGTGTAGGAGTCACATGTCATCCATACTGGTAGGCATTGTATGTTACAAGTGCTTGTTCTGGACTGGAAAAACAAAGGTGCAGATTAACTTAAGTTTTTACGATGCACAGTAACCAGAATTGCTGCACTGCGCTGTGAAAAAGGAGCACAACAGCACCATGGGCCACATGTATGAACCTATTTTGCGTTTGCAAACAGGCTGATTCGCAGAATCAGGCCGTTGGTGAATGAAAAAATGGCTTTTCCTATGTATCAAATCCTAATTTGCGATGCGGTAACCTGTTACCGAATAGCAAAATGGGTTTGCGATTCGGTATTTGGAAGGGGCGTGTTTAGGGCGTCCCTTCCAAATACCGAATCGCAGAGGTATGTATGAATGTTTTGTAACCGTGAATGCGGTCGCAAAACATTTGCATTTTACCACCCTCAAATAGGAAAGGGGTCACCAAGGGACCCCATCCCCTATGGGAATGGTGGCAAAAACATCTTTTAAGACCAGGCAGTGGTCCCACGGACCACTGCCTGCTCTTAAAAATGGAAAGTAAACTTTTCATTTTTTTCTTTTAAATGCAACCTGCTTTCCTTTAAGGAAAACGGGCTGCATTTAAAAAAAAAAAAAAGATGATTGCTTTATTGAAAAGCAATCACAGACATGGTGTTCTGCTGACCACAGCAGGTCACCATCCTTGTGATTTTAGCAATTCCTAATGGGCTGCAAATTGCGACCTTCCTCATTAATATTAATGAGGTAGGTCAATTTGCGACCCTTAAGAATCACTAAATGAAACTCTTGGAGTTTCCAACATTAGGAATAGCGTTTACCTAATTGCGATGTGTAGAAAATCATATTTAGGTAATCGCTATTCCTATTGTTGATACATGTGGCCCCATATCTCATAGGATATGATGCTGTTTGCTGGTGCTCTCTCCTCTACTGCTGGCATACCTTAGGCTGCCTTGCACTAATGCATACACCCAGGAGCTAGGGTGTTTGCATGTTGTCAAGTTTAGGTTTTATACTGGAAGGGTACCCTTCTAGCACAAAATTCCATGATTTGACAAAGTTAACACTTTACTACTTTGTATGTGTACAGTACACATGCAAAGTTGGAAAGTTCTAGAGAAAATACATTTGCCTTGAGGAGGCGAAATCTTTGATGCAATCCCTTTTTACCAAAGTAAGTAGATAAGGATTAGCATCAAAATCATGGGTGAGTGAATTGGAACGTCTATGTACCACCAATGGTATGCCTCCTTGATATAAAATACCGCATAGCCCTACTTTGTGTTACTTTAGGGCTACTGTCTAACGCAAATCAGGATTTGTGCTGGAAAGTAAGCATGAAAAAACAAAACTTTGCTCCAGGTTTGCAACACTTTTGTGATGCAAACCAAGCGTAAATTGTTAGTAAATCTGCTCCATAAACGTAACCTAATGGTTGCGGTGTCATAATATAACATTTTTGTTGCTATCCAAAATAATCCTTTTAGCAACTTTAGAATAATGGAAGATTGAGGTGAAAAATACACAAGAGTCTAAACTTATGCCTTTCAATTTGCATGCAGCAATTTGATGCTGGTTCATAACTTAATATGCTATACTTGAAGGATTGTTACTTTTGAACTCCAAGTAACTACGGATCTCCTTGACAAAGCAATAACTCACTGAGCTATCCACATGAAACACTAATCTATGATGTGTGTCACAATTTGTGAACATTACCCTCTATGATTATATATCATGAGTCACAACTCTGACTAGACACTTTGGAGATCTCTTCCTCTAGTGCATTAACCACCATACTTATCATGCCATTGTAATTAGCCTTTGAAAAATGCCGCACACACAAAGGTCTCTGCAGGCTGCTCTTATCTCACTTCAACCTGTCATGCAGAGGGCACCCCATTGGCCTTGGGCCCAGGTGCGATGGTACCCGTTGCACCGACCTAAAGCCAGCACTGAGGTCAGGTGGCTCATTTTCAACATTTCGAGCCATGTTTAGGTGTTGCCTAGAGAACTTCCTGTACACAAAATAATTCATAAAGAAAAAATATATGCACACATAAACCGGCTTTTGGGCAGCCCTTTTCATCCATTGGTCTGTTTAACTATGTCTTTCAACCATAGCATGCAGCCTGGGGCAATCTGTGAGGAGACTTCATCCATCACCTCTTTTGCACTGTGAGTGACAGCACTATGCCTGTTCACTTCCACACACCGGCTCAAAAAGAAAAAACACTTCAGTGCCAGGGCTGGTAGGCCAATACTTGATGGCGATGACTTTTTTTTCTATTCATTTTTTATCTGTTTGTTTTGTCATCCTTCTGAGTTTAAACTGTGTTGGGGTTACAGTAATTCAGTGCCATTAGTACCTTTTCCTTGTGCCGCCAAAGATCATATTCTCCCCTGATGCACACTAAAACTAAAAAAGTTTCTATACCCTTTCTAAGTACACCTGCCTACTCAGAAGCACCCGTACTATTCTATTCGGTTTTATGCGATGGTTATGGTTTTGTTTTTTTTGTAATCATGTGGCTGTTCTATTTAGGTGGTGGCATGTTTTATTATTTTCATCTTGTAGTATATGCTTTCAAGAAAATAGAATAAAAAAAATTGCATCAGCTTGCTAAAATCAGACCTATTCTTGTTACAAATTATTGCCCAGGCATGTCTCCAATATGGCAATGGAAGCTACTCTTAGCTTCTGTGAATACAAATATTTGCAAGGTCCATCTCCATTATTCTAGGTAAGTGCTTAACATTTAGCTGCTGAGACTTTTCTCACCCCAGTGCTGAGGCCTGTGTTTTGATGGAGACTTCCAGCAGCAGATTCTAAACCTTGTGAATTTCACCAGGCTGGATCCAGAAACCTTTGTAGCAATTCTCTCAACTGTCTTTAGGTGGCACTGCATCAGATCAGTCACGCCTGAAATGTGCCGCGAGCCCCTATGTGCCCCACATCCACACGCTGATGTCAGTTCCTTTCTGCGCCTGCCTACGCATATCTGGAACTTCTCAAATCCTGTCACTTCTGAGAGAGATTTTCTCTCAAATTTCTTTACAGTGTGCAGACAATGTCACTCCTTAAAACTACAGGGTTCATACCATGCCATGACTGTAACAGGCAGATATCAGTAACAGATACCCACAATGTCTATGGTGCCTCAGCTCCAGACACAACTTGGCTTCATGTCCATGCTGCATGAAGATGAATTGCAGGCCATCTGAGATCGTGAGGCCAAGCTAACAGTCCGCGAACTCCATCCCATAAAAAAACCTATGAAGTTGAAACATGTCTTCCTCCTCCTGCCAGTAACACCATTCGGAGTTGCACAATACTCTAGGCACCTCTAGGCTGTGGAGTTGTCCCAACCCTGTGGAACCTATTCCAACACTGATCACACACTCCAGGAGCTGAAGATGGCCATGGACAAGATTTTCTGTGCCTCTGGAGCACCTTTGGGCCCCATGGATCCAAGGAGGTCTCCAGTGAGTTTACCACCGGCGGCCGATCTGACCTTGACACTGACTGTGCTACTAAGACATGGACAGAAGCTAGCCCCTTCCTTGGCTTTGGCCCCACTACCATGCACAGCCCAGCCCGCAGCAGAATGACTGATAGTGCCCTCAGCGCCATGTCTGATGCTACAGTTCCAGATACCGATACCGGGAACAGAGCTCTCTCTGACTGTGAGACCCCTTTCCCCCCAATCAGACGTCACCAATATGCACATTCAGAGCCTGATACTTATGTTCCCCAGGATGTTTATAGGGATAATAAGCATGATGATAATGACCAAGGAGAATATGCTGGTGGGAACATTTTTGAGGCCAGCTATTGATGCGCAAGGGAATTGCTACAAATGTTTCCAGATCCATTCTGGCACCTGGGGAAGTTCAGGAGGTGAGGAATATGCAGTTAGATAGTCTCTACCTGAAAAGTGGTTATAGAAGGCAAGTAACTTGTTCTTTTCAACCAAACCAGAAACCATGTGAAGATATTGTTGACTTCATATAGTCACAGGTTTCACCTGTTCCTGTCATGGGCGCTAAGCCCAGCAACATAACTGTTATCTGGAGAGGTTTGGTAACAGAGTGGTAGGAATTTTGTGGATCCCCACAGATTCCAGTACTTTCTTTCACAAAAAAAGTGAAGAAAATGTGTGAATTTACCAAGGTTTGAGGCTTGCAGGGCCTTCTGGGTAAGAAAACAGCAAGATCCATGCGAGCCACACCACCCTGGATTTGTTTAGGTCTCTAGGTTTCAGAAATGCCCAGGGTTCATGGGGTTTCCTGGTTGCCGGCTGATCCCGAGCCTGAATAGTGCGGCTATTCACCATGGCAAATGAGAGGGAATCTGGATTTCCTCCCTCTCTGCCAGCCCATTTCTCAAAACCGTACCCAAAAGAATCCCAATTTCTTCTCACCTGCCATGTGTATGGAGATGCTTTAAGACCCATTAGGGACAAAAGACTATAGGCCTTTAGGATGGGAGTGCAGCCTGATGTCAAGATAAGCCTGCCTCAACCCCATTATTTTTTTTAAACAAAAATATTTGTGGCATCCTTGGGGTAAGTTCCCCAAACTGCGCACCGGGCAAAGCAGAAGAACTTGCACCCATTCTGAGTTGGGGGTATGACCCAAATGCATTGGTGTGCTGCCACCACCCCCTTTTTTTGACAATTTTTCAACGTCTGTCTACTGTGCTTACTGAACCTGTGAGGGACGGAGGGCAGAAAGACTGCAGTGGCATATATTAAATTTTTTTGCCCTGTTGTCTAGTGGCCTTTCTCTACCACACCCACCCCGGATGGGCCATATTGAGGGAATATCCCTCTTACCAGTCTGTATGCCCAGGGGCGGTGCAGAAAGACTGTATTGCCCCATTTGGGGTAAGAGCAGTGCCCAATGCCAGTATGGACCGCCCACCCCTTTTGTTTGGCCAATGAACCCCTGGTGTCATGTCTGGGGGGGGGGGGGGGGGGCAGAAAAACAGAATTGGCCTTTTTGTGGTGGGGGCATGACTTATGCCAGTGTGGACTACCCTGGCCCCTGTAGAAGGATTTTCTTAAGCAATGCAGTGGGTGACCTGTTGATGTGCCCCGCGACAGACAGGTAATGCAATGGGTGTCAAGGGCGTCTGCCACCGGATTCAAGCGGTTAAATAAATCAACTAAGAATTTATCTTTCAAGGCAGCAAGCGTTCATGAATATGATTCCAGTTGTTATTTCGATATTTCAGGTGGTTCCCAGTTTCTGACCTTCTGTTTTAGCTGCATTATGAATCTGACTGTCTGTTGACCCTTGCTTGTGGTTTGCCCAGCACTAGTCTGTTCTGGTTGCAGCTTTTCCCGAGTTCTAGTGCTTCCACCTTTGAAACTGCATGTGGAAGGCATATGCTATGTTAATAGGGCCCGATTCTTACAGTGATTTGTGCATGTAAGTTTAATTTACACATGTGTATAGCATTTTTGAGTGCAAAAACACTTCTGAAATAGGCAAATGCTGGTTTTACGCTTGAAAATGTATTTCCTCAAGGTAAGATTTTTGTGTGATTAAATCTACTGTTCGGGTTGGGGAGCAGGTGTTCCAGAGATTGAATAACCAGAAAGTTTGCACAGTCCTAAAAACGTAGACGTTTGTGAGTATTCATAAACCTTCCCCCTACCCATTCACAGCCTGGGAAATGGTTGGAAAATTATTGCAGGAAGTGGTTGGAGCAAATTCCCTTCCAGTGTTGAAAGGGATCCCCACCAAAATTGATGGCGCTGCAGAGAAAGTTGTTTCTTCAAAGGGAACCAATATTGTCCCTGTAGATGGCTATTTCTGTTCAAACGTCCTTCAGAGTTCCTCCCAGTCACCCCAGAATTGGTAGCAAAAATGGTCGTCATTGCCAAGTCTGGCTTTCCTCTAGATCCCTGTCCCATTACAACTCTAAAGTTGGTACCTGATGTGATAGGAGGAAATCTCGCATCTATTTTTAACTTCTTGTTCATCACAGGAGTTTTCCCCTCTCCATGGAACAGAGCGTCTATCCTCCACCTGTTAAAGAAACCCAATCTGAACCCTGCCGACCCGAACAACTATCGTCCCATTTCTCGTCTCCCACTTCCTGCAAAGTTAGTTGAGATAGAAATGAATATGGAACTTGCCCAGTTCATTTCAGATAACCATCTGCTGGACCCTAAGCAATTTGGATTCAGACCTGGGCATAGTACAGAAACTGCTCTGATCAGAGATACCGAGGAGGTAAGGGCTGAGCTGAACAGAGGAGGCGCTGCAGCTCTTTTTCTCCTCGATTTATCAGCGGCCTTTGATACAGTTGATCTTAGGCTGCTGATCAATCGACTGGGTGAACTAGGAGTCAAGGATAAGGCTTGGCCTTATTGACTTCTTTTCTGTCTGGCAGACTACAAACAGTTGCATTTGACCACTATGAATACTCCCCTTATCCCTCACATGCGGGGTCCCACAGGGATCTACGCTCAGTCTGACTTTATTTAATGTTTATGTCTCTGAACTGGCTACTCTGATTAAAACTTTTGACTTCACCCTTACCTCGTATGCTGATGATACTCCAATAAGAGTCTCAGCTTTTAACAATAATGCCGAATTCTCCACCAGTTTCCATGACTGTATGCATGCAATCAGTTCATGCGTGAATAAACATTGCTTGAAACTCAACTCAACAGGAAAAACGGAGGACGTACTGTTTGATAATCTCTCTTCAGCATGGCCCCCTTCCTGGTGGCTGGAAGAACTAGGCCCCCTGCCCAAGGCAAAGAACCTAGGAGCTCAAATTGACAATAAGCTAAACTTTAGAGCCAGGTTAATGCCACTGTCTCCGCCTCCTTCCACTCAGTTAGGTTGATCAGAAAAATGCTCCCTTTCATCTCGGCCAACACCAAAAAAACCATCATCACTGCCTTGGTCTTATCTAAATTAGACTACTGTAACGGCTTATATATGAACATGCAGTAAAAGCATCTTAACAGGCTTCAGGCGGTGCAAAACGGGGCCACCAGGTTTCTCCTAGGAACTCCCAAGGAAATTCATAAGTTACATTGGTTTCCAGTGAGAAGTCGTATTATGTTCAAAGCCCTTTGCATCGTCCAGAAGGCTCTTCACAACACTGGCCCAGAGTTCCTGCGGCACATCTTTGAGTGGTACAAACCTAGCAGACTTCTGTGCTCCTTAGGAGCCAAGAAACTGGTCTCTAGATTTCGAAAGATGAACTGTGGAGTGTAGGAAAGTAGGATCTGCTTCTTATGGTTACCCCCGCTTTTTTTTGACTAGTCTGACTGGGATCCTGCTAATCAGTACCCCAGTCTATCTGCTTTCTCCCTAAAATGTTATGTCCAGTACTTAGGTACACTCCAGATTGGATACTGGGGTACCCTTGTCAGTCCCTAGTATATGGTACCCATGTACCCAGGGCATAGGTATCCCAGAGACCTCCCATGGGCTGAAGCATGTATTATGCCACCCATGAGAGGTCATGCAAAATGGAACTACAGGCCTGCCATTGCAGCCTGTGTAATATGGTGCATGCACCTCTTACTTTAGATATAGGTTTTCTATATCTAACGGTCACTGCACTTAAAACCTATACGTCACCCCTATAGCAGGCCTTTAACAATCCTGAAGACAGGGTGCTTGGTTCTAAGGGAGAGGGTGCCCCTGCATGAGCAGGACACCCCTGCAGCCTACAGAGTCCATTCTCCTGGGTTGTCAGTGTATCAGCCATTTACGACATATAGAGTGGCATTATGCGACCGCGTAATGACCAACTCTAAAACGGCTGAAAGTAACCCTATCGTGTTTGGTATCAAACATTGTGGAATCATACCCCCACACCGGTAACTGGTGTGGGAGGTATGATTCCACCCCTCAGAAACGAGCTTTGTGAGGTCCCTGGTGTTCCCGGTACCAGCCTTCTAGTCCCGGGCAGCCCAAATGGGTTGCTGCCGACCAGAGACACATTTCTGCCCTCCTGCTGCTGAGCCAAGCTCGAGCAGGGGAAGGCAGAACAATAGGCATCCTGTCACAGGGAGGTGTGACCACCTCCCAGACAGGATTTAGTGTATTAGGCCTGGGTAGGTGCGCTTGCCAGAACCAAAAGTCTGCATGAGGGGCACATTTGGTGTCCCTGTGCATAGTCCAGTTCAAACCAGTCCTGGAAGCCGTTGGCTCCTGCTCTGGCGCAAAATTGGACAAAGGATATGGGAGTAACCTCCCCACTATCCTGACCCTCCCCTGAGTGGGTCCCCTGAATCTGTCCAACCCTCTCCCGTGGGTACAAAAGGGCTTACCTGGCTGTAGGACCCTAGATTCGACGTGGACAAGATTCTGATCAAGAAACCACTGACCTTCGACCGTCTGGACATTCTGGACTTCGCTGGGGCCCGACTTCGTCTCCCACTCTGTCCAAAGCATCGTCTGTGCCCGTGCACCATACAGGCTCCGTGCAGAACCTGTGGATCATCAAGGACAACTGAAGACATCTCCCTTGGAGTGAAGGAGTCACTCCCCTGCAACCGCAGGCACCGTAATGCATCTGACCAGTCTGCTGATCCTGAGCTCCTGTGGACCCTGAAGGCTCCAGCAACACAGGAGGTGGGTTCCACGTCCCTCGAGGTCCGAGCTGCCCTCTCACCAAGTTTGAGGTCAGAATCTCTTGTGGGGGCTGCAATACCTGTACCACTGTGCAAAGCATACTTTTGCAAGTGCATATGCTTGTTGGCGTTCCCAAAACAAGTGCACTGGGCTCCAAGTAGCCTCAACTTCTGGCACCATTTCCACCAAAGAACTTTGGCCTCCTCGCACTGAGTGCTCCGTGGGCTGTTGCTTTGTAATTCTGCTTGAGGTCCCCTCGCGACTCCTGTGCCTCCGGCCTCTGAGTCCTCTTGAGGGTCAACATTGCTTTTCTTGGGCTCCCCTGGTTGCTCCAGGCTTTCCCCGACTCTCCTGTGTTTGGTGAGTCTCCTGGGCCTTACTGGTCCGAACCGTAACTCCTCTTGACCATCTTCGTGTGTTGCCGCTGCCAAGGCTTGTTGGTGCTCCAGCCTGACACCGACCCCTCAGCACTCAACATCCTTCATGGGACAGCTCGTATCCGGCTCCTGGTCATCCTCGACGTCTCCTGGTCCCGGTGGCTGCAGAGTCAAGAACCCCCTCAATGCACCTGAAGCACCCGACATCGGTGGGCATTCTTTTACCGAGCCCCTGGTCACTCCTGAGTGACCCAGACTCTGTCCCCTCTGCTTTCAGGTACTCTTCACACGAATCCACCTTTTGGATTCCAACTGACACTTTTCTTCTTTCCCACAGTGACATTTCCTTGAAGTCCTCCTGTTAGACTTGGCTTTTTCAGCGGGTTTACCCCCAGACTTTTTGCTTTTTGGCCTCCTGTTTTTGACCCTGTGTGTGTTGGTTTTAGGACTCTTGGCACTTTACCACTGCTAATCAGTGCTAAAGTGCATATGCTCTCCGTGTAAAATGTGTTATGGATTGGTGTTTCCATGATTGGCCTATTTGATTTATGTGTCAGTCCCTTGTAAAGTGCACTGAGAGTGCCAGGGCCTATAGATCAAATGCTGTTGGTGGGCTGCAGCACTGGATTGTGCCACCCACGCAAACAGCCCGGAAAGTGTAACTCTGGCCTGCCATTGCAGCGCCTGTGCGCAGCCTGGGGCTGCCATGTCGACTTGGCAAGTGCACACACTTGCAAGTCCCTAAACCTTCCCTTTTCTACATGTTAGTCACCCCTAAGGTAGGCCCAAGGTACCCCTGTGGGCAGGGTGCATTGTATGTGAAAGGTAGGACATGCCCTGGTGTGTGTGGCATGTCCTGATAGTGAATTACAGCCTATTTCGTTTTTCACTATTGCAAGGCTACCTGTTCCCCATAGGCCAGTGGAGAGGCAGAGGAGCCTATTTCTAGGGTGGATGTGCTTTTGGGAGGGGGGGGGGACCCTCCAGGCAAGGCAGCAGTGGCTTGTCCCCAGAGGAGCTGGAGGACAGGCGGGAAGCAAGGAAGTTCGAATTCGAGAAACTCAGGATGGAAAGTGAGAGGGAAGACAAAAGAATAGCCATGGAGGAAAAGAAAATGATACTAGATCATGAGCTTAAAACGAGAGAGCTGGAGCTGGATTGGGAAGCCGGTAGGGCTTTGTCCAGCCCAGATGGTGGCAGCAAAAATGTAGTGTCTAGTACTGAGGATGAGGGACACACACACACAGATTTGGGGCCCTACTTCAAGGAGGGGGTCGACATACACCAGGGGGTTCAGGATTGTGAGGTTACTCCAGTGGTGCGCAGTATCCCTGAGGTGGATTGGGGAGCTGACACAGGGGATCATTTTCCTGGTAGTGGGAGGGACACTCTACTGACTCTAGATGAGAGGTGCAGGGAGAGGGGTTCCCCCATGATAGAAGCCCTGGTAAGTGAGTATGGAGACCAGCCAGAAGAGTATGGGTTGAGAGACAGCAACAGTCAGACACTGTCTCACCAGTCTTGTGAGAATGATGTGGGGTACTTTTCTGAGGCACTGGATGGTTGGGTGAAGGGTAGTTTGGTTAACACCTGTGTGGGGCTGTGTGATTCAATTGTTGGAGAGCATATTTTAAGTCCCTGTTTTCCAGAGCTATGCCAACACCCAGTGGAGTGTGAGTTTTCTGACCCCAGGGAGCTTGCACTGGAGGCAGACCTTTTGGTGGATTCCAGAGGGTCTGGAGAAGCATCTGGGGGTGACCCGGAAGGGAGTGGCTTAGGTATTTCCCAACCAAGGGTGGTGGGAAAGGTTCATGGTAGCCCAGCTAGGTCCCGGTGTCATGGGAAGGGTGTAGGGACTCGCGTCCTGTCTCCGCGGAGAAGGAGTGGGAAGGGGCTGCGGCCCAAGGTGCCCGAAACCCGGTCCCAGAGCCTGGGTGGTTTCAGGAGGGAACACCAGGTGGGGAGCCTAGGCTGTACTGATAGGCCATCCGTTGAGGGGGATCTCCTAGGGTCGGGAGAACCTGGAGCATCTGTAAGCGGAGCTCCAGTGGTTCTGGTGTCTGGCGGTGCCGCTCCTAAGTGGAGGGTGCAGAAGTCCAGAGTGAGGGGTGAGAGGGGGATGTGTTCCCCAGTGGGAGAACCAGTGGGTCAGGGGCCAGCCAGAAAGGCTGAGCCTCCTAGCAGTGACCATGGTGACACCACTTCTGTCCTGACGGATCTTCGCGCACTGTCAGATGGACAGAGGTCAGGAGATCTGCGCCAGGCAGACTGTCACACAACGCATGAGTCATGTGTTACCCTCAGGGGGGGCATGCGTGCTCCCAAGGAAGTCCTGGTGCGCCGGGCAGGTGCTCAGCTGCAGGGTTTAGTCCCTGGGTTGGGAAGCCAGGTTCAGGTCCTGCCTGACCTGGAGGGAAGGATAACTGTAAGCAGTGTCCTGACCGGTTTGTCTTCTAGGGGTACCACTCCAGGTGGGAGGGTGCAGAACTCTGGAAGGGGTGCAGAGGGAGGGAGTCCTCGCCTCTGACCCCGGTTCAACTTGAGGGTTTAGACCCTAGGTTGGGAGACCAGTTGCTGGAGGGAGGTCCTGAACTGGTGGGTGAGTTGGGCAGGACACCTGCCACAGGTGCCCTGACAATTTTGGAAGGACCAGTAGGTCAGGGGTTGCCAGCTCTGAGGTCAGAGCAACCCAGGACTGACCCTGGGGGGGCCACTTCTGGCCTGGGGGGTCATCATGCTCTGTCAGGTGGACAGGAGGCTGGAGACCTGCGCCAGGCGGATTCTGGCACAACTCATGAGGGGTGTGTTTCCCTTGGGGGGGGGGGGGTGGGTTTGGTGTACTCCCCCCGGAAGTCCTGGGTTGCCTGGCACAGGTCCAGCCTAAGGGTACAGGCCCTGGGTTGGAGGACCAGGTTCAGGGTGTCCCCCCTGACCTGGGGGAAGGGGCAACTGCTAACGGTGCCACTACCAGTTTGTCTTCTGGGGGTGCCGCTCCAGGTGGGAGGGTACAGTGCCCCAGGGAGGAGGACAGGGTGTGGGAGAGCCTACCCCAGTCCCTTGTTCAGCCTCGGGGTACAGACCCTGGGCTGGTGTACCAGTTGCAGGATAGCACCCCTGAACTGGTGGGTGAATTGTGCAGAACGCCTGCCACAGGTGGCCTGACAATTCTGGAGTTGAGGGGAACTGCTCCCGGTGGGGGGATGCAGTGCCCCAGGCAGGAGGACAGGGTGTGGGAGAGGCCACCCCAGTCCTGTGTCCAGCCTCCGGGTACAGACCCTGAGGCTGGTGTACCAGTTGCAGGATAGCACCCCAGAACTGGTGGGCAAATTGTGCAAGGCACCTGCCACAGGTGCCCTGACAATTCTGGAAGGGGGTACCGCTCCAGGTGGGAGGGTACGGGAGCCCCTGGGAGGAAGACCGGGGGTGGGAAAGCCTACCCTAGTCTCCTGTCCAGCTGCCGGGTACAGACCCTAGGCTGGTGGGTCAGTGCCAGGATGTCATCCCTGGCCTGACAAGAGGGAGAGTGGACAAAGGGTGCCAGGCACCTGGGGCTACCACCCCCCACTCTCTGACGCCACAGAGGTTAGAGAGCCCTGAGAGGCATAAGGCCTCAGTCTCCCCACTGACAACTGTCGGTAGCCACTGTGGCTTACTGTCCTGGTGGACAGCGTTGCCCCTGGGAGGGGGACAGGAGTTACACCCCGGGGGTGGATTGGGCCACACCACTGTGTTGGCCATGTGGGCACTGCCGGCCTGTTGGGACACATCTGAGAGCAGAGTGAGTTTAGGCGCTGCACAGATGGGGTTCACAGGTGAAGAGAAGGGTACCCCATGGGTCAGCTTAGTGGGCCCTGAGAGTATGGATAGAGGGATCCAACTGGGTTTGGAAAGGCGTAGAACCAGAATGTGCCCCCGCTGTTGTGGGCCAGGTCTATGTTCTATCGCCCCAAGCAGGGAAGTCCATCAAGGGATTGATTAGTCTACCCTGGCTTTAGGCTGGGAGGGGTTGTGTTAGACTTGGCTTTTTCAGCGGGTTTACCCCCAGACTTTTTGCTTTTTGGCCTCCTGTTTTTGACCCTGTGTGTGTTGGTTTTAGGACTCTGGGCACTTTACCACTGCTAATCAGTGCTAAAGTGCATATGCTCGCCGTGTAAAAGTGTTATGGATTGGTGTTTCCATGATTGGCCTATTTGATTTATGTGTCAGTCCCTTGTAAAGTGCACTGAGAGTGCCAGGGCCTATAGATCAAATGCTGTTGGTGGGCTGCAGCACTGGATTGTGCCACCCACGCAAACAGCCCGGAAAGTGTAACTCTGGCCTGCCATTGCAGAGCCTGTGCGCAGCCTGGGGCTGCCATGTCGACTTGGCAAGTGCACACACTTGCAAGTCCCTAAACCTTCCCTTTTCTACATGTTAGTCACCCCTAAGGTAGGCCCAAGGCACCCTTGTGGGCAGGGTGCATTGTATGTGAAAGGTAGGACATGCCCTGGTGTGTGTGGCATGTCCTGATAGTGAATTACAGCCTATTTCGTTTTTCACTATTGCAAGGCTACCTGTTCCCCATAGGCCAGAATGGGCAGTTTTGATTATTACAGCTTATAATCCTAACTGACCCAGGGAACATGGTAGAAATCCGAGTTTAGTATGCCTGGACTCAGAATGATAAAATGCATCTTTTAGTGAAGTTGGTTTTAACATTCTGTGTTTGAAAATACCACTTTTAGAAAGTGGGTATTTTCTTGTCTAACCATCCGAGCCTGCCTCTGCTAGGTTGTGTATTCCTTGTCTGGAGTGTGAGTGACAGGGGCTGGGGGATGCCAGGAGACAGGGTGAGTCAGCACAGGGCTGAATAGCAAGATCTACATGTAGATGGGTGGGAGGAGTTGCACCTGGGACCTGAATAGGGCTGGGCCTTCCCTCCACAATGCAGCCATCACCTCCTGTGGTGCGTCTGATGTCCCTGGCCTGCACTGTGAAAGGAAAGAAGGAGTCTTGTCAACAAAGTGCTCCAGGACTGACCAGAACTGGTTTGGACTAGGCAAAGGCCTCTCTGCCTTCAGAGAACAAAGAGAAATTGAGGATAAAAAGGGGGACCCAAACCCCAGAACTTTTAGATTACTTCTGAACTAAGGAACCTGCCAGGAAGAAGGGCCGGGAAAGCTGGAGGAGGAGTACTGCCCCTATACTGCGTGTTGTGGGGTTGGCCTGCAGTGGTTGCTTCTGTCTTGGGTAGGGAAAGGACTGGACTGTGCTTTCATCATCCTGCTGTTAGAGTTTTCTCCAAGGGCTTGAAGTAGAGCTTGCCTCCTGTTGGAAGTCTCAGGGATAGATAAGACTTCAAGGGAACTCTTTGGGATCAAGAAGCCTGCCAAGAAGAAGAGCTGGAGAAGCTATGAGGAGGAACTACCACTTTGCTGTGTTGGCCTGCAGTGGCTGCTTCTGTCTTGGGCAGTGAAAGGACTGGAACTGAACTTTCTGCAATCTACTTTGTGAGTGTCTCCAAGGGCTGGAGGTAGAGCTTGCCCCCTGTTCAAGAAGTCTCAGGAACAGCAAAGACTTCAAGCCCGACGCCGTCTACGACGCCGCTGCCGACTCCGTGTCCTGAAGGCACCGCAGAGGGCACCGCCGCAACGCCGCACCGCGACCCTGGTCTCACCGACGACGCCTGCTGACGCCGCCACCGAGCCGCTGCTCGCACCGCGACCTGTGGGCACCGCACTCCGCACCGCCTCGCTTCACGGCGACGCCGTGGTATCCCCGACGACGCCGCTCCACGCCGGACTCCACGCCGCTGCTTGCACCGTGGTTCGGGGGCACCGCTCGTAAGTTACACGACGCACCGCCCTCATCCTGCACCACAGCCTTGGCCCACTGAAGCGGGTGCCATCGACTCACTGTTCGTCAGCCGACAGCGCTGCAGCTACGATGACGCCGCTGCTGCACCGTGACCTGCCAGCACCGTGACGAGCACCGCCTTCATCTCACACCGCGACCCTGGTCTCACCGATGACGCCATCCGACGCCGCCACCGAGCCACTGCTCGCACCGCGACCTGAGGGCACCGCACGCCGCACCGCTGCACTTCGCACCGCAGCACTCGACGCCGGCCGACGCCAGCGCTCCCGACTTCAACAGAGAGATCGATCTGCAACGCGTGTGACTTCGAGGGCCCCGACGACGCCGCACCGACCTCCGGAACCGACGCCTGCGGACGCCGTGTGTTCGGAAGCTCACCGCGAGGTCATCGACGCCCTGCATTTCTGAAAGGTACTGTTTGCGGGTCTTCCCGACACCGTAGCTGACCCGCGACGCCGCAGTCAGCCAGAACTGTTTGTATTTGTTTGTTCACGACGCCGTGATAGCCCCGGACGGAGCTATCGACATCAAGGAACTGTTTTTAAGGACACTGTGATAACTGAAGATTTTTAAAGTACTGTACTGTGGATTTTTATCGTATTGGTCTTGTTTTAAGTATGTAAAAATATTGGATATTTTTCTAAACTGGTGTGGTGTCCGTTTGTAGTGCTTACACTGTATTACTGTTGGTTATGTGCAAATGCTTTACACACTGCCTCTAGAATAAGCCTGACTGCTCGTGCCAAGCTACCAAGGGGGTGAGCAGGGGTTATTTTAGGAGTGTAACTCCCTTATCCTGACTAGGAAGAAGGGTCCCTACTTGGACAAAGGTGCAAGCCCTTGCCAACTAGAGACCCCCATTTCTAACACCTCCATTGAGATCGACGGCGGTTTCTGACACCACTTCAGCCCTATGCACCCAGTTTCCCTGGGATAGGTAACTCTGGTACTATGGTATCCACAGGTGGGGTGGCTCTCCAGCCTTCTATGATCCAAAGGGTTTCCTCGTAATCCACTGGGAAGGGTCCTTAAACTTTAAAACTGCAACCGCAACTCTCCCATTGAATTGTACGTAGCACGCGGTCGTGTTCTCACACTGCACCTGTAGTCCGTGGGGTCCTTACTTACTCACCTTGGGTGGTTCCTTGGGTTCCCAGCGATTCTACATCCTCTAGACACTGTCTTGACTCGAGCCGTGGTTCTTATACCACTATTTTAGTATATGGTTTGGTCTCCCCCTGGAGCCCACTGTGTATTAGTGCTACTTACGTTTGTTTCTGTGCTACAGTACTGTGTGCTTTGTGTTTATCTGCGTGTAGCAGATACTGTGAGGTATTTAGAGAGTGTTATAATAATAAATACTTATTTGTATAACTACTGTGTGGTTCTCCTTTCATTTAACCAATACAATAAGGTTGCATTCTGGTAAAACAAGCTGCTTAACATTCCTTCAAGACTAAGCCTGAAGGCTGCTCTCCACAGCTACCACTTGGATAGCTTTCTAAGGTTATCTTTGACCTCTTAAATCACCATAAGGGTTGTTTGGACTGGTGCAAGGTGCCCACTTTAATTAGTCGACATCATATACCAGGCTAACTTCTCACATGGAGGAAGAAGCTTTATCAAGGGAATAGCTTTGGAACAACATCCCCCCCTCCCTTATCAGGGTCTTGCCTACCCAGATATCCTTTAGAAAAGAGCTTAAAACATGGCTTTTTACAAATTAGGGTCTTTACAATCGTGCTCTAGTGCAGTTAGCGCCAAGACACCTTAAGATATGAGTGCTCTATAAATAAAAACAAATGGAAAAACCTTTTTGCAAAAAAGCGACCTGCATTCCACATATTCAATTGTACATGTTGTACAACTGTGCCAGCGGGAATCATTCCAGATGTGAGGTTATGTGTTGTAACTTACCAGACGTAGCCGAGTTGTATTTTAAGTATTTCTTTATTAAGTTCAAGTTGCAGGATGGTAAAAATGTACATCTGCTCATCTGACTGGTAATCTATGTACTCCAGCCCCACCAGGAGCAGCCTGCCTGCTGCTCAGCCCATCTTCCAACTGTCACCACTCATCCACACAGGCACCCAAGCATTCCAAGCATCACAGCCACACCAACATTCCACTGTAAACACTCACACTGGCTGAGCAGCTAGGAGATAGGTAACCTGGGATACATATGATTAATTAAGCAGGAAATAACATATCCCCCTCCTTTTAAATGAAAAATACAACAAGGGAGAAACTATGCACAAGAATGTACAAAAGCAGAAAGTAGTTCAAAACTCAGGGATGCAAATCAAAATACAACATCATGAGAGAGTCTGAACACTTAAGTAACCAGAAAGGAAGGGTAAATATATTGACAAGCAACAATAAATAAATTGACAAGCAATATAACCCATTCTCCCCAATAAAAACAATTTTGAAAAATATGTAATATGTAGAAAAGGGTGTGCCACACCCGGAGACAACGATCCCAACAACAAGGGGACGAAAAGTGTAAACAAGATTCCTAACGTCAGAAACATGAAATACACTCAGAGAATGGGACTAAGAAACCCATAAGAACACACCCTGTGTAGGGATTTAATGTAAAACGTGTAAATGGAGCTAGCACCCATAAGGACACACCCTGTGTAGGGATATACTGTAAAACATGTAAATGGGGCTAACACCCATAACCCAACCCTGTCGAAAGGGTCAAACCTAATGTGAATGGGACATGACCCATAAGACCTACCCTGTGTGAGGGTGAGAAACCAATATACGTGTAGCACCTGGTGACTTACACACCGTATGGACAGGACGTGTAGCGCATGGCGACTTACACACCGTAAACAAAACCCACAAGTAAAGAAGTGTAACACAGAAACAGAGAGATGGGAAACCACCCTCCAAGAGATCAGAACCTCCCTCATGTAAGGGAGTGTGTTGTCTAAATATGACACCGAACTCCATGCCTGTCCCTCATGTAAGGGAGTGTAATTGTTCAAAGGTCAATAAACACCCACAAAACCAGAATTACAGAGTGTCCACTTCAAAAGATGTGCACATATCGTGTAAGACTGTGCACTCGCCAAGACTAAAGTCAAGAGACTGTAGCACCATAGAGAATGTAACCCCTCGCCGGTGAGCGACCTCTCACTTGTGTAGTGCTACTCTGGGCACACTCATCTTTTGCACACCAGATACCGAGTCATTCTCCCCAAATAAGTGACCCAAAAAGAACTGTACCAAAAGCCTTGTTTTACAGCAGGACCTGCAGAACTTGTATGTTGCAGACTTGAAAGCTACAAAAGAGGATACTCCAAAAGTAACACTGGATCTGCAGTCAGAGGACCTCACTAATTTGCACAACACAAAAGGCAAACTAATTGCTAGCATCCATTTGCACAACGTCCACGTCATGACAAACACATTGTGAAGTTCGCCCACGGCTGCATTATGCTCGATTACACAATTCATTGCAGGCTGATACAGGCACCATCGATACGTGTATACTGCTGTGAGCCCCAGAGCAATGTCAACCTTCATTACTTCAAACTTGCATGACAATGTCATATGACCCCACAGGAATTACATGCAGCATACTGATACATTAGCCTGAGATGCGTGTAACTGCGTTACATAATCCTGTATGGAAATCAACTGTCAAACTTTGTAATAAAAAAAAAAATGACCACCAGTCAACGGAGCTTTACCAAATTGTACCTGAACTTCAAATCGAAATGGAGTGGAGCAACAACCCGGGATCGTGATACGAGCTCGGGCTCCATCACATATCCATACTTCTTTTGCGGGAGATTACGCGGTTGGCCGAAAGATCTGATGAAAGGTAGACTCCACGGGACATTTCATAGCCCCGATGATTGCATGCAGCCTCCAACCCCAAGATGGCGGCACGCAGACGATGCTGCGCAGGATGGTTCATGGCGCGTCCGTGCAGCAGGGCGTCCCTCAGCAGCCCTAAGCTGCGTAGAAGCAACGACGTCAGAGAAGAACCCACGGAGGCACTGCACGGCTCCAGATACAGGTAATGTGCATGCGCTCTAATATTAAATTCAAACCGCAGCAAAACGGTTTAACCGGCATCGTAGTGGGCATGTCTTTAAAGTAGAGACAAAACACAGTAAAATCTGAATTAGTCTCACCCTCGATGTCAGTAGGTCTCATGCTCGCGAAGGAAACAGCAAACTATGGTCTCCACCACAAATAACTCCTGTAAATTTCAGCTCCCATTTCCAGCAAGCGATACTCCCCTTGTAAGGCACTGGAGACAGAAGCGGCTGGAACACTCTGGAGCACATTAAAAAGAAATAAGTCCTGGATAGGATTGTCCGCTCTTTAATACGTGTTAGATTGTAAACCTCGCCAAACCAGTTGATCCATCCTCGTTGCCAAAATATGTTGTACCTTACCAGACGTAGCTGAGCTCTATTTTAAGTATTTCTTTATTAACTTCAAGTTGCAGGATGGTAATCTTCTACATGAGTCCATCAGCCTGGTGATCCTTATACACCAGCCCCACCAGGAGCAGCCTGCCTGCTGCTCAGCCCATCTTCCAACTGTCACCAGTTATCCACACAGGCAACCAAACATTCAAACATCACAGTCACACCAACATATCCCCAACCTGCACATTAAGTTTTTTCACAGAATGTTTATCATTAAAGTATTTCTTCCTCTGCTCAGCCTTTTTCACTTCTCTCATGCGCCAATTGTCATCATCACCACAAGTTTTGCCAACTTCACATTCAAATTCATTGACCCAGGGAGGTTCCACAAACGTGTTTGGTAACCTACCTCTAAAGAGCTGAAAAGGCGTTTTCCCCGTAGTGCAATGAGGGGTGAACCTATACATCTCAATCTGCTTCAAGAATTCTTTCCAGTTAAGAGAATTGGATTTAGCCAAAGAGATTGTTTCCTTAAGAACTCTGTTCAGCCTTTCCACCATCCCATTAGTCTCTGGATGGTACAGAGAACACCTCTTGTGGTTGATTATATCTATCTGAAAGACACTTACTCCTCTCTTTAGAAACTAACTGTACTCCATTGTCAGTGAGGATCGTGCGAGGAAACCCCTCACCAGCAAAAAGAACATCCAAGAATTTGATTACATCTTTGCTCTCAATGGAATTGGAAATACAGACTTCTGGCCACCTGGAGAACATGTCAATAACAATGACGAATCTCTGCAAGCCTTCACCATGAATTGGTCCCAAAATATCTAACGCAATCTCACGCCAGAGACCTTCAGGTAATTTCCTAACCTCCATGGGTTGAATCCTAGTTTGTTTGTTCTTATCACAGAGTGCACACAACAAACATTCTCTGACCAGTCTCTCAATCATCTTATCCATGCCAGGCCACCAGTAGGAGCAACGAAGGCTTTCTTTACATTTGGACATTCCCAAGTGAGACACATGAGCTAGTTCAATCAGCTCTTCCCTCAGTTTTTCTGGAGTAATCAACTTGGTTCCCTCTAAAAAGCAAACCCTTAATGACCCTCAACTCATCCTTAATCTTCCAAAAGGATTCACAGCCAGCTGTGCTAGCTTTCTTGGCGTTCCAACCACACTCCAACAAACGCATCACTTCCTTGAGAACACCATCCAAGGATAGTGCATTACGCCACATATCCTCAGAAATGGTTTTGCAATCAACCAGACACACAAAATTAGTTTCATCATCAGGACACTCCCCATCATTAGACACCTCATGCTCTACAGAGACCAGCCTGGAAAGGGTATCAGCCACCGTGTTCCTCACCCCAGGAAGGTACTCCAGGTGGAAATCGAACGCTTGAAGTGCAATGACCCACTTGGTGATTCTACTGGAAACCAGATCCAGACCCTTTTTTGCAAAGACTTCAATAAGTGGTTTATGGTCAGTTCGTACCACAAACTTTGATCTTCACAAGAACTTCTTGAGTTTCTTGACAGCCCAATGCACAGCCAAGGCCTCCCTCTCAATCACCGAGTACCGTGATTCAGCATCTTTTAAGCCACGGGAGATAAACATAATAGTATTAATGCCATTTTCTCCCTTCTGTTGTAGAACAGCACCGAGACCTTTCAAGCTGGCATCAGTTGTGACAAAAGACAGTTTTATTGGATCAAAACACTTTAGTTTCGGTGCAGCACTCTGCTTTAGGAAACCCACCATCACAGGAAATGGTGTGACCCAAGTAGTCAACCATCCTTGTGCCAAACTTACATTTTTCTGCTTTAATAGTGAGATTAGCCATGGTCAACCTGCTCAAAACCTCCCTCAAACATCTCTCATGATCAACCACGCCTTTACCGAAGACCAAGATGTAATCCTGGTATACACAGACACCACGAATACCTTTGAGGACTCTTTCCATGGCTCTTTGAAAAATGGAAGCAGCTGAGACCAGTCCAAAAGGAAGTCTAACAAACCTGAAAGTGCCAAAGGGAGTCACAAAAGCCATCAAATCCCTTGACGACTTTTTCAATTTTATCTGGTGGTACGCTGAGGTGAGATCGATGGTACTAAAAACAGTTGCGCCACCCAGCAAAAGGACGAGTTCTGTTATGTTCGGCAGGGGATACTTATCAGCGATAACACACTTCTTGAGGTGTCTTAAATCCACACAGAGACGAAGGCCACCATTGGCCTTCCTGGCAGCAACGACAGCAGCCAGCCATTCGGTGCCCTCAACCTCCTCTATGATACCACCTTCCTTAAGCTTTTCAATCTCATCACACATTTCATCACGAACAGCAATGGGAACATTTCTCACCTTACAGTGAACAGGTTGTGCATGGGCTACCAACCGTATTTCGTGTTCATAATCTACCAGGCATCCCAATTCCTTCTTGAACACCTGAGGGAACTCACTCTTCATCCGCGCAACCAAATCAGAATCATCCAGAACCCCAACAGGACACACAATATGTCTGTTTTTTAAAAGAATGGGAACAGGACCACTAGGATCCAAGATGACTCCCAAATCACCTTGATGTGACCAACTTATGACACTGTCACCTTTCTGAGAAACATAAATCTTTCCTGAAGTTGACCTCTGTTTGTACTCAATGACCCCCTCAAAGAAGCCTTGCAATTTGATGGGCTGTCCACCATAGGCACACGGTTTGATATCAGGTTGATGTAATGTGTTTGAAACAATGGTTATTTTTGCCCCAGAATCGAAAACTACATTGGTGATCTCACCGTGAACACTAATGGTATCCACAGGTGAGCATTTAATCATAGCATTCCCATGAACTTGCAACACAATTTGACCACAGACAAAGTCAGTATCACCCTCCTCTTGCACTGAATCAACTTCTATAGACACTTCTTTTACATTTGGTTTTGCAATTTTAGCTTTGCATGCAACAGCGAAATGTCCCTTCTTTTTACACTTGGTACAGTCTGCCTTTAGAGCTGGACAATTTCTGTCATTAGCTAAATGCCCAACTTTGTCACATCTGTAACACCTCCTTGACGCTAGCAACAACCTTGGCCCTGTCATCTTCTTTCTTCCTTATGGCTTCTTTACTCTTTTCTTTAATGACATGGATATTTGGAACATCTTTCTCAATTGCTTTCTTTATGACCACAACGCATTCCATGGAATGCTCAACCTTTTTTGCAATGACCAAAATGATGGGTCATCTTTCAACCATAGCTCATCACGTACTTTTTCAATGACGCAACCCACCATGAATTGATCACGTATGTGCTCATCTACCAAGCCACCACAATTACAGGAAGATGCAAGCCTGTGAAGATCAGTAACGTAATTCTCAATAGACTCCCCTTCACCCTGGTGCCTTCTAGCAAAATGGTAACGCTCCAAAATAGTGCTTATCTTAGGAAGATAATGTTTGTCAAACTTCAGAACACTCAACTCATACTCATCCAAACCTTCAATGTCTGCTTAAGGTGGCATAGGTAGGTGATCAAAGACATCTTGACCTTCTGAACCTAAGCAGTGCATCAACAGCGCAGTTTTATGTTCAGCACTTAACGTTGCACAACAGACCTTTGCGTATCTCTCAAAAACCTTCCTCCATTTCTGCCACTTAATAGGTGGTGTACCAGGAGTAGTAAGAAAGAACGGAGGAGCTGTAATATTTTGCATGACTGCACGTGACTGGTAATCTATGTACTCCAGCCCCACCAGGAGCAGCCTGCCTGCTGTTCAGCTCATCTTCCAACTGTCACCACACAGGCACCCAAGCATTACAAGCATCACAGTCACACCAACATTCCACTGTCAACACTCACACTGGCTGAGCAGCTAGGAGATGGGTAACCTGGGATACATATGATTAATTAAGCAGGATATAACATTATGAGTATTCACAAAAGGTTCCTCCCACTCATGGAAGTTTCCAGGTATAACCTGGGAAACTTTAAATTCCCCAAATGAGCAAATCTACTCGTAGGCAATTTCATAAATTTCCGGCTGTACTTTTAGTATTTTTGTGCGTGTATCCATAAAGCTCGCACCTCAAAACATTCTGTTAATTCTTTTGCTACCATGTATTTACAAATTTTCAGATTTTGAATTAACCTCTACACAGATGATTTTTCAGCAATATCCTGAAAATGAGATGGCTACTTGTAATGCGACCATATGGAATACGCTCCCCAAAGAACAAAGATGCCATGTAGAAAAATTAGCCTTTTCTTTGTTTAGCCTTGAAATTCTTAGGAGGGGTCAGAAGACCAGCAGAAGATGAAGGTTATTGACTGGTGTGTGGATTGTAATCACTTAACTAACAAATTTCGAACGGGAAACGGCCACTACAACGAGGCCGTTTCCACGCCTAACCATAACCATGCATGCATTACAACGCATGCGTGGTTACCACGAATAGCCTTTACCACGCATACCTTTACTACGAGATACGGAGTAAAGGCATGTGTGATAAAGGTAAAAAAAAGAAGAAAAAAAAGGGTGGCTGGGGGGTCTCCCCCAAAAAAAGTGTGGGTTTAAAAAAGGGGGCTTGGGGGGTCTCCCCCCCCCCCCAAAAAGGAAAAAAAACGCACCTGTTTCCGTCGTTTTCAGTTAAAGAAGAAAAAAGATGTGGAGGCAATCGGCGTCCTTAGAGGAAACGGAAAGACACTTCCGCTTCCTCTTAACGACGTAAAACGCAAAACGGAAGAGTATGGAGTGGAGAGGTAAGGGTGTTGTATTCCTCTTAGGGTGTCCATAAACGGGCTTTCCAGTATCATGTCCTTATATAGGCACAATTCGCCCTGCCCTTATATAGGCATAAAATCCCAGCCCTTATTTAGGCATTAAATCGTGCACTCCAAATACAGGCATGGTCTCTGACATCCTTCCACCCTAACGTCACAACGAGTTCATGAAGAACAGACCCTTAGGCTGCGGGAGTTTACCTAGCCCAGGACTATTGATTTCTTCAAGGACTCATATATTATGCATGAACCATTATTCCTTAGGGGTTCATTCATGACGTCTTCCGCTGTCCGACTCACGTCAATACTAACATTCTTAGGTACTTCTCAGGTATAATTATACCTTCCCTAGCCCCTGTAAATCAGAGGAGACCTCGACTTCAGAGGAGCCCGTTTCCCGGCCTGACGCACTGAGAAGACGATGTCATCCCTGCACGCAGAGAGTCCAGCTTCCAGTGATCTGACTTCCCTTGCGGGGTGTTGGAGTTCGAGTCTGGCAAAGAGATTCCTACCTCTCTCATTCTTCAGGTATGGAGCTGACAAGAACCTAGAGGGACTCTTGGCATACTAGGCTTAACATACTCTTAGTATACCATAGTAAGGAATACTTCACCTACTTCATACCTCTCCCTACACCTAGGTTAGGTACATTGGGGTAGAACTAGATTAGAAACGCATCGTATGAGTACTCGCATTTTTAGTCTGTGTTATTTATGTAAAGGCATATGTACTAAAAGATAATGCTATCGCAGTATTATTTATTTCTACTGCTCACACTGTACATTATTTATCTCGCATACTGTCTTGTGATCGTAACAGCACATTTTACTTACACCAGAAACAAGACTGTTCAATAAATCTTTTATTGAAACGCCAGTCTATTTCTTTCTGTGTAACTTGGAGAAAACTAAGCATGCACGATTGAGCTGAGTGAAATAGTTATCTATTGTTTCCACGACTCTGGGGCACGTTCTGATTCTAAAGGGAAACAAAGTGGTCATGTTTTGCGGCTGCCAGAAACTACTCCCTTCTTGTTATCCAAGGAGTTTCTAGTGGCCTCTGAGCTAGCTGGCACAAGTAATTAAGTTTAATATACTCGATAGGGACATACTGACCTTAGTCCTATGTCAAACCTATAGGATATATTATTCCAATGCGCAGAGCCTATTAGGGAAATAGGAGCTACACTACATGGCGCCCAACGGTTTGGTAAGGCGGTAATTCAACGTTAGATACTGAGTAACTCAGCCGTGCTTTTTCTCTCAGAGACTCCTACCCATATACTCCAAAAGACGTCTGGAGTGGGCAGGGTTAAGTATCCACCAAGGCTACATAGGGAAACACCCTAAATATTAGCTGTTTGGTTTGCTCAACGTTGAAGGATACAGTGTTCCAAAATATTGTGCACCTTATCTTTGTTTCCTTGAAACTTGTTCTACATTTTTCAAAAAACAAATGTCCAACAGGGAAAATGGCACCGACACCGGTGGAGCTGCGGCTGATCCAGCCCAAGCAGCAGTTTTTAACATTACAGGTTTAAATGAAACCGAGGAGGGTGTTATAGACATCCATCCAAACTTAAGAAGAGCCATCACTCTAAAACTCATAAAACATGGCCTACCACCAAGAGGAGGTAGAGCAGTTTTTGTGATAGAGGCACATGAATCTTTTCAGACAGAGGTATTCTATTCATGGGTAATATTTCCTGAATCCAATCCAGTAACACACATGTTTCACTTCTACAAAGAAGATGATCCACCAGAGGAATACATTCCTTTCGAGGATATTGAAATTCCATTAACATACCAGGAGCATCAGCTCTGGTTTAAAGGCGCCTTAAAACATCACAAAAACATTACCAGGCTCGGTCCACTAGGTAGACCAGGAGCAACATGGCCGATTCTAGCCGGCTACACACCTCATCCTGACATTGAAGAAATGTCAAACGAGGAACTACTTACTCAAATCACAGAGTTAATAAAAATTTACAGACAATTGGTCCAATATGTCATGCAGACTTTTACAGTCCAGCAACCATTAACAATTCCAAATCCAACTCCCCAACAGGGGAATACACTAAAAATTACACCACAGACTCCTTACACAGTCATGTGTAAAATGCCCACAAAACGTGAGCAAATTCCATTCTGGATAGCTCAAAAAATTACTCAAATTGAAGCATTATTTCCAAATACTAGCCCATATGAGAAACACAGAATACTAACAATCAGTTTACCAATGGGGATCACACCATAACTGGAAGACTGCACCACATGGGGCTCAGTCTTTGCTGCCATCTATACCAAAACACATAGCATTCCGTCAATTGCGGTAATACCTGATGTCCTGAAACAAATTCAAAACTAATACGGGGCAAAGCCTGCTCTAAATTTAGGTATGAAGTTACTGAAAAATTTCGACCAGGTCTCAACAATAATATTATCTAATATTAACGGGGAGGCAGCAGCAGTGGCGATCCGCCAAAAATTAAGGGAATTTGATGTTACAGAACATCAAACTGAGCTACCCAGAATAATTGAACAATCTTATGCAGAATTAGGCAGAGATAGTTTGGGTGGAAGACCAGTGAAGCCGAAACTATCTGAAAGTCCTGAGAAGGACTCAATTAAACAAACTCCTACATCTTCTAAAAAGAAGTGGGAGACTAATAAACAAAATTCAAATGAGAAACGTTCTCAATCCCGAGGTAGGTCTCCTCAAAAGGAGCCCTCTGAAAGGAGGTATAACCTCAGGAATAGGGATAATTTGAGAAAACCTGACAGGTATCAAGATACTGATACACGTTCCTCTCGTCCCTTTCAGATCTCATCACAGACTTCAGAAAGAAGAGGACGATCGGAACATAGAGAAGAACGCGTGAAATCGAAAGACGACAAACACGCTCCAAAAACCAAAGTAAAACCTCAATTCTCCAAAAAGAAAGAAGCAGGTCTAAAGATCAGACATGCCGAGAATACTGAGAACACAACTCAAGAACGGAGAATGGGCTCAGACAATGCTGGACAGTGCAGCAGAAGTCACAATAGTTCGCCAGAACCTGAAGGAACTTCTGGAGATAGTGGATTCGAATGAGTACATTACAGTTGAGACTGTAGACACCAGGGTTAGTACTCCACAAAAGTTATATGAAATAACTCTCCGGATGGAGGGAGACAAACCTAGACAGGTGAAAGCACTTTTTTGGGAAAAACTATCAAAGGGCTATGACATACTTCTAGCAGAAAAGGACTGGCCACCACAATTTGTCAGGGAGTGCCCACATGGCGAGGACATTATTATGCCTGCCTTCTCCAACCATATTCCAATTCACCTAAGATATATATATGCCAGGAAATGGGCAGTGGCCCAGGCCCCAGCATTATATAAAAATCATGTAGGATGGGATGAGGACTCACCTCACCATAAAATACATCTGAAACATGAACCAACTGCACAAAGGCAGTACCCAATAAAGCAAGAAGCTAAAAAACAGGTCAGGGAGATCTTAGATCAACTTGAATATCAAGGGGTGATTGAAACATGCACCTCCTCAATGAACAATCCTTTGTTTCCTGTCTCCAAACCAGACAATACATATCGTCTAGTTTTGGACTACAGACACCTAAACACTTGTTCTAAAACTTTTGCAGTGCAAGATGCACATAGCACAGCATTAATGAATAACATTGTGCGTAAAAAATACAAAACAACATTAGACATCTCAAATGGTTTCTTTTGTCAAAACATAGCACCTGAAAGCAGGTACTTAACAGCATTCTCCATAATGGGGACCCAGCGTCACTTTTGTCGACTCCCACAAGGGTTCAAGAACAGCCCAGGTTTATTCTCAGCGAGGGTAACGGAGTTACTACAAATTTATGACAATGAGGCATTGTCCTATGTCGATGACATCTATCTGACAGACGATGACCTGGAAAAACACTTGAACAGGGTGAGCACCATTATACTTGGTTTCGCCTCTGAGGGCTACAAGTTCAACTTTAAAAAGTCCCGAATTGCCCATCTCAATGTCCTATTTCTAGGATATGAACTTTCAAGTGAAGGCAAGAGCTTGGCAGCTAACTTTCTAGAGAAATGTGTGCTGCTCCAACCTCCAAAAACGCAAAAAAACTTACAATCCATCCTGGGTTTCCTAAATTTTGGAAGAACATATATTCTAAATTACGCAGAAAGGGTTAAACCTCTCTACGCATTAACCAAACCTGATTTTTCGACCAGAAACTGGACACAGGAACACACAGAAATCTTGCGTTCACTCCAGGCTAACATGTTAGCAACAAATCACTTACAAACACGCGTAAGTCAACGCAATTTGGTGATCCGAATAATTTCGGGTCAATGCGGATTCACCTACTTAACCTTCAATGAGGGTGAGAAAATACCAATCGCATACAAATCTCATTTGTACACACAAGCGGAAATGCGCTTCAGTTCAACTGAAAAAATTCTAACAGCAGTTCAAACCGCTGTAGCAAAAGAAAGAGCCTTAGCCCAAGGGAAACGCATTATTGTCGTAACCCCGGTACCAGCTTTAGAAGCGGACACAAAAGCAAGCATTCCAAATGCTAAAGCATTACATCCAAGATGGATACAGTGGGTTAATTCTCTTGCTGCAACAGATGTTGAATATGTTTTTGATCCTGATTTAAAAACACAAGCATTCCTGCAATATGAACAAGAATGTCCTCTGCCTACTGAAATTCTGCCTCTCGATCAGTACGAATTCATAATTTACACTGACGGATCGGCACAACCCGCAACAGGGAGTAAGCAATCTTACAGTGCAGCGTGTGCAATCGTTAAAGGTCGCATGTGAAATGGCATCTTCAGACCTATGGTCACAAAAACTCAGTCTCTAGGAGATTGTACAGCTCAGCGAGCTGAACTACAAGCATTCAAACTGGCACTTGAAAGTACAGATCGAGAATTCCCCACACTAATAGTGTGCGATTCCTTTTACTGTGTTCAGTCGTATAATGAATATATACAAAACTGGCTTGACAATGGTTTCAAAGATGCGAAAGGTGGCACAATAAAGCACAAAACGCTTTGGGAACAAGTAGTTCAGTTGAAAAACGAACTACCAAAGGCTCACGTGGTCCACACACTGAGTCATCAACGTGATGGCGTTCACGTTGCAGGGAATTCATTGGCTGATGAAGCCGCAAAGGGGGCTGTGCAGACGGCTTCCGTAGCTGCGATCACTCGTTCAAAAACAAAAATAGACGGTGAGATAATGTTGGCTGTCAATGCTTCAAGCAAAGGCAGCAGTGCAGCGTTACCAAAAAGTTTCCACTCAAGTACTCTTATGTAATTGATGCAAACAATGTTCCTTTTGCTCGAATCCCTGGAGTGGGGGATAGGGTAATTCCAAACACGGAACGTAGAGCAGCCTTGATTTATGAAACACATTTGGGGGAGGGTCTGTCACATCAAGGGATCTCTAAAACAATTTTGACGTTAAAAGAGATGTACTGGTGGCCTGGGATGAATACAGAAATTCACATATTCATCAACAACTGCTTAGACTGTAAATTACAGCGAGAGAGCCACCAGACACCATGCTGCGAATGCGGCAACCCAGTACAGACACCATTGTTAGACAGCATTAGACTATCTACGCGCCTGCGTCCTACTGGACAAAGGCATTCCCACAAATACTGAATCTAGGTTCCTATGGTTATGGCCTCAGCGCTCAGCTGACGCTCGAACTGTTATAAAAGATTTGCGAGTCTTTATCGGCACATACGCAATAGGCACGCTACATTCTGACCAGGGTCCTGCGTTTAGCTCTCGGGCTTACAAAGAAGCCATGGCCAGTCTGGGCGTTGCATTGCGGTACTCCTCTCCATTCCATCCTGAGGGAAATTCGGTTGTGGAAAGGAAAAACCGGGACATAAAGCAGTCTATAACAGCTAGGGTATTAGGTTCGGGTGATGGGTGGGTCAAACACCTTAATGGGGTCCAACGCTCATTGAACAATCTGCCAAGAAGTTCTCTAGGGGGGTCACTCCATATGAGGTCCTATTTGGGACAAGAATGTGGGTACCAGACCTTGAACACGTAGGCACAGTGGTGGAAAATAAACCGTTTGATATCAAAGATCGTTTGGCTGTTTTACAGGAACTGAATGAGTTAAAAACGAAACAAAGCAACGTATTCCTACAGCCAACCACCACTGGGGAAAAATCGGCGGTCCCAGCAAGGCCTGTCTGGATTCCAAAAGTTGGGGATCTAGTCAGAGAAATGATTGCGGACAAGAAGGAATTTGGACCTTCTTACAGACAACCAGTACCTGTCCTAGCAGTTCAAGGAACAAGAACAGTACTTCTGCCGCCCCTTGCTGGAAGAAAGGAGAAAAGATTTGTGTCCATCGACCTGATCAAACCACAGTATGTGGCCAATACTAAATAGTAGGCCTCGTGGACTCCGACCTAGTAGCAGACGCACTCCTCTCGCTACTATCCAAGAGGTTCAGACTGAAAGACTGATAACAATCGAGAATTCAGCAGTAACAGATGGAGGACTAAGCAATAACGCTATGAAACTCATCCCTCTTGAACACCAAGTAACAGTTCGTCCAAATACACCTGTCTACACCAATGTAGCAAGTGATGAACTGGTTCCAGTGATTTCTACAAATCCTGATGCAATTCCAACAATTGATAGAACTGCTTCTGGCTATTTCATTAACTTTGATACGTTCTCAGACGATCCGAGTGAACCTGAAACGACGCCAGCATCATTCAAATTCAAGCAGCAAGTACAAGACTTTCTTCACTTTCTGAAAAATACTTATTTGGTTTCTCCATGGATTGAACTCTGGATTACATCTGGACTTTTTGTTTTCCTGCTCTGGCTAGCTTTGGTTACAACTGTGAGCGTGCTTATAAGTGGCAGATACATCCATGTGAATACTGAAAGAAAAGGCGTGAACGTACTTTTGAAACCTCATAAATCTTCCCATCGTGAAGCAAGAGACTTGTCATCAGTGAACATCGCAGCTGTTCCTATACAGGATGGTATAGTGTGGGACAAAACAGATTTTGACATCTTCGGCCCGACGGAACAATTGAACATTCCACATTTGTTTAAAATTTCACTAAGTGATCTAATTTCGTCCAGTACCTATTCTGATGATTGGGACTTTGAGACTGTTAACAACATAATGTTTGACCTAGAAAAATCTGCAGCATTTTCTAAAAATGAATATTTATAGGGTTCATCAGACTATGAACAACTGTATTGTTATAACCACTATGGTCATCATTATTTGCATAAATCTGCATATCCAAGAAATGTGTTTATGTTTAACCAATGGGAACATTGTCCTACACCACCTAAAGGTAGTTCAAAAACATTTGCCAACAAGTTTCCATATTTTTCAGGTTACAATACATCTGATCCAGAAATGTTTTACTATAAAAATGTAAACAAGACAGGGCTGAAAATTATGTTAACAAATACAAAACAGATTTACTCTGCATTATTTAATGCCCAACTGTCTAGACAGGGTTTCGACTTTTGGAAAGACACAATAGACACAAAAACAGTCTGGGGTACTAAAGATTGGCAAGTGCAGGGGATAGAAGCTTTATTTAGAGCCTGTATAATCCCTGAACAAAAAATGTTTTTGAATGAAACCATCCAACAAACATCTTGTCTTGGATTAGCCAAGATCAAGGAGATGAACACACCTTCTGTACCAGCACCTGCAAGTGAAAACGATACACAGGCAGTGGTGACAGTTGACAATATACTACAACTCAACAGATCTAATCCTGATTGGAAAAAATGGTTGATCTGGCCCACAGACACGAATAACTGTCATGAAAGATTCCTGAATAAAACTCAGGGCTTTACTATTAATAGGCCAGACCCAAGATATGTCCAAAGACAACATCCGGGGGTAGTAACAACATACAGTGTAGGAAAATTATGCCTCGATTGGCTGCATAAGTCTACACTACAGGATGTGAAACAACACTTAACCTTACTTAAAAAGGACACAGACCTTAGGGAATTCTTGCTTGGACCAAGAAAACCGCGTCAAAAACGTTTCATATATGCCGGCATTTATGCTGCCTATAATGAAGCATGGAAAGTATCACAGATGGAGGCCGCAGAACGAATACGTGAACTTGATCGTATTAATTTAGAGAAAACACTCTCTATGGTCGACAATGAGTTAACCACTTTGTCCTCCAGAATATATTCATTGGATGGCATTGTATCCTCTGCTATCGACATACTAGAACAAGATTTGGCGATGTTACAGCAAGGCCAATCTCAATTACGTTCTATTGTGTTATTAAGCTGGACGCTGCAATCTTTGCGAGCGGGCTATGTGCCTTGGCGTTTCATCAACACATCGGCTCTGTTTGCAAAATACAATCTAACTGATAAACAGATCGAACTATCACAAAGAGGAGCACAGTATACAGTGCTGAGCATTGAAAAACTGGAAAAGTTACCATTCACAGTGGCAGAAAAACCAGCTACAGAATGGCTTATTCATGGCAAAATAACATTACCTGTGAGTACTTTTCAGTTTCAGTATTGCCTCAGACAAATGCAAGCAGGCAAATATGAAAGGTTGGGTAAGGAATACATTAAGACATCTTGGGATTTACCGTATACATATAGATGTTGGAGTGGGGATCGTGAAGTGTTTTTGAGCGGTACACACTGTAAACATGCACTGAGCGGTTCACTTATATGTCAGGACATTTCTTTACACGGGGCTTGTAATGGTTCTGTGGCAAATTTGTCTTGCCATCAGCAGGGTACACCAGCTGCTGTGATTAATCCAACGTTTGGACAACTTTCTAATGGGAGTTACCTCATGTTGAATGATCAGAGTTGCTGCGGCATGCTGCCAGGCATCCCATATCTAGTAACGGTCAACCCCAGGGTCACTTGCTGTATGCAAGTATTGTTTGCCCCCATACACAGTCAGGGAGTCGCCTCTATGGCCTTCGCTGAACGTCTCTTTTATAAGATTTGATACTTTGAGCAGAATGAAAGCCATGCTTTTACAGCAAACAGTGCCTTTGACCTCGGCCAAAGAAACCTATGATCTACAAGTAGCAAGGACTTCGGCTGAGATACAGACTTTAATACGTACAAACTGCCCTATACATTTCGTAGAAATGATAGGACGTATCTTCAATATGTCTGATACAACCGGAATTGTACATGTATTTAAGAGCATCTGCTCCGGTCTGTTAGCACCTTTCCAGGGAATACTCGGAATCATCCCGAACTTTGCACATTCGGTGTTTGGTGGCATACCATTAATTCTAGCACTTGTTGCCGGAATTCTATTTCTCTTCCTGCTATTGCGCTATGGCAAGCCTATTCGCAGACATCACTCCGAGCGAAATGGAGAAAGCTCTCCTTGAACGAAAGTGCCGTGAGCGAATAGTACAACTTTTGGGCATGACTCGTCTATGGGACCTTAATACAACTTGGTTCCTGTCATTCAGACCAATCTGGCAAGATTGCATCTTAGCTGTTCTACGATGCCTGCTATGCGGTGAAGAATGCGTGTTGGACACCTGTCTAACATTTCCATCAGCAACGCCAACGGATGTCGATACTCTGCTGGTCCCGATAACGGCCCATGCTCTGTGTTGTCCCCAGAGGCTACCAATCCTGATGTCAGCATTCATTGAGATCTCACAGACGCTTCCGGCTGCTGCTGAGGTACGAGAAAGATCTACAGGCACACAGGTAACAACGGACGCGAACATTGCTGCGGCAACCTATGCTGGAAGCGATGCTTCTCATCTCTGTGCAATTAATCTACTACACGAGGTGTTCCAACTGACACCAACTTCAGTGGATGATGTTTTGTCTATAGAAATAGATGATCTCATGTTTACACCAGACCCGTAAACTGACTCTGATTCAGCATACAGTGTTCCAGAGATGCAGTGACAATTTGGCCTTCATTTTTCAAAACAACTTGGAACTCTACCAAAATTGAACTTTTTCCCATTTTTCGAACGAAAATGGCACTTCAATCTGCTTAAAGTAGAACTAGCCTTATAGTACAGACTTCACGGTACTTCCACGGACACTTAGCCATCTTGTGTGTCTAAAACAGTTCATTAATTTTCATGACAAGAAATGACTTTGATTTTTGAGAAACTTATCGATCATTTTCTGTCACATTACTACTTATTTCATTCCAATTGCATTTATTTTCGAACTTTATGCCTGAAATGAAAAGCATTTGCTTCAGATGTACAGTACCTTTTGCATTTTTACTATGTTTTTAATGCTTTTAAGAAATATTTTTAAACATGCGGTACTCCATTTAATGTTTAGCATTTTAAATGTTTAGCATTTTAGTATTATCGTACACACGAAAGTGGAGTGGGTGTTGTATTCCTCTTAGGGTGTCCATAAACGGGCTTTCCAGTATCATGTCCTTATATAGGCACAATTCGCCCTGCCCTTATATAGGCATAAAATCCCAGCCCTTATTTAGGCATTAAACCGTGCACTCCAAATACAGGCATGGTCTCTGACATCCGTCCACCCTAACGTCACAACAAGTTCATGAAGAACAGACCCTTAGGCTGCAGGAGTTTCCCTAGCCCAGGACTATTGATTTCTTCAAGGACTCATATATTATGCATGAACCATTATTCCTTAGGGGTTCATTCATGACGTCTTCCGCTGTCCGACTCACGTCAATACTAACATTCTTAGGTACTCTCAGGTATAAATATACCTTCCCTAGCCCCTGTAAATCAGAGGAGACCTCGACTTCAGAGGAGCCCGTTTCCCGGCCTGACGCACTGAGAAGACGCTGTCATCCCTGCACGCAGAGAGTCCAGCTTCCAGTGATCTGACTTCCCTTGCGGGGTGTAGGAGTTAGAGTCTGGCAAAGAGATTCCTACCTCTCTCATTCTTCAGGTATGGAGCTGACAAGAACCTAGAGGGACTCTTGGCATACTTGGCATACTAGGCTTAACATACTCTTAGTATACCATAGTAAGGAATACTTCACCTACTTCATACCTCTCCCTACACCTAGGTTAGGTACATTGGGGTAGAACTAGATTAGAAACGCTTCGTATGAGTACTCGCATTTTTAGTCTGTTATTTATGTAAAGGCATATGTACTAAAAGATAATGCTATCGCAGTATTATTTATTTCTACTGCTCACACTGTACATTATTTATCTCGCATACTGTCTTGTGATCGTAACAGCACATTTTACTTACACCAGAAACAAGACTGTTCAATAAATCTTTTATTGAAACGCCCGTCTATTTCTTTCTGTGTAACTTGGAGAAAACTAAGCATGCACGATTGAGCTGAGTGAAATAGTTATCTATTGTTTCCACGACTCTGGGACACGTTCTGATTCTAAAGGGAAACAAAGTGGTCATGTTTTGCGGCTGCCAGAAACTACTCCCTTCTTGTTATCCAAGGCGTTTCTAGTGGCCTCTGAGCTAGCTGGCACAAGTAATTAAGTTTAATATACTCGATAGGGACATACTGACCTTAGTCCTATGTCAAACCTATAGGATATATTATTCCAATGTGCAGAGCCTATTAGGGAAATAGGAGCTACACTACAAGGGGGAATGAGGGGGTGGTGTCGCACAGGGGTAAATTTTAAGGGTACAATTTTAGGGTTAATTAGTAGGGATCGGAGATATCCTTTAACATGAAAATGCCATTAACATGCATAGTTTAACAACGAAAATCGTTGTAAAAGTATGCGTGTTAAAGGAATTTTCGTGGTAAAGGATATGCGTGGTGATGTCATTCGCGTTGTAACACATGCGTGGTAAAGGCATGCGTTGCAACGGAATGCATTGTAACGTCATACAACCATTTCGAACTTGACCCGTAAATGGGTTAACGACTGATACAAAGCGTGTTAAGTTTCATTCATTTCTCATTTGGCAGTCAATATAAGCACTGGAGATGATGAGACAAACGTTCTAAAAGCATATTTTGGAAGGGTAAAATGTAATGCATTACAGTAGTCAAGTCGCAACCCTACACATTGAATTAGTGATGAAAAGGTAACAAACAAAATATTTTCAAATGAAAGAAAAAAAGAAGCCAGATTGGAAATTTGTGCTGTCCTGGGCACATAACTGTTGAATATAAAACCAAGATTATGAACAGAGTTTACAGGTGTGGGGCTCTCTAGAAAAGAAGCAGGCCACCTTAAGTGTGTCCACAAGCAAGGAGGAGGCTGACTGTAACCACTTCACTCCTATCCTGGATCATCCGCAGCTTGTTCAACATATGAAGAAGCGCTTCTTCTACGTCATGGTATGTTTGAAATCCTGCTTGAAAAATCAATCCGCGTATTATTGTCCTTAATAAAGTGAGAGAGCTGGTTGTTGACAATTTTCTCTGCCACTTTGGACATGAATGGTAAGGAAATTTTCTGAAAATGATTTAGGATTAAAAGACCACTCCCAGTGGCGTAACACAGGCCTCCGCAGCCCCTACGGTGGGCCCCCGAGCTGGAGGGGGCCCCGTCAGAACAGTACTCTGCCCTGAGAGCTCCTGATTAAATCCAGAACGGGGGCACCTCCATGTACCTTGCAGGGGGGGCCCCCTCAAGTTTCTTTGATCCACTGCAACCTCCATGGCTAGATGGTAATTTTTTGCAGAGCAAGGATCAGGACAAGAGCCAGATGTTTATCTTTAAGGGCAATGTTGCTTACTTCTGTCACTGACAAAGTAAGTGGATCAACTCTGGTATCCTCAGGGCTAACTGAATTGGGTTCCCAGACAGCTGTAATCTCAACCAGTGATGATTGAAAGTACTACAAATGGTTTTTATTTTGTGGGTAAAATCAATCAGGGAATTGTAAGCGCGCTACTCACCCGTGAGGGTCTCAAGGCGCTGAGGGGGGATGTCCGCAGATCTGTTTAGCCGAAAAGCCAGGTCTTGAGGGTCTTCCTGAAGGTGTTCAGGGAGGGGGCACGTCTGGTGTCTGCCGGTAGCTCGTTCCAGGTCTTGGCTGCAATGTGAGAGAAGGATCTTCCGCCTGCTCTGGCTCTGTGAATGCGCGGGGTTTTGGCCAGTGCGAGGTTGGAAGATCGGAGGTTTCTTTTGGGTACGTGGAAGTTGATTCTGTCGTTGAGGTATTTGGGTCCGTTGTTGTGTAGGCATTTGTAGGCGTGAGTGAGGATTTTGAAAGTGACTCTTTTCTCCACGGGGAGCCAGTGGAGACTTCGTAGGTGTTGGCTGATGTGTTCGTGTCGGGGGATGCTGAGGACGAGTCTGGCGGCAGTGTTCTGTATTGTTTGGAGTTTGCGGAGTAGGGACTTGTTGATGCCAGCGTAGAGTGCGTTTCCATAGTCCAGTCTGCTGGTGATGAGTGCGTGGGTGACTGTCTTCCTTGACTCAGGGGGGATCCACTTGAAGGTCTTGCTGAGGATGCGGAGGGTGTTGAAGCAGCTGGAGGTGATGGCGTTGACCTGTCGGTTCATGGTGAGTGATGAGTCGAGTACGATGCCGAGGTTCTTGGCGTGGTCTGAGGGGTAGGTGGGCTTCCAAGGGCGGTCGGCCACCAGGTGCTGTCCCATGCAGAAGGGGTGGTACCGAGGACGAGGACTTCTGTCTTCTCGGCATTGAGCTTCAGGCAGCTGTTGGTCATCCAGACTGCGACGTCTTGCATTCCTTTCTGGAAGTTGAGTTTGGCAGTGGTGGGGTCTTTGGTGAGGGAGAGGATGAGCTGGGTGTCGTCGGCGTAGGATATGATGTTGAGGCCGTGTTGTCGGACGATGGCTGCGAGGGGGGCCATGTAGGTGTTGAAGAGGGTGGGGCTCAGTGATGAACCCTGTGGGACTCCGCAGGTGATTTTCGTGGGGTCGGAGAGGAAGGGTGGGAGTCTGATCATTTGGCTTCTTCCGGTGAGGAATGATCGGATCCAGTCCAGGGCTGTTCCTTGTATGCCTGCGTCGTGTAGTCTGGCGACTAGTGTGCGGTGGGAGACGGTGTCGAAGGCCGCTGATAGGTCGAGTAGGATGAGGGCTGCGGAGTGGCCTTGGTCCAGGAGGGTGCGGATGTCGTCTGTGGCGGCGAGTAGGGCGGTCTCTGTGCTGTGGCTGCTTCGGAATCCGGATTGGGATGGGTCGAGGACGGCGTTCTCTTCAATGAATCGTGTCAGTTTCCTGTTGACTGTTTTCTCTGCAACTTTGGCTGCGAAGGGGAGGAGCGAGATGGGACGATAGTTCTTGAGGTCGGTGGGGTCAGCTGTGGGCTTCTTGAGCAGGGGTCTGACTTCTGCGCGCTTCCAGACTTCTGGGAAGGTGCCTGTTTTGAAGGTGGTGTTGATGGTGTTAAAATACATCGCCAGAGATTCGCAGAGTTCAAGAGTGGGAGTCAAAGGTGTGACACAACAATTGGGAGTAGACAAACTCCCCTTTACCCCTCTCCTATCTCAATTGTGTGCAGCAGCGCCACCATTTTCAGTGTTTTTCACCTGCACTTGATGCTACTATACAAAGCTGAAGTATAGGGAAAAAAGTGATGGATGGAATGCTTGAATTAATCTCAGCCCCTGGTAACTATTAAGGGCCGCTTTACAGTCAATCATTATTTTGCACACGTTGCGACCTCGGTTTGGGCCCAGCCATGTGCAATCAGTCTTGACCCTGCCCCAGTGGGAACAGTTCAGTACGAAGGGCCAGGTCAGGTCCTCCCTGAACCAGAGCACAAGCAACCCAATAACGGTTCCGCCCTGATTGGGGCTCAACAGTAGGGTGCATCTTCGTTCAAGTGGCATAGGAACCATGGGACCACATGTCTGAGCATGCCTTCAGCACTGAAGTATACAAAAAAGTGATAGATGCAATGCTTGAATTAATCTCTGCCACTGGTTATTGCTCGGGCCGCATTCCAGTCTATCCTTCTTATTCGAGCAGGACCAAGACTGTGGGGAAAGAAACGATGGACCGGGATGCGGCCCGTTTAATTACCAGTGGCTGTAATGAACTCAAGCATTCTACCCTTCACTTTTTTGTATACTTCAGTGCCACATTAAACTGCGCCTTCTGTAACCCCTCCAACAGTCAATCAATTAATCAGGGTTGTTAAAGCACAGCTACTCACCCGTGAGGGTCTCAAGGCGCTGGGGGGGTAAGAGGGACGGCTCCGTTGAGTGCTGGGGTCATTCGAAACAGCAGTGTGTCATTCAGTTGGTTGATGTGGGAAAGGACGGGGTAAATTACTTGAAGGCGTTACAAATGCCAGCTAGAAGCAAAAGGGGACTAGATATCTTTGCAGCTATCATTTTTTATTATTTGTAAGGCATGGGAAAGGTATTTTGGGGGTAAAAATCACGACATCCTTTCTCAAATTCAGAATCTAATCTAGTTTTCTGAAATGGAAATGTGTACCTTCCTAAGCTCCCATCTTTCTTTCGGACCCTTTTCACAAATTAAACTTCATACCTTCAAAACAAGAAAAATTGGCCAGCTGGGTCCACAAGCTTCAACATACTTGTAGAAATAGAATTTTAACATTTTTTTTTTTTCGGCACCTCCAGAAAATACCAAAATCAGAAACGTGTTTCCGTTGTAACAATTGCATTAACACAATTTTATGCCACAAATTGTTTATTGGGAAAAAAAAACTTTGCATGATGCTATCACGGAAAGCATTACAAGGCCTTCACTTTTATTTCCATAGTTGCGGAGAATCCTTGAGTGGAGCAAGAAAATGGACAAAATAGTAGGACTGGTGATGACCTTTAAGTGAAATAAGATAAATATTTTTATGTAGGCAAAGAAGCTGTTACAGATGGTTAAATCTTGACCTCAAAACAGGGATGCATTACGTACCTGGGATCCCAAGACGTGGCTGTGAGAAGAATTGTGTCATTGAATTAACACCTGCTATTTTAGTATCATTAAACTGGATATTGGTAACACCAGTTTTATAAAGTGCCTAGAGACGGCAAACCTCTGGTAAAAAGTGCTATATTTGAATATATACAGATTATTCAAAATTGAAACCTTAATGCAGCACACTGTATACCAATGGAGCAAGTCTGCGGTAATTTGATGCTTCATATAGTCGTAACCTGAAATTGTGCCTGGTGCTCAAACGAAAGTGCCTCCACGTAGGTGAACGTCTAGGTGAAGAATCCCCCCAAAATACTCCTGCTCCTATTCCTTCCATAAATTGTGTTAACAAGAAAAGAAATTATTTCTGCCTGGAGTGTAGTCCTTCTCAGAGCATGATCTTCTGCAGTAGAACAGGCGTCCGTCTTCGAGGACTATGCAAGGTCTCAGAGTCCAGGTTCACGGGTAACGTATTCTTCCACGAATGATGATGGGAAGATTCCCACCTTCCCTTGACTTTCTCCTTCCCACCATTCCTCGTTCACTGTAAAGTAACAGAGGTGGATTACTTTTTTTTATTTTTACCCCTTTGTTTACTGAACGTGTATTGTGAGTGAATGATCCAAATGGTTTTTAGGATCTTTAAAATCAATTATATCTTGGGGCCATAATGTCAGGGGATAAAGTGGGGACAGCAAAAACACTGGAAACCAAAACTTTGAAGCTAAATATTAGTGTCAGTTTTAGGGTGTGAATTAGTGCTAGGTATAGCTTGATTAAGAACATGGATAGGTTTTTGGGCTTGTGTAATAGAGGGTTAGACTTGGTTATAGTGATGAGAATAGATTTAGGTTTGTGTAAGGTTCTGGGTTTAAGTAATAGTAAGGATGGAGATCAGTTTAGTAATGGGTAGTTTTAATATGAAGGATATAGTTTACAACCTTGTTTGACTGAGGCACAGAGTATGGATTAGAAGGTTTAAATAAAGAAAAAAGACGAAATACAGAATTTTTTCTTCGCTATCAAAAAATGGCCTGAGACTACTGCAAGAAAATACGAATTAGGCACATTTCCTCGAGATTAATTACATCAAAATGAATCAGGTGGAATTATTCCCTAGTGGATTAACAGACCGGGAAACTCACCTTCAAGTTTACTGTGTGAATTATGGATTTGACATTTAGTTATCGCACAAATTGGTTTGAGCCAAAGTATTATTTAGCACAATTCTCAAGTGGTCCTGGGTTCAAAGGATACTGCATTTTAGAGCAGGTGCTTGGAGGTCGGTGATTTACGCCTGCCTTCCTCTTCTCATTGACACCAGAAGGACTGTCTTCTTTTGTGAATACAGAGAGAAAATGCTCAGAGACTCGCGAGGTGTTTAGGAAATTCACGTTTTTAGGTCGAGCCTAGCGTTGCAGCGCATGCACTGCTAGCTCTGCGAGGCATGCTATAGTAGGGTTAGATGTGCAAGTGCGGTGGACGCCCCGCCCACTTCCCTCCCATATTTGTAATTGGCTGCTAGCATTGTCCTTGGTAAACGCTGGCTTCTGATTCATTATGTGGCTTGTTAGTCCCGCCTCGGTACCGCCCTCTCTCCTTTTGTTGCCGCCCATAAGGACTTGACCTTTTACTTCGCTCCTAACATGGCATGCTTTATCTAGTGGGTCAGCACTATTTACTTTATTGACAATGGCGGCTGTCCTACTGCAGGCATGACTTGCTTTGGTGCCTTCTTTACTCCCCCTCCCGTTGTTCGTGCCTTCTCCCCCCCCTCCCATTGTCCGTGCCTTCAAATAAACCCCCCCTCCTCCGCCGTCCCTTCCGTTGTCGGCATGCCTACCGTGCCTTCGCACTCACGTGATACGACCTGACTGACTGAGTGTTACTGAGTGACTGTTATACAGCGCTAAACTACACCAACTTCTGGAAATTATTTTTCGTGCTTCTGAAAGTTATTAGCTGGTGACCAGAAATGTACATAGACAGGCGTGTTTACTTTCTTGATTAAAGTGGTATGCGTGGGGCTGGAGAGCAGCTGTGCCGCTTGAGCAGTGCTGTGCTTTTACAAAACAGCGCCTATGCCCTGGAAATAGTACACGTGTTTTGTTACTCCCAGACTCCCCCAGCCCCACCCTCCGAGTCAGGTGATGTGTGGTGTAAACATGTCCTGTAAATCAGAAGGTTTGCTTTATGACTGCCTGCCTGGCACCCATCATTTTCATCTTCAGGCCAGAGTTTGTTTATGTGTTTTTTAAACTTGTACGTTTACACTCCTACGCTGTGCTGGATGCATTATTTATGCTATATGCTTTGTCTGTGCTTTGAAGCCAGCTCTGTAGATCGAGTAAACTTAAGCACTGTATTTTGGTGTGTAAAAAGGTGAAGACATGGCGTATAAAGAGTTTAACATTTTTCGCCTATCTCAGCTCAGACTTCTTTCTGAATAGTTACTTTAAACTTTGTAACAGGGCGACAGGCAAAAAATCACTTTAATGCTGCAACACCTTGTTTCTAAACATATTTTCATGCAAAATGACGCTCACCTTGTGTGTTGCCAGTTCCTGTGTTAGGTTTTAGCGTTGTGACTCAGTGGCGGTGCGACCATTAGGGCGCTTGGGCGTTGCCTCACTAATTAATTTGAGGCACTCAAACAAGCGTCGCGCGCGCACCGTCACTCACTCACATTTTCAAATCCAGGCCGGCCGGCCGGCCACCGGACCACGCCCGAGGCAGTCGTCTCAGAAGGGGGGCGGGGCAGCAGGAGTTCAGTGCAAGTGATGACATCGATAATATCAGGTGGTCGGCAGAGCACACAGCAAGAGTGCGCATGTTGTTGTTTTTTTTAAAAATTCTTTTTATTGATTTTTCAAATAATATACTTAGTCTGCTCCAGAAAGCAGTAAAACAATAAACCTTACAACCACGCTGTGATCTATTGAATATAGAGTTATACATTACTGACATACATCTTATCTCTATTGTGATACACCTTGATAGTCCATTACAGTGATTATTACACCAATAGCTCATTATTCAGTCTGTGGGATGATGTTAGGTTGCTGAAGAAGGTATTGCTTGAGCGGTTCCCATATGTCTCTTGGTCTAGATGTCACAGGCAGTTCTTCTGCATACAGTGCAAATTGCTCATTACAATACACCATGTCCTTGATCCACGATTTGGTGGTTGGGGCTAGAACACTTTCCCAATGTAGCGCCACATGGCGCTTGGCCAGCAAAAGTGCAATACGTACGAACTTTCCCAACGCTCCCCTCAACTGTGGTATAAAACATAATAAGCAGACTGTAGGTGTACACTGTAAGGCAGTCCCCGTCATCTCTTGTATTCGTTGCAATACACCCTCCCAGTACAATAAGACACGTCTACACCCCCATGCAAGGTGCAGAAAGTCAGCGTCGTGATGACCACATCGTTTACAATTACTTGTGTCCCTGAGGCCACATTTATGCAGTCTGGCATGGAGTGTGGTAAATCTGGTGGATGTATTTGAAATGGATTATGCGCAGGTTGCCGTTAGGCATAAGGGAACCGGTCAGTCTACAAATATACTCCCAGTCTTTGTCTGATAGTTGAGGAGTCAAACTTTGGTTCCATCGAGCTAGACTTCTGTCCGGCGCAAGGACACTCTCTTCCCTGTACAATTTTGTAACTAACTTGCGTCGAGATGGCGTTGTCAACAGCATTTGTAGGGCTCGTAATGTTGGTGGCTCATCTGGGTATGTGTGGTAGTGATCCCTGACTGCGCGCCGCAATCTGTAGATGGTAAAATTAAACAATAGCGAGGGATTTGTTATATATGATAGGTGTTCCTCTGTAAGAAAGCGCCCGTCCGGATATATATCCTGCATGCACACGAGACCAACTTCCCTCATGGCTTTAATGGGGCCTTCTTCTCGTGTGACAGAGAGGGCTGCATGGTGTGCTATGGGTAGTGCCGAAGCATATATAGGTAGTCTATTAGTGATTTTTCCTATTGCTTGCCATGCCCCTATAGTTGTGTCTACTGAGTTAATTTCTGCGCGGGGCGTGTTCCTGTGGATGTGTGAGAGAACCCCCGCTAGCGGAACCGGGTGTGAGTCCCCCTCCTCCACCGCAACATGCGGAGTAAATGCGTGCGGCCTGAACCAGTGATATGCGTATTGCGTTTGCGCACATAAGTAGTAAAGATATAGGTCTGGTGCACTGAATCCACCCCTAGCATAATCTAGCGTCAGTGTAGCCCAGCTCACTCTGGCCTGCTTACCTCCCCATATCAAGCGAAGAAGCAAGGATTGCACTTCCTTGAAGAATTGACGTGTCAATTTAATCGGAATGTTGGTGAACAAATAGAGGAAACGCGGCAGTACAACCATTTTGACGATCACTACCCGATCAGCTAGGGAAAGTGGTAACCTGTTCCATCTGTTCACCTGCTGTTCCAATTTTATGCATGCCCTGCCATAATTTTCTCTAACCACTAGATCAGGGTCGCGATGTACCCAGAACCCCAAATACTTCACAGGTTCTGTGGTCCACACCAACGGGTAGTCCATGCTGGGGGGTACCGTTTTGGTCGTTAGTGGTTTAATAATCGATTTATCCCAGTTAATCTGCAGTCCCGAAAAAAGTCCAAATCGTATATATTCCCGCAACACCCCTGCCAAATATCGACCTGGTTCTCTTAGGAATAGTACCATGTCGTCAGCGTAAAGCGATATGCCAACCGGTTGATGTAAAAAGTTTAGTGCCGATTCCCTGTGTCGCTGGCGAATAATACACGCCAACGGCTCAAGTGCCAGCGCGAATAATAACGGTGATAGTGGGCATCCCTGGTGGGTGCCCCTGTAAATTCTAAATGGTTGGGACGTCAGTCCTCCGACCCGCACTAGTGCTGAGGGATCAGCGTATAAAAGCTGCACCCAACCGAGAAATAGTGGCGGAAACCCCATTCTTCGCAATATGCGGAGCATATAATCCCATTCAATGGAATTGAACGCCTTCGCCGCGTCCAGTAGGACCGCGGCAGCGGGTAGCTCAGGATCTAAAACATGAAACATGGCGAAGATTGTTCGTAAATTATATGACGTTGATCTTTCCGAGATGAAGCCCGATTGATCTGGGAGGACCAGGCTGGGCATTAAGGGCTGTAGTCTAGTAGCCAATATCTTTGCCAAGATCTTGGCATCAAGATTTATTAACGACAACGGCCGATAAGATTCGCAAGCGTCAGGGGCCTTGTCCTTTTTCAACAGCGTAATGATCAAGGCTTGGCGAAGAGTCGGCGGCAACAAGCCAGATTCATGCGCCTCCGCATACATCTCAAGCATGTGGGGGGTAACTAAATCGATGTAAGCTTTGTAGAATTCGGCCGTGAGCCCATCTGGCCCTGGCGCTTTCTGGTTGGGCAACGACCGTATAGCCGCTTTGTTATCTGCCTCGTCAATTGGTTGATCTAAATATTGACGGTGATGGTCCGCTAGCCACGCACAAGCTATGTCTGCCAAGTAGGCATCCAGCTCCGGCTCCGCCGCACTTCCCCGCGATGTATAGAGATCAGAGTAGAAGCCGCGAAATTGCTCCACTATCGCCCCCGGGGCATGGTAGGCCACCCCTTGGTGATCTGTAATTTTAGTAATGTGGTGAAAGTCCTCCCGGACCTTGATTTTTGTGGCCAGAGTACGGCTCGGGCGACCCCCCTCCCCATAAGCTCTTGCAACCCACCGGCGTGCTATATAGCAAATCTCAGATTCCGCCAAAGAATCATAGTTTTGTAACAGGTCGTGAATGCTTGCCAATATTTCAGGACTGGGTGTGAGTGTGTATTGTCGTTCGGTCTCCGCCAGCTTGCGCTCAACCTGAGCGAGCTGCCCACGGATATCTTTTAAACTACCAGCTGTGGTGCTGATGCAAACCCCTCTGATGGTTACTTTAAATGCCTCCCATAGTGTGGCCGCACTGTCCACTGTGCCTACGTTGATTTCAAAATATTGCTCTATGGCCGTCCGTATCACGTCGTTATAGATGGGGTCTAATAGTGCCTGCGCTCGAAAGCGCCACGTATAAGGTCGGCGCTTGTTAGTCTCTATTCTAAATGTAAGCAGCACTGGATTGTGATCCGACAACGTGCGAGGGAGTATCACCACATCTGTAACCCAGTTATTCACCTCACCATTTAGAAGCCAGTAATCAAGGCGAGACCAGCTGTTATGGGTAGGTGTGGCATGTTTGCCCTCTTTGGCCGAGCCATTCCGTAGTCTCCACAAATCCACAAGACCAAATTCAAGCATAGCGTCATTAATACTCCGTGCAATTTTAGGTGTGCGCAGGCCTTGCGGCCTCGATTTATCTAGCTGAGGATCTAAGTATGTATTAAGGTCCCCTCCCCACACCGTGGCTGCCTCGGGCCACTCGCGCATAATGCGGTATAGGCGTGTGAAGGTCTCCGGGTCATCCACTATGGGGCCATAAGTATTGATCAGGGTAATGAGAGAAGTGCCTAATTTACCGTGTACCATGGCGCATCGCCCATCCTTGTCTGTGTATGTACTGATAGGTGTAAAGTGGATATCACGCTTCACTAGAATGATCACTCCTCTAGCGTATGAGGAGTACGATGAAGCCAACTTATATCCCGCCCATCTAAGTGTAATATTAGCCTCGGAAGCCGCGGTTAGATGCGTCTCCTGTAGGAGAGCGATCTTAATATCATGGCGATCTAGATAAGCAAATACTTGCCTAATTTTTTTGGGTGTGTTGAGACCGCGGACATTCCATGTTATACAGTTGTACTTCTCACCCGTGTTCATACTTATGTAACTGAATTGTCAATGTCGTTGTCGTATTGCTATCCACAACAGGTGTAGTCAACAGTAGTCTCGTCTGTACAATCGGTGTGATCACAGCAAACAATCTTAACTTTAAACAAAGCCTTCCCCCTCCCCCACCCACTTCAGCAAACCCAATTTGCCAAAGCCATCCCTTAATAGTACCCGACCCCCCGCTCCCACCTCCCCCAAACAGTCCCCAAACAAATCCAACATGTTGTGTGGTATACACACGGGGACAGGAGCAGCCAGTCAAGAAACCCAGTGACAATCGTCACATGGGGGTCGCCTTAAATGGACAATGCCACCAACCCAGCCCTCCCACTTCAGCCATGTAGCATTTCAAGCAATAATACCGGGTGCAATGCCGCACCTTCTGCGAATGTCCTCCACCCACCAAATCCAGACATAACTGCAAATACATATCGTGAGTTCGTGGTGAGCACTTATCTGCGTCCGCATGTTCTGCTGCCAAGGAGTCCATGGCCCCCTGCAAGTCACGATATAGGATACACGACCTTTATTCCACATCCGATGTATGCTCCTGAGACTCTGGCTCGCCCCTGGGCGATCGTCTGCGCGGTGCCTGTGCGCCTCTCTGTTTCAAGAAGTTGTGCACCTCCTTAGGGTCGTTGTAAATTCTGCTTTTGCCCCCCTCCGTGACACGGAGACGAGCGGGGTAGATCATTGCATATGGAATATTTTGATCACGTAGTGCTTTCTTGACGTCTACAAACCTTTTCCATGCCTCTTGGACTTGTTGCGTGAAATCTGGGTAGATGGAAATATTCATACCTTCGTGCGACAGGGTGCCCAGTTCCCTCGCTTTTCGGAGCGCCGCGTCTTGATCTCTGTAGTTTAGAAGTTTTGCTATAATGGGGCGCGGTCTCGCTCCAGGTGGAGGAGGCAACGCCAATGACCTATGTGCCCTTTCAACAATAAAGACGGGTGAAAAGGTGTCTTTACCCAGCAGTGTGGTCAGTAGAGTTTCTATGTAACGTTCCATAGTACCCGAGTTGGTCGATTCCGCAATTCCCAAAAAGCGTAGATTGTTGCGGCGAGACCTCGCTTCCAAGTCTTCTGATTTTGCCATGAGAGCCGCCAGCACTTTCTGTCTTTACCTGTTTTGTCTCTGTTTGGCGTTGTGCGTCCTCGGCGTCGGAAATCCACCTCTCTGCCATATCGATCCGTTCTGTGTGTCGATCCAGTCTTTCGGACATGCGGGCCACTCTATAGGTAAATGTATCAGTCTTCCCATCCATGTTAGTTAGCGTTGCTTGGATCGTCGTGAACATAGACTGGAAGTGGCGGTAGCGGGTTGTGCGTCCGCTGCAGGCGCCGATGCTTGTTCTGCCCCAGGGTTATCCGTCATTTTCTTTGCCTGCTCAAAATTCAGCCTGGGCTGATTACGGTCCGGCTTGCCCATTGTCGCTGTTCCGCAGTCGCTGAGGTGCCACTCCGATGTCGAGCAACACTCAGGCAGGGGAACCAGATTCTGATGAGTAGCCGCTACAGTGTGTGTGTCCTCGCTGAGTGTGCGGCCTGTTGTAGTGACTAAGTCCAGTGGGCGTTCTCTGGGCAATGGCGCGTTTTAGAATGGCGTTAGCTCATTGCACCCGGGCCCCGCCGCTTTACAGGCCCCCTGGACAGTGTGAATATCCGCGCTGAAATTGCGGCCTGCTTTAGTGGCTAGGTTCAGTGGGTGTTTTCGGGGCAACGATGCATGTTGAATTAGCAGCAGAAGTACAGCGCGCGTGGGCTTCATCGCCCCAGTCGTAGGTCACCGGCGAGCACCTGCTATGTGTTCGCACCTCCGCGCCGGTCAAACTCAAGGCTTCAACTGCCCAGCCTAAAATATGTGCCGTGAGACCAACGCTGGGCGGCAGGCTGGGGGCACAGATGTGCAGCTCGCGGCTGATGTGGAGCTCACGCCCATCTACATGACCGCGGGGGTGCTGTATAGGGCCCACCATCGGGCACTATGTTGCGTGGGCCGGGTCCAGGTCACTTTGCCGTCCACACGCTAGGGGGGACCAGGGGAGGGCCTCGACCACACAGAGCAGACGTGCTCACCTACAAGGCAGGGTCCGCAGCGTCGCACGATGTCGTGGCCCGCCGCACTCTCACCGCAGCAGGGCCCCGACCGAGCGCACGTTCCTCCGCCACAGGCAGCTCCCGCCTCCGCTCTTCAGCGCGATCAGGGCCCCACGTCCCCCGGTCCCAGCAGCGCTGCAACGGTTAGCTGCACGGCCCCTCCAGCGGCGCCCCCGAGCCAGGGAGGGATCTCGCAGATGCCGCTCCGCGGCCTCCTCGACACCGCCGCTCCGAGGCTGCGCATGCGCTCTTCACAGGCCCTGCGCCGTCGGCAATGTCTTCGCCATTATCGATGTCTTCCCAGGCGATAGCAGCCTCAAAACTCGGCGCCTCCGTGTACCGCAGTGCTTCGGTGCATGGATCTATGGATTCTAGCTCAGAGGACAGGCTGGAGATGGAGGATAATTACAGCATTGTTAGGCGATCGCAAGGAGCTCGTCTACGAAGCGGCCATCTTGCAGGCTGGGCTAGCTCCGCCGCGCATGTTCTGTTTAGGGCTGAAAAATTTTGTGACCAGCCCGAACATGCGCACTAGGCTGCTCATTAGAAGAGCGAGGGTTGTTCCATGCAGCAGCCCCCGGTGTCCTAATGAGCGGCAAGTATCACTGCTCAAGCCAATCCTGGCGCTGCTGGAGCAGCATCTGGATTGGCTGAGGCGCACGCGGTACTTGCCAGCCAGCCCGGAGCGAGCGTGACGTCGGAGCCTCCTCGAGGCAGACACACCTCGTGTTCACTGCTACTGCCAGGGGCGGTTTGCGCTGCTTACGGGCCTGCCCTGGGTGCGAATCCACAACGAGGTACCACCCGTTGTTGGGGTAGACCGGAGGCAGGTCACCCTTCTTGCGGACGTCGCTGGCCGTCTCGGCGCGGCTCCGACCCTTCTCTGGTAGTGGTATATAACCAATCTGGTCGGGTCCCCTGAGGAGCTCCATTGGGCCGGAGCAGAAGCGATAAAGCCAGAGCACCGCCATCAGCAGTAGCAGCGCTGCGCCCGGGAGCAGAAAGGCTAGGCGAGGAGGCGACAACACCGTCGACTCAGGCAGCAGCTGCCCACCAAGAACGAGCCCGCCGCCGTGCTGACCAGCAGGGCGCCAGCACAGCACCACACGCTAAGGCAAAAGAAGCTGCGGGGAACCGACTCCATGGAGGCTGCCTAGGAGTTGTACAGGAATTAGGCTCCGCGGGACAAACGCAAGAAATTCCTCGTGAGAACCTGACCATCAAAGTGCACCAAATACAGGTAGTTGCCAAGAACACGGCCCGCCCCTGGATACAAGGTAAGACGGCATGTGATTTAAACTGCAAATTGTTCTATACCGTAGATGTAAGTTGCAGTGTGTCGGGTGTGAGTGGGCCGTACATATTTATTTTCATTGTTGTTGGTTTGCTTTTCTCCCCTATAATTGTAGGGCTACAAGTAGCAGAATGCATAGGAAACATTTCTGTAAGGGCAAATTTCAATTGACAAGTGAGTGAGACCATGGTAACCTAATTCCTAGTAGGTCCTGGATAGCTGTTGGCATTTAGGCGCCCTGTGTGACGGTACTCGTGTGTTGTTTGCTATTCTATAGTGATTCTGCATTTGTTGTTGTCCACTTTAATCTGCTCCAAAAAGCACTAACAATGAAGAAAGCTCTACTTATAAGCTGCTGCTGGATAACCACGGCTGTCCTCTGAAATTTCTGCCTCTGTAAATTGGGTTACAGTTGCTCTTAAGAGCTGGTTAGTGCCCAGTGTCATTTTGGGTATGACATGGAGCTCGGCTTTTCAGCCAATTTCAGTTTGAATGCGGTGTGTTTTTTGACTCTCTGCTTTGAACGGTAAAAGCAAAGCATGAAGTTCCACAGTGCCACGTGTTGATGGTTTAAAAAAATAGGATTGGCTGAAGACAGCAAACACTCAGCTGTGGTTGTGTTAGACCATGCACTGTGTGTACAACTTTAAACTAACATTCTAGGATATCTAATTATCTCTATCTCAGTGTTTTCTAGCTTCTTGCGTTTCTTCTATTTTCTGTCTTCTTGTGTGTCCAACAGTGTTTTATAGTTGTCTAATGTTTTCTAGCTTCTGTTGTATCTTTATTATTATTGTATAGCTTTTTGTGCCTATCTTGTTCCTCTGTGTCTATCAGGTTTTTCTAGCTTCTTATGTGTCTACCCAGTTGCTTCCTTTGTGGGGTCCTCACAACTATGCGCCTATCCATTCAGTTGTCTGGGGGTGGTGTTGCACGTGTGTCGAAGCTCGTGCGGATTCCTAACATACAGCGGCTTTACACACGGACTGGTGTGTCTCTCATGGACTCCAAGCTGACTTGTGTTCTGCGCCTCGTTCCTACCAAAGCAGAGTCCAGTCCCCGTGGGCCCACTGGGGACTCGTCGTGTCACTGGTTCTAGAAGCGAGTCGTGTGAGCCCCTGTGTTGTTTATAGGTGTTTCTTTGCTTCTTGGCGCTACACAGACACATGGAAAGACACGGGCACAAACCTAACCTTACACCCAATAGTATATTGGTTTCTTTTTGCGCGCCCATGATGTAAGCAGAACAAGCGATAGACAGTTTTGCCAGTCACTGTCTTTGTTAGAACATATTCACAATTGCTTTATTAACCTTCCTGCTTTCTCAAATTTGCTTGAAAATGCACCATTTGCCCACTCTTTTTTCAAAATTTTCTCAGGGTGAGAACCCCCCCAAACCCCCCGTAGGTGGTTTGGGCTCGCTTGCTACGCTCGCTCGCTACAGTGCTGTACGACAATTGTTTTACGCCCCATCACTTTCAAATGTCACCAGCCGCCACTGTTGTGACTTTCTTTTTAAAGCTAATAGCGATGTATAATTCTCGACGTTCATGCTTGCGGGTCTGTGTTGGGTATAGTCTGTCGCAGTGTCAGGGAGACAACCTATTCACAGACACAGAACCAGTTGCGGTCGAGATGGAGTCCAGCGTCCATGAAGGGTACAGGTTACATCCGGGGCAGTGCCTCAGAGGAGGGGAATTGTCACGTCAGACTCCACTGCCACCTGTAATTCTGCGCGTCATTTGCCCACTTTACCTGGCATGCACTTCAGACTAGTTGCTACCAATGCGATATACAAGAAAGATTGTTCGTTGTTCTCTTTAATCCTAAAACACACAGTCTTACTTAAATATATTAACATGTTGCATCACTATATTGGTTTATAAGTTGGGAATACCAATGTGGGAGACAGGTTGGGCTTGTTGAAAAGTTTTCACAATGACAATGTCTTATTCCCGAACAGCCATGTACATTTGACAGATGGCTCATTTCAAGTGCTCAAGAGTTTCAAGTGTTTATGTAAATCTGAATTTCTGTGAGTCTGTATATATTTATCACAATTATTGTGCCATACTGTATGCCCAGCCGAACTAACATGCCACAGTCTGCTCAGAATTACTGTTGCATAATTTGTCCTTTAGCATTATTGTGCCATAACACATGGACATTTAGCCTAATCTACCAGAATCTGTGCTCATGAGGATACAAGAGAAAATCTTCAATATACCATACGTTTAATACAGTTATGCAGCAAAGACCTATACCAACAGCTGTACAAAATACTAGGTTTACGAAAACTACTGTGCCACATAACATTCCCCTTATTAAACATATCATCATCAAATATGGATGCTCGTAGAATATCTCCATCACATATCAACAGCAAGACAGTATGCCCATATAAATTACTGCGAGAGCATGGCGCGTGGGGCGTGCTTTCAGTCTTCAGTGTTTTGTTTAAGGTAGGTGAAATAGCCTCTTTATTTACATGCCCAGTGTTCTACCCGACTCAAACAATGCTACTGAACGTTTTCGAAGTTTTGCTGACTTGTCAATGGGTTTTGACCTATTTGGGTTGACGCAAAATAGCTCCTTGCTTAACTCTCCAACACATCTCACATTTAAATGTTGACCAAACTCTTCCTCCTGTGAGGAGTGCAGGGTCCTTAGAAGACACTTGTAAATAGAAACAGCAGGATGAGGAGCGGACCCTGAACTATGCAAGAGGTGTGGTACCCGTAGTGCAAAGGGAAAGTTGAGATATAGAAAGGAGAAATCTGCTTGTGTCGAGAGAAGCCCTGAGGGAAAGTAGTTAAATAGTAACTGTTTATGGAGTAAGAAGACCTGGGGATTTAAAGGACAGGAAGGGAACGGTGCTTGGTGATCAAGGGCACTTGGGAAAAGAGGAGCTGCACTTGTGAAGGGAAGACAACTTTAGTCGGAGCATCGTGATTCTGTGCAGAGTGGACAAACAAGACAACGAGGAAAATTAGATCTATTCTTATAAGGGCCTGAGTCTTGAAAGAGAAGCTTTGTTATAGGAAAAGATGAGACATGGGGCGCTTCTTCTAGCACAACAGGGGAGCTGCACTTTTCAGAGGAACGGAGACTTGAAGAGAAGGAATGGTGCTTGTGGGGAAAAGAGACAGGGAAGGAAAAGGGAGGATCAGAATAGCAACCTTTAGAGAGAAAGTGAACTTGGTTTTGGGACCGGAGAGCTCTGTGAAACAAAGTAGGCATGTGGAGTGATATAAGAGGCAAAGAAGGAAAGTGGAGCAGCACTTGTGTACTGACTACAGAGAGCAGCGGGAAGAAAAAAAGACACCCCTTTGTGACAGATAGCAAGATAAGAATTGATTGGAAATGTAGGATGTGACCAGAAGGCAACATGCACCCTCACCTCCCTTTGTTTGTGCTATAGCAGGAGGAGGCAAGACCACTCAGAAATAAGCTATGCTTTGGTCTGCTCACAATGTGGCTGCCAGGCATTGAGTAAGAGACTTTATCAGGTGCGCGCTGCAAGGACCGTATAGCTATTTTTCTCTTAATTTACTATGGAAGAAAACAGAGATCATAGTTTGTCATCATCATCACAAACTGGGTTAGGAGACTGTAACCCAGCAGTGTCCTGGACATAGTACCTGTCTCTCCAGTGAGCCTTTTAGCCATCAAGCGTAGGCTTTTAAATGCCTTAGCACACTGCATGGGTTTGAATTTTCGTGGCTCACCATTTTAGTGCCAGGAATGGCATATGCGCCTTTTCTCTCCACCTGAAAGGTTACTCCACCTAACCTGCCCCCATGGCAACCTCTGGTGGTTTCCCAGTAGCATTCACAGCATTTTTATACTATTTTAAATAGGTTTCATTGGCGCCTGTGAGTCCATGTAGGTTTGAAATGTTGACCCGTGTAAGTCTGCCCTAGTGCACCTAACTAAAGAAAACATTGCCATTGTTCCTCCTGTTTTTAGTTACTTGTTTTTCATAAAGTACCGAAGCATCTTTAATGGCTCATTTTATTTTTTAGCCATACAGTGTTAACATGTTCCAGGCTCATCCTACTTGCTCTCCTTTTTGAGACAATCACCCTTTTTAGAAAATTACTTTCATTTATGTCCTTTCTTTACCTTCACTACTGCAGGGCCCTCTACAACTGGCTCTGTGGCACTGGCCCCGTTTGTGAGAACCAGGTCTAATACAGGTGCCTCATTTTGGGCTTGGTTTGTTCTTCTGATTAACATCTGCAAGAGATGATTGAACTATCTTCTACCTGCTTCCTTTATAATTGTGGCACGCGAGAAGAGACTCTGCACATCCACTCAAGTCATGTACTTCAGCTATTTTACTGTGTTCTTCAGATGAAGGAAATTGTCACAACTATATCTGCCCAGCCTGCCTCTTCTGATAAGACAGCATCTCAATATTGCTCTGTACCAGTCACCGATATCAAGGATGCTACTGTGCCATGCCCCAGCAAGAACAATAATTCTGAGGATATCCTCTTTCTTAAAGTTTCTTGTGTCTGGGATTTCAGCATCCTCTCCCGAGAAGGCCTGTAGGCCTGCAGCCATATTATCCTAATCTGTCTGCAGACCTGTCTTTTCTTACTCCATTCTTCTAGTCTTAGTGTCCCTGAAACGTCCTTTCTCTTTCTCTGTTTTGGTTGGCATTCTCCTTCGACCTTTTAAGTCTCGACTGCAGACAGCTTCAGCTTCCGCTGGCAACACTTGCTGTTTCTAATATAGCATATTCTTAGAGTGGACTTAGGTCAGCCCGTTGTTCATGATTGGATGGCTTTGTTGTCTCTCTCAATTGTCTGTTGTTGATTCTATCTCTTCTCTCCCTAGTCTTCTGTCTGTCCCACCCAGGAGCATTTCAGTCTCACAGTGTTCTGACAGGATGAGTTGTATCCTTCCACTGCACAGTTGAGGGGATTCTTTTTTTAGGTCGAGCCTGGGCAGTGCATGCACTGCTCGGCGGCATGCTGTATTGGAGTATGGAATAGAAGCCTCCCCCCCCCACTCTCCTCCTATATTTGCCATTAGCTTGTGTCATTGTCCTTCATAAATGCTGGCTTCTGATTCGTTAATAGGCTTGTTAGTCCCTTCTTAGTAACGCCTTGTCTTCATTTGTAGCATCCCATGAGGACTGGCCCTTTCATTTCGGTTGTTACACGGTACGTCTTTTTTAGTCTATAAGCACTATTTTCTTTAATGAGTTTCTCCTACTGCAGGCACAACATGCTTTCCTGCAACATTCAGCGTGTCATGCACGCTTTCACTTTCAGAGCAGCCCGGGACAATGGCGGCCGCTTCTTTGAATATGTCTCACATTTACAAGAGTTTGAGCTATTGGCATTGTAAATGACAATGCCTTTTATTTATGTGTTAACAAAACAGATAAATAAAAGGCATTGTCATTTACAATGCCAATAGTTTAAACTCTCGCAAATGCGAGACCTATTGCATTGCAAATGCTTGTTTTGTCACTCACTAAGTTGACCCAAACCCAAAAAACACCTTTAAACCAAGCATGAGCTTTTCATGATCTGTAACAAGCGATCTTTCTGCAACCTCTAAGAGAATGAAATATGAATTCATATTTCCTGAGACGAATCTGGAAACTTTTTTGGGTGTGGGTACATTTTGGGGGAGCTAGGGTAAAGTGAGCTAGCAGTATCCAACTTTGACGCAACGAGGGCACTGAAGGGTGCCCCTGCTTGAAACGATCAGGGCATTGAAGGGTGCCCCTGCCTGAAATGATCAGGGCATTGAAGGGTGCTCCTTGCTTGAAGTGATCAGGGATTGAAGGGTGCCCCTTGCTTGAAGTGATCAGGGCATTGAAGGGTGCCCCTTGCTTGAAATTATCAGGGCATTGAAGGGTGTCCCTTGCTTGAAATGATTAGGGCACTGAAGGGTGCCCCTTGCTTGAAGTGATCAGGGCACTAAAGGGTGCCCCTTGCTTGAAATCATCAGGGTATTGACGGGTGTCCCTTGCTTGAAGTGATCAGGGCATTGAAGGGTGCCTCCTTGCTTGAAATGATTAGGGCATTGAAGGGTGTCCCTTGCTTGAAGTGATTAGGGCATTGAAGGGTGCCCTTGCTTGAAGTGATCAGGGCATTGAAGGGTGCCCCCTTGCTTGAAATGATTAGGGCACTGAAGGGTGCCCCTTGCTTGAAGTGATCAGGGCACTGAAGGGTGCCCCTTGCTTGAAATCATCAGGGTATTGACGGGTGTCCCTTGCTTGAAGTGATCAGGGCATTGAAGGGTGCCCCCTTGCTTGAAATGATCAGGTCATTGAAGGGTGCCCCCTTGCTTGAAATGATCAGGTCATTGAAGGGTGCCCCCTTGCTTGAAATGATCAGGTCATTGAAGGGTGCCCCCTTGCTTGAAATGATCAGGTCATTGAAGGGTGCCCCCTTGCTTGAAATGATCAGGGCATTTAAGAGCGCTCCTCTGATCCTGAGAGCTCTGAAGCACGTCCCTCAGTCTTCCTCATCATAAATCGCCTGCTATCACGTAATATTAGTTCTCAGGTTGGAAAGAGCAAGGCAGAGGGATGCTGCGGGGTTCCATGTGGAGGAGGCGGGAAGAGACCATAGGGCTGAGTAGCTCTTTCCCTACACTCCACGTGAGTGTCAGTTCCAGCAGCACTCCTTAATTTGGGGGAGGAGGGAGGATGCTATGCTCCTTGTGCTAATAAGCTTATTGTCCTTACTCCTCCAAACACTTATTAGAACATTGAACTGCTGAGTGCCCGTGGCTCGGGCCTACAAATCAGGCTGAAGGACTTTAACCCTTGCTCTGTAGCCCTTAGCAGTGGTCTACAAAGCTGTATTAAAGCTTGGGGAGTGGGGGTGCATTGTACAGCCCTCAGGGTTCCATACTCCTTTTTGATTTTGAAACAAATGCAAGGTCCTCGCATGAAATCTTGGAAAGATGGCAGTGCATGGACTGGATGCTTTGTTTTTTTTAGATAATGCCCAAACTACCAATGTACATTTTCTGTCTCATCAGCAAGTTAACAGTTTGCAGATACTGAGTTTAAGAAACTTTAATGGCATTACATCTCAATGTCAAGAAAACATCGAGAACAGTGTAAAGTGGGATGTGATATGTTATTGAGGGGTGTAATTCCAGGTCACCTGCAGCAGGGGTCCCAAAATTACAGAAGCCACTATTACTGATTCTAGACAGTACTTTCTTCCCTGCAACGAGTTTAGTCCCCAGAATAGGAAATGGCCAGGCAAATCCAGGATTGCCAGGTCCTTTTCTACACTGTTAACCCCTTTCTGGGGAATTGTCCATACTTATTTACCACCTGTTGTGGGCTTTTGTTAAATGGGAGGGCTGATGTGCATGGACTGTGAGGTGGTAAAGAGGGTTTGGGAGACAGGGTAGGTTCAGGGGCTTCTGGAGAGTGAGAAATGCACCTTTGCCTTCTGTAGGAGGATGTCGGGTGGGTACTGGGATGCACCACCTCCCTCTGCCTGCGCCAGACCTGCAAGTGGTTTTACTAGGTGCTTGTTCCAGCACCAGCTAAAACTAGACTCGATGTTCCAGCTCTGGGCAACTTCAAGTGTGGTTAACACAAGTCAGCATGGGAGAGGCCTCCTAGTGTTTCTATAGTGCACAACTGCCAGTAGCATGGTATTGTACCAGTCAACCTGTTCAGAACTATTACAAGTGTTCATATAGGTGTGTTTGGAGAGTGTGATTGCTCTATAACCTTTGTGGGAAGAGTATGCTATAGTGTATGAGATCCTGACCTATGGTCTCGTCTTCTTGTAGCAAACCGTTGCTGCTGATATGCGTGTTGATGTTTTTAGGGTTCATGAATTGTGATAGATTGTGCTTAATGCAGCCTTGTTGAAACATACCAGATCGATAAGTCCCCTCCTGAAGGGTGAGCTATCCCTGCCCTTTCTATCTGGGGTAGTGGGTGATAGGTGTTGGCTTGTCAGTGAACTTTTGATCATTCAAAGATCTGAAGCTTGAACATCCATTTTTATGGCCTTCTGGAAAACAATTGGTTTTGTGGTTTCCTTACCTGAACTGGCAGTGAGTTCCAAATGTTGGTGGCTAGGAATAGGAATGAGAATGAGGGACCTTTGAATCTGCTTTTGTCGAAATGTGACACTTTGGGGATGATTAGGATGTCGGTCAGAGCTTCCTCCGACCGACATCCCTACGGTTTTGAGACCGACCGACCTCGGGTCGGCGGTCCGAAACCGCAATTATGATGCGACCGCACATGGTGCAGTCGCAAACTCCCTTTCCCAATGGGAGCTTGTGCGGCGGTCGAAAACCAGCCGCAGCACAAGCTCCTATAGAGAAATAGGAGTCACTGTAAATCCCTGCACCATGTGGCAACCACCTCACGGTGCCTGCCACATAGTGCAGGGATTTAAGGGGCACCATAGGTGCCCCCTCGTCCCCCAACCGTAGGCCGTGGAGAGAAGGGGGCCCTGCTAGGGCTCCCCAAAGTCGTTCTCTGACAGGCTTTCCATGATGGAAAGCCCGACATGGAAAGCCTGTTGGAAACTGACAACATAATCCCGACGGCAGAAACGCCGTTTGTACGGGATTATGTGGCGGTTCCGACTGGCCGACGGGCTCCTTCAGCCCATCGGAAGCCAGCCGGACCGCCATCATTGTAATACAGCGGTCAGATTTGAAACCATGGATGTCGGCTCCGACCGACATACATGGCCGACTGGCTCCTTGAGCCTATCGGAAGCCAGCCGGACCGCCATCATTGAAATACAGCAGTCGGATTTGAAACCATGGATGTCGACTCCGACCGACATCCAAATTTGGGCACTTGAGTTTTAACAATATTTTGGATTGTAGGTTTTATTTAGGACTGTGGGCCTGCAATTTTTATGGTAGGAGTATTTTTCCTATCCCTTGCAGTATTTGTTATGTTTTATGCACACTGCTTAAACATGATTCAAAAAGACTGTGGCAGGCAGTGCAAAGTCACAACAGCTCAGGTAATATGCATTTCAGGATTCTAGGCATAACTGTGGTGAACGATTTGTAGGCTGTTTACTTTGTCTGTCAGCCAGTTTGGAATTTCTTACATTGGTGGCCAGCTTCAACACCTGATAATTTCTGTTTTGTCAAGTTAGAGTATGTGATGTGTAGCAGTCATCCAGTGTTCCACAGCAACCAGGCAGGCTGCCAGCTTAGATGTCATTGGATCTTTGAGGTTCTTGTACTTGAGGAACATCTGTGTGCTATAGTTATTCTTGATACAGGTTTGAACAAATGATTGGGCAATCCTGGCAGAGGCCGCTGGTACATGTTGGTGTGGCGGGGTGGGTACGGGGGAGGGTGGATGGGGGAGAGATGGTAGAGCCGTAAGTGATGTCGGTATCTAGGCAGTGAAGTTTCTAGGTTTATCTTGAGTAAGATGATGTGGTTATGGTCTGACAGGCCCCCAGGCTTTTTGGGGTGCTTTTATTCTAGAGTCTGGTCAGTACTCTTCGTTGGTGGATCGTATTGAAGGCCAGAGAGGTTCAGCAGTATCGGTGCAGCACCTCCATTTTGATTCAGTTTGTGTTCTGTGATCGTCCATAGAAAACACTGGGATAGATTGTCGCTCTGCTAGGGTGGAAGCCGGTCTGTGCATCCGGGAGGAATCTGTTTCCCAGCAAATTTCAAAATCTGAGTGTAGGTCACCTTTTCTAATAGTTCGACTAGGAATTACCATTTTCTCTCCATCTGCAATATGGAGGGCCTTTTGCTTTAACACCTAGTTTCTTTACAAAAGGTTACCGAATGAACGACATGCAGGTTCACGTACTTGTATAAATCAAGGCTTTGGTTATTGTCTATGCAGCTTCCATGATGGGTTCAATAAATAGGTTTTCACTCAATATTGCAAGAAAGGCGTAGGCCCAGTTGGCGATCCAGTTTTTTTTGTGTGGGATATTAGTTCTTTGAAGAATTTATCTAACATGGGTGAGAATGCCTTTCTGTAATTTTTTGTTTTTGTTTGGTGGCGTTTGTAGGTCTGGTTGGGAGTGTGGGCTACTGAGCAATGGAGGGTGCGTTCTTCTTTGACTTCACAAACGAAATGAGGCCAAAAGCGTCACAGAGAATTTGGGAGGAAAATATTTCACTTTATGAAGCAGTTTTATTCTCAATATCTGAAATTATTCTGAAGATCTTTGCACGGCATGTTGCAAAGGAGAGGCGGGAGGAGTTTTTCTTTTTTTCTTTTCGAATGGTTGCTCTATATACATGTAGTTGGGGGTTGTATTTATTTCGCTTGTCAAAATCTCATTTTTGTTCACTATCTGTGCTTAAGAGCTCTTTTTGTAACATTGAGATAGGCGAAGTCCTCAGTTAACCTTTTCACTCGTCGGCTGAGAGTGATATTGCATGCTTCTTTCTGTGGAATGATTGTGCTGAAAGGATTTTTAAAGTTACTCGCAAATTTTCGGAATAAGTGTTTACAAGCAGCTGAGGGTCTCGGCAAAGTGTCGTAAGCTAGTCACGATGGTTTTCGGACAAACTTAGTTTCAGATTCTATTCTTTCAAGCACAATAATGCATTCTTGAGAAAAAATTGGTTTTTTCTAGCTGTAACATTTCTGTACTGTGGTGTTGAAAGGAATTTCAAGATGGCTGCTCCAGGTCAGGGTTGAGGTTTGAAAACAATTATGCTGGTTGGGGAATTGAAGATTCCACCAGGGCGTGCCCTGCAATGTGCATTGGGTCAATAATGGGTGGTGTGAGTTGGCAAACTCTAAGCCCTACGATTAGTCTTCTCATTGATGTTCCATCTGATATTTTGAGCCATGTATTGAAATCACCCAGAACAATGAAATAAAATTGTTCAAAAGAGATTCCTTCAGGGTGGGCACTGCAAATTAGCAGGAAAGAAATTGTCAATGGGGCCTGTGGTGCTAGACTGAGATTTGTGCACAGTAGCGACTCAGCCAGTCCTTTTATTCAGACATGTTTTCATTTTGATTTCATATCCCAGTAGAATTGCTTTCTTGAAGATCGGCCTGGCTAGGTTTTGGTTATGAAGAACCAGTCTAGTTGCATGTCCGCTATTAGGTCGTTTATATAATGTTTGTTTTTTCATACAGATCTTGCATAGGCGAGTATGCCATTTTTAATTGTTTGTTTCTGGGTTGGTCAAGTTGGGTTGAGTGGTGGTTGTCCGAAAGGTATGAAATATTGGTGTTCTTCAGTCATAATACCCTTTGGTTCAGAAATTATTCAGTTGCATCCCTGAACTATGCCGTGACAGATAGTCGGCTTTTGTGATGAATATATTACAGATATTTTATGGTTTTTCTCTTCCAGGATGGGATGTCAGTAGCATCCTTCTGTTGGCTGTCCCAATAGATTCATTTCAGACATATCTTGATGTTTCTCTTTGCCAGGATGAGAAATCAGCTGACATGACTGATCGATTTAAAGAAGGAGGATAGCAAAATTCAATCTTGCCAAAGATAGCAGGGATAGTCGATGGCGTGATAAATTCAGTGGCGTCTTCATAGTTTGCTTTGCCATGAAAAGATGTCACCTGACATGCTTGTACAAGTGTCAAATAAAGCAGATGGCAGTGCTGGGAGCTTGTTGGCTTGCAGAATCATGCAGAGTTACCCCCAAGGTTCTGGTTTAACATGGACGGGTGTCACCTGCCATGTATTTAGTTATGTTCTTGGGTATGGGCCTTGGAAAGGGAGACTAGCAGGAAGGTTTGGGTTTTGGTGCAACTTGGGAAAACAGTTGATAAAATATAGTTGTACATGACATACACATTGTGACAGGGCAAGGTATGAGATGAGGATTCTGTGACTATCTCGTGAAAAGTGAGTCTGAGCCCTGCAGTTGTTTCGTAGAGCAATGTGCACCAGGGCTGGACAAGCCATACCAGGCATTTCCTCGGGAGGCTAGAAGGGTGGGGGCTGGTTTTGCAGCAGTGCTGCAATATGGGCCTCCAGTAATAAAAGCAGTAGAGCTTCTTACGTGCTCCCCTTCTTCCCCTGGGAGCTGGCCCAACAAAATTGCCAGGGCTGCTGTCAGTTCCCAGTCTGGCCGTGAGCATTACCCAACTCCTTCACAGAGGTTGCCATCCATTTGAGTTATAGTGGATGCAGTGCAGTTCAAGGCCTTCTCTCTGCTGCACCGAGTCCAGGACATTCAGACTATGATCCCAATGTTTCAGCCTCAGTCTTGGATCTCAGTGACAGCAGCTCTGATGCTTCTTGGACTCTTAGCCTCCTGCACCTTTCTGGTCGACTACAACAGGTGGCACATGCGGGCTATGCAATAGAATCTTAAGTTCCAGTGGACTCAGCACCAAGGAAATCTATGGATGCCATTGAAAATCCAGAAGAGATGGCTCAAGATTTGCAGTTGTGGCAGCTCAAATGTATTTGGTTCAGCAATGCCCTCTACCAATCCTCCCCAGAGCTGATGGCAGTGACGGGCATCTCACTACTTGGTTGGGGAGGTCATCTTAGGGAAGTGGAGCTCAGAGGACTCTGGTCTACAATGGAGTCCCAGTTCCATATCAATCTGTAGGAATTGCAGGCCATTCATCTGACTCTGAAGGCCTTCCTGCCATCCATCAAAGAGAGGCTTGTGCAGGTTCTCATGGACAACACCTCTGGCATGTGGCATTGCAACAAGCAGGGTGGAATGGGATCCTATACAAGAAGGTTCTTCATGTTTGGAGTTGGTTAATGTGTCAGGGCATTACCCTAATTGTGATCTATCTAGCTGGGTGCTTGAATACCCGAGCAGACACGCAGGTGGCATCTGGCAGTTCATAAATGCCATCTACATCCTGAAGTGGAACAGGGCATTTTATAACAGTAGAGAGAATCTTGGCTAGCCCTTTTCACCACGGTCAACAACGCACAGTATCAAAGGTTTTGAGCACTGGAATTTCCACAAGAGCACTAACTAGGAGATGCAGTCCAGCTGGATTGGAAAACAGACTTCCTGTATGTCTTCCAACCACAGCCTCCCCTTCCTGAGTTACGAAAAAGATCAGAAACAACCAGGTTCAAGTCATCCTAATCGCTCTAGATTGGGCCAGGCAGATGTGGAACCTGGAATGTATGGACATGAACATCTGTCCTCTGATCAGGCATCCAGTTCGAAAGGTATTCCATTGCTGCAGCAGGATAGGGTCTTGTGTTTGAACTGCCATCTGATGTGGTGGATGTCATCCTCACAGCCAGATGCCCTTTGGGTGCTTTGACAGATTTGTAGTCTGGTAGCTGCAAGATTTACCCCATACAAGCCAAGCTATCAGATGTTCTTTTTGTATTTGGCCCACCAAAGCCTTGCAGTGGCAATTTTAAAGGGCATTTGTCTGCCCTTTCAGCCTTGTTCCATTTGCCGGACCACTTGTTCTAGTTCAAATCACCTGTTTTTGTGAGGTTTATAATAGGTTTGACACACGTTTCCTCCCAACCCTTTTGTGATGCCAAAGCCGGATCTTAATTTGGTCTTAATGTTTTCTCATGTGCACATCTTTTGAGCTCATGCATGGCTGCTCACTGCATCTCTTGACTTTGAAGACAATTTTCCTCATTGCGATTACTTAAGCTCGTTGCACAGTAAGCTTCAGGCAATGTTGGTGTAACTGCGCTCCACCACATTTTTCCCAGAAAAAGTTGTGACTCTTTTCCACGCCCATCATCTAGACCTCAAAAAGCTTTAAGCTTTTATATTTATTGAACCAAAGAACACAGTGTGGATGATCAGCTTTTTGAGCAGTTCTCCGGGGAGAAGAGGAAGGCTGTGGAGAAAAGGACACTCTTGAGATGCATAAGCCTCTAATATCTGCAATGCACTGGCAAATAAGCATTCGCCGGAAGGTCCAAGAGCCCACTGCCCCAGGGATAAGATTGCTATCACTGTGTTACACATGGAGTGCCTGTCCTTCACATCTGTCAAGGTGCAACGTGCAGGAGCATTGCTGGAAAAAGGTTTCTGCATCCTGTCTGGCTCCTGGGGAGTATTCTGAGGTGAGAAATCTGCAGTTAGAGTACCCAACATACAGAGGGTTACTAAAGATGATTAACTTGTTCATCAGGGCTTCACAAATACCTATTCTGTAGGAGAAATAGAGTCTTAACATGTCCACTTAAGGGCTAAGTGGGTTTCTGAAGTGCTGATCTATGGTTTTTCTTTTTTGCATGCATTACTCTCTTGCATTGTAGTAAACTGTAATCTAGAGATTAATTGCTGTTTATGAGACACTGGACCTGACTCAAAAATATTTAAAAAGTCAGAACAAGTGCAGCAAAAAGTAAGTCTAGACTCTGAGCAGAATTTTAATGGTGTGGGGGAGGGAAATGTAGGAGAGAAGAAAGGCCACTGTCATCTTTACTTTTTAACTCTGATTCACGATAATGGTCTGTTGCCCGCTCTCTAGTTGCTTCTTTTCTCTTGTGGTTGTTGACTTCACTTCTGAGTGACGAGATGACTGCACGAACTAGTAAACTTAACCATGGCATTCATTTAAAAACTGATATTAACTCATTACTTCTGTACAACAGGTATGGTCTATAGCTACACCATTCCTCTAGTCTCCTACCTCATTTTTGTGTCTGGTCTGCAACAGCGCATGCGACGTGTGCACTCTCGCTTGTAAAAGATATTGTATGCAACAAGGGGCTTGCAGCCCGCCCATTGCTTAACATTTATTGGCTTCATTGTCACTCTTATTTGCTACCTTCTAATTGCCCATTGTGTGCTGGCTTCACTTCCACTATGTTTGGCTGGAGCATGGACCAAGTACTGATTGCTTCAACTTTATTGCTGTATTTCCACTGATCGCGCTTTGATTGAGGTACTACTTTTATTTTTTCTTCTTCCTCGTCGTCCTTGTTGAAGCTCTTGCCATTTATGAATATATTTTACTGTCCCATACACACTTCAAAAAAGCCCTTTTCTCATTTGAAATAAATGTTTATTGTGACAGCAAATGTTATCTGCTTTTATTGTGACAAAAGATGTTATCTGTTTCCAAATGTATTTTCACTAAGTGTGCAGCTGCTTTCATTATGTGATAGGATTTTTTGCCAAACGTCATATTTATTTTTCCTGCATTGGGAGATTGACTGATTTGCTCAAAATCACAGGGATGTTGTGCCGAGACCTAGCAAGCATTGGCAAAGCCAATAGGTATCGCCTTTGAGACTATTTGCTCTGCCATTGCCTTTTCTTTCATGCTGTACAGCATTGACATTGCCGACTTTGACAACGATCTGCAGGAATGCTGTATAGCACCATAGCTAAAAATAATAATACAAAAGAATATGATGCATTCAGTGCTAATTCACTTTAAATTAAAAAAAATGACATTAGCCCTGGCTGGGTCATAGAACTTTCTTGGATTAGTTTTAGCCACACTGCAAAGCATAAGTGCTGCTATACAGCATGGCTGCAAAACATTGCCAAAACCAATAGCGCTTGGAGGCAAGACCCACTGGCTTTGCCAATGCTTACTTACTTTCCTTTCTACCTTTATGCAGATTGTTCTCAGTGCTTTATCTCCTTCTCTTGATCCACCCAGTCTTGTATGGTTGCCTTTCTAAATCTGCACTACAAACTATATTGGAGTAGACCTTAAATAGTCGTCTACGTGCTACTGTTCCAGATCTCTCTATCATGTCTTTTGATTTCATTTGACCCTTTCCTTAACTTTTCTACAACACCATGCTTTCCCACTCATGCCACTTTTAACTCGTCCTAAGATCTGCCTTTGCAGTCATTAAACTTTTGAGACCCGTACCATCTCTTGCCTCTCTGTGTTCTCTCACTAACAATATTTTCCAAAATGCTGAGGTCCGGTAGACCATATGCAAACCAATCTGGTTAAGGATCACAAGAAGCCACGAAAATATACTATTCCCTGCGATACCACAATGAAGCGCGAGCACAGTTTAGTCCACCTGGGGAAGACGGTTATTCGTAGGTGTGTTTGTATTTATAAAATAAATATATAAAAAATATGCATGTTGCTTTGAGTAGCTCTTTATTTTAGGTGAAAATATATCGTAACATTGGCTCATGTGCTGCATGCACCAATCCCCATACTCAGAAGGTGTGAATATGTTCCGACTGATCCCATTGGTCCTCCCAAGTAGTGCACAAGATTGTAGAACGCGGAAGAAGCAGCTTCAGCGATTTTCCAGACAGTTCCACACACTTCTGGAGGGAATTGTCTACACCGGTACATGTGTAATTCTGCCTTGATAGATGGATGGGACACTAGGTTTCTGGTGTGTTTCTAAGAAAATGGAATTCCTTGCTGTGATCTAACCGGAGGACTAATCCCATCTTCATTACAAATCCAGTGAAAATGTGTAAATGCGTTTCATTTTATGCCTTTGGTTGCTGACCCGACCTTTAAAGATCTCATCCTAATTGCAATCTATTTAAGCAGTGTGCCGTTGAAGGTATGCCCATTAACTTCTTCATGCCTTATTTTGTTCTGTCATATATGATAAAGTGCATGCACTAGCAGGATTTGCACAGGTTATAGGACTAAGCCACAATTGATGGAAATGACGGACGATTGGGCTCATAATTTTGCTGAAATACTTCATCTTAACATCCTACCCTATAGAAGGGTTTCTACCTGGATCTATGGGAGATCAGTGCTTAACTCTCAAAGGGCACTTCCGGTGGCTTCGGCTTATCACAGGGTATCATTTTTCACTAACAGTCTCTCCTCTGCATTCCTGGAGTGTAGCAGGACACAGCATCTCTCTCAGATTACAATCAATTGGACTTCACTTGACAGTGATCTGCATTTTACTCTATGGAGGAGCCTACTTGGCTTCAGAAGGCCACTACAATGTCAGTAAGCAATGGGATTCAGGTTGACTGAAATGAAAGTAGAGCCACACACGCGCACACACACACTCTTTCTCTCTCTCTCTTTCTCTCTCTCTCTCTCTCTCTTTCTCTCTCTCTTTTTCTTTCTCTCTCTTTCTCTCTCTAAGAGAAAGTACTCCATTTCCAATTCACTCTCTCCGATCATTTAATGTGTCCAAGTCAAAGTTCAGCTCTTACCTTTGGTCAATACATGTACGACATCCCCCTCTTGAAGCTCCAGATCCTCTGGCTCCGTCGCTTCGTATCTGAACAGGGCCACAACCTGATCTGAATGCTTTTCTTCTGGGTTGCTTTGTGACACCATAGCGACCTTCTGTTTACCCAGACCTCTGGGCGCAGGGCTTGGGACCTACCACAGACAACATACTTTTGAAGAGGCAGATTTGCAGTGTGATTGGGGACAACTGGTCATTTGTTGTCACAAAACAAAAAGTACATCTGCCACACTAGTTGTATCACATAAACTATCACTGGTAGCACTGGCCAACCTCTTATTGGTAATATTCATACCACTAGAAAAGGGTGTCTCTAAACATTACAGAACAAATATAGAAAGCAGAAGTTTATTTAAGGTTTTTGTATAACACATAGATCATTGCTTTTCAATTACTTCAAAAGACATCTGTTTCAATCAAGTCAAACAGGTGCCATGTGAGTTCATCAATGAACTAACATTATGGTCCACTCTGTAAACTCTGTTCAGTATGCTCCAGTTTGAATCCATTGTTCTTTGTTTGGGTGGATGAAGTATGATGATCCTCTGCAAGTCGCAAAGGTAGTGAAGAAACATTGGCGGATTTTAAACAGTGGTACCTTGAACATACCAACACCGATGTTCTCACATAAGAGGGGTAAAAATGTGAAGGATATACTGGTACACACCCGCCCGAAGCCCCAAGACAAAAGTAGCCAACAAATACTCAGTACTTTACCAACGGGCCACCACCCGTGTGGTAACTGCAGTGTGTGCCATCTCACAACAACCACCAAAAGGGTCATTTTCAATACAGGAAAATCATGGGATTTGCGAAAATTCACCACTTGCAACACTATAGGAGTTGTGTATCTAATTACGTGCCACTGTGACCTACATTATGTGGGTATGACCACCATGAAGGTGAGCACAAGAATCTGCGAACATCGGAGCAACATCCGATGCCACAGAGCAAGTACCAGAATGACGGCACACTTCAACGAGAAACAACACACCCCAAATGACATGCGGTGGGTAGTGTTGGAACATATAAAACCCTGTGAAAATTTATAACAGATACTACTAGAGAAAGAGCAAAGATGGGTTTTCAAATTACGCACGGATATTAGAGGTTTGAACGAGAATATACCATGGGGCCAATTCACTAGATAAATTAACCCTGATATCTGGAAACCCCACCTGGCATGTTTTTTAACGGCACGTTATGAAAATCAAGAACAAAGGCACTGAAATCCTCTACCCCGTGTTTTTTTGATAAAATTGAAGGCAGTATGACAAGAAACATCCCTAGCCTTTTCACTTTTCACTTTTTCCTTTTCTGTTTATTGGTTTTTTTGACCATTCCAATATGGCCGCCATTTAAGAAACTCATGGTGTCCCTTTGAACAGGGTTCGATACTGACCCAACCTATTTTTGACAAAATACCGGGCGTCCTCTTATTCTAGTACGAGGTACTCTTGCACTCAAATTATTAATTTAGACTTTCTAAAATCACAACCCCTTTTTCATCAAATTAGAGGTTCGAACGAGAATATACCATCGGGCCATTTCACTAGATAAATTAACCCCGATATCTGAGAATGAATAAATAAAAAAAAACCCGCCTGGCATGTTTCTTAACGGCATTTTATGAAAATCTAAATCAAGAACAAAGGCAATGAAATCCTGTACCTCGTTTTTTGATAAAATTGAAGGCAGTATGACAAAACATCCCTAGCCATTTTCCTTTTCTTTTTCTGTTTATTGTTTTTTTGACCATTCCAATATGGCCGCTATTTAAGAAACTCAGTGTCCCTGTGACCAGGGTTCGATACTGACCCCAACCTATTTTGACAAAATACCAGGCGTCCTTCTTTTTTCGTATAAGGTACTCCTGCACTCTAATTAGTAATTTAGTCTTTCAAAAATCACACCCCCATTTCATAAAATACCAACAACATGGTGGACCGTTTACACCACAATACGAGACTACGCTTTACACGCTCTAGTCTCTAACAGCACGAGGGAATGACTCGGTTGTTTTTCAGACTACTTATACCGGCACTAAGGCAAAGACACGCTAAGATGCGGTCTGCCTTGGGACTGAATAGGTCGTATTGAAGGAGGGTTGCTGAGCACAGTAAGACTTTTTTCTCCCTACAGGACATCATCAATTTTTTTCTCTCTACAGGAATTTACATAACTTTACTTGCCTTTTTCACTAAATTCCATTTGCTCTTTCTAAACCAGTCATAGGAAGGCACAAGCAATGAGTGGCTTATAACAAATCCTCATTATCTCATTCCTTTGTCTATTATTATAATATAGGGTTTCTACAGGCCCCTCCACCCAGACAGACCATGAGGCGCACTTTTGCCAAAAAATAAGTATGTTTCAAAAAGAAATTGATTTTATGTTACATGTTGTGTGTCCTGTTTTTTGTCCTTGACTACAAGTGTTTTTAAATTGTCTTTTCAACCTTGCCTGCTCACAATTAAGGTATCATGTGTAGTATTACCCACACAAGATCTGAGCACTAACTAAGTTTGCTTTCAAGGGCACTTACACCATAGTATGAAGTACCTTCTTTTACGCGCAGCGTAACGCCTTTACCTGCCCACAAGAACGGTGGGCAGGCAGTATGTATTAATTTGCATTTTGCTTTTTCTTCCCAATGACAGTTACTACGTGTTCAGAAGCAACCGTATGTATATATTTTTCCCAATGCTCACACAATAGGTGTGCATTAATAATTTTTCACTTCACTTTATTATAGGTCCGGCACGGAGTGGTACACAAAGGGCTGGTCCCTTTGTTGTCCTGAAGAAAAGGTTTAGGGGATACCTTGAAACATGTTGACATAATACAAGGGATTATAATTACATAACAGTTACATTTCCCTTTTATTAACCCCCTTTTTATCCCTACCAACTAGGAGCAGGAATAAAACAATAGCTCACTAGTTAGGTAATTTTTTAAAACATCACTTCCACCACTCCCCCCTACACTGCATGACACACAGCCTCACAAGGTAAGTGCTCCTACGTAAATCCGCAAGTCGCAGCACGCCCCAATCAGTAGATGTTTGGGATGGCCCCAATGATGAAGCATGTCACCTAGGGGCAACCCTGGGTGAGTGAGGGGACACAAGAAAATAAATTTTTCTTTTCTACCAGTAGAGGTGGCCTTCACCCCAATTGGTGAACCCGCCCTTGTTTCTTGGCTAGGTTCTTTTGATCCGTCACCTACGGATTCTTTTTGATGTATTCTGATCACACAGGAGGGTGAACCTAGCCCAATCCTTCTCCTCCCCCTTTTTCTGATTGATACAAAAATATCACCCCATTGGAGTTAAAAACAGAAACCCTACACCTAATGGAGCAATATTTTTTGAATATTATATATGGGCCCCAATATTTACATCAGATGATATTTTTATTATTGATGTTCTGACATACAACCCTCTGTAAGAGAAATCTATAGTCACAAGTATAATTTTATAGAAAAAATCTTGTCTACTTGAAATTGCCAAGACTATGCTATGCCATATTTATAAAGCCACCTCGACAGGGAACCACAATTGAAACGCGGAACCACAGAATTAAACTGTCCAAACAGAAATGAAGTGAGCATCTATAACAAGTAGCCTCAAGAATAATGAGTCTCATTACTTGTTTCCTTCTATTAGAAGAACCTTTTCAGGGGTCCTCAACATTCATCATCAACCACTTTTAGTCCTGAGGATGGTCTCAAGTATTTAATACAAAGGGAGACTGAAACGTAGGCGTACACTTCATTACTTACATGTGGATCAACCATCAGTGGGGCATATCGCACCCCACAGGGGTACGTTCTTCAGGAATGTTTCTTGTATTAAGAGGGGAGGGCACACTTCTGCCTCAGTGAATTACTGTATGGAAATATGTACAACCAATACGCTGGATGGATATGTATTTCTTGCTGTGAAAAAACCCCTTGATAATTTTGTACCATTTGTCTGTTGTTTCAATACAGATCAATTGTTTGTAATTACATTGTTGATATGCCTATGTCTTCATTTATTGATTTTTTTTGTTGCAGGGTTCTGAAACAGTGATTAATTCTTGCAAGTTTCAGTGCTTTAAAGGTCACTAAACACATAAATATTTAACATTTTGCAGTATTTTTCTGTAAATCAACCCCTTGCAGACCATTCAGTTCAGTTTTTTTATTTTATTTTTAAAGGCAGCACTTTGTTTGGATGAGGGTTCCTGCACGTGCCCGGAAAGTGGCATCATTCTTTTATATCTGGGCCAGGGAACTAGTGGATCATCTGGGCACAGAGAATGCTCTCCTCTCTGGTGTTGGGCAGACATTGCTAGAGATGAACCATTGAAGGTTGTAATTCTTTATCAGGCTGGGGACAAGCGTGGGTTCCTGTAACCTCATGTGTTGTGACTTGTGGAAGAAGCAACTGGGCTTCTCTCTGAGTACAGAAGCTGCCCTGCAGTTAGAAAATCAACATACAGTGCAGATAACGAAAGATCAGTATGGAGGGCAACTCAAGGCACTGAGCCCACTCTGGAGCCACTAGAGCACCAAAGACCAGCTAGTTTTCCTGCACTGGATGTTTCATAAATTTACATGCTTGAATCTTTCCCCTTTGACTGGCTAGGTATCCCTGGTACTTTTAAAACAGCAATAAACAAAGTTAAAATTGCTATGAGCCATTTCCTCATCTTGTGAGTGTTTGTTTAGTAGCACATCACCTCATTTTAAACAGCCCAGTCTTCAGCCAATAAGGTGGAAGTGCTGAGCGCTATACCCCCTACAGGCCACCATAGTTCGGATTTCTACTGCATGTTGTATTTGAGGAAGTACCGGACACTGTCCCAACATATTTGCAATATTTTACTGCAGTCTGATGACCCTGGTTTCAGCTACACTGAACCATTAACTGTTTCTTGTGTTATTTGACATTTTTTACACAGGGGAGAATTTCAAACTGCTATCATGACAGATAAGATGAGATCTCTCTTGAAGATGTGTTCTTCTTGTAGACAGAGTAAGATCTACGCTGATTACCATCAAGCTAAGTTTTGTATTGGTTGTACGCCAAGCATCAAGCCTCTAGCTGTGGTATTTGTTAAACTTTTCCTACAAAGATCCTCAAGGACCATGTGAGAACACTGGCCTAAACCTTTTGGAGTTGAAAGATTCCCCCTTTTAATAGGATACCAGGGGATGAGTCTGCATGCACTGCTTTACCAAGTGCTTACATGAAGTAGGCACAAAAATGCAAACAATTAGAAATTCCAGAACTGGAATTCTCTAAAACATGGCAATGTCTGCCTCTCAAAGGAAAAAAATTCGAAGTTCCTCAGACCAATCACTGAAAAATGATTTATTGTATTCCATGCCCAAGATAGAGTGAAAATCCATCTCCTCACAGCTCTTTCAGTGTTTTCTCTTGAACTATCTTCGATCGGAGACCTCTCATTGTTGAAGGGAACACTGTTAATGACCACTGATGACACCCTCGTCAACAACTGTCCCGTCGACAAGAAGTGCCCAGAGTCTTTGATGAGACCATTAATGGTGCTGTTAATGACCATGACTAGGGAAATCATTATTCCACCTTCATTGGAGGTTCCAATACCTTTTCACTGATTCATTCTTCATCATTAAAGATGTCCATCCAACTGCCAGTGCATATTTTGGATTTCGAACTATAAGTAGACATAAGAGATCAATAGTACCCAGATGCAGCCTACAGTTCAACTCAAATGAATGTGCAATGGATTTCAGACTTTAAAAATACTGGGGATGAATATGGACAATTCCCTGTGAAGGAGACTTGGAGGAGCTTTTGAGGGGCAGCAGGAGTATAACAACTGTCATTGAGGTTATGAGTGGCCTATGATGCCAGACAGCAAAGTCGGAGTCCCAATATTATACAGGTGCTTGTAAGCTTCTTTAATGCCTTACATCATATAATCGAGAATCCAGTGGCATGCCGAGCACGGGACTGACGTCTGGCATCCGCATCCCACTTGGGTGACAAATTCAAAAAGAACAATTGATGGACGGAATGCTGAACCGTGTCAAACACTCACACCCAGTAGGGAGCAGTATGGAGAGCAGGGTCATGACTGATTTGCATATGGCTGCGTCCAAACTGGACTGACGTGGTGAGCCAATAAATGAGTGATTTAGGCCCAGATCTCTGTACTGGGGGTGAATATTTTACATTGTTCAGCGTTCCGTCCATCAATTGTTCTTTTTGCATTTGTCGCCCTAAGTGGGAAGGGTATGCCCAGACATGGGTCCCATGCTCACCCTGCCACTGGACTCGGGCTATCCTGGCTGATGAGGGGTGATACCCAGAAACCGGTCCTAGGTTGCTTGTTTCCAGTCCAGGAAGGACCTGGCCTGGCAATTTGGATTGGACTACTCCCATGGGGAGCAGGGTCAAGACTGATTTGTATACGGCTGGGTCCAAACTGGAATAGTGTGGTGAGCACAAAACAATGGATGTCCATCAATTGTTCTTTTTTGCATTTGTCGCCCTAAGTGGGAAGGGTATGCCCAGACATGGGTCCTGTGCTCACCAGGCCCCTAGATTCAGGTTATTCTGGCTGATATGGGGTTATACCACAAAGCCGGTCCTAGGATACTTGTTTCCGGTCCAGGGAGGACCTGGCCTGGCAGTTCGGACTGGACTGCTCCCATGGGGAGCAGGGTCAAGACTGATTTGCATACAGCTGGGTCCAAACTGGAATGGCGTGGTGAGCAAAAAAACAATGGCTTTAGGCCCAGAGCTCTGTACTGGGGGTGAATGTTTGACATTTTTCAGTGTTCTTTCCATCAATTGTTCTTTTTTGCATTTGTTGCCCTAGGTGGAAAGGGTATGCCCAGACCTGGGTCCCTTGCCCACCAGGCCACTGGAGTCAGGCTAGCCTGGCTGATGAGGGGTGATACCCGGAAACCGGTCCTAGGATGCTTGTTTCTGGTCCAGGTAGGAGCTAGTCTGGCAGTTTGGGCTGAACTGTTCCCATGGGGAGCAGGGTCAAGACGGATTTTCATATGGCTGGGTCCAAACTGGAATGGCGTGTTGAGCAAAGAAACGATGGATTTAGGCCCAGTTCTCTGTACTGGGGGTGAATGTTTGACATTGTTCAGCATTCTGTCCATCAATTGTTCTTTTCTTATATATAAAACACTAGCAAACCTGTCAAGCAGGTCTTGACAGTCAAGCAGGATCGGACACTCTGATGTCAACAAGAGGCCGGCTGTGATGGGTCTGGTCAGGCTAATGGGCTAAAATAAGGGTGCAGGCCTGGGTGTCGGCTAACATTTGCCTGTGACAGGAGAGGCCTCTTTGAAGTGCATGAAGGGGCTGGGGACAGTCCCCAGGCCATCATGTCAAGATGAGGACAATAGCTCCCCACACCCAAGGCCTATTGTCCTTATCCTGGGAGCATTTCACACCTCCCAGTGGGGGAGCCATCAGTAGCCAGTTAACAGTCAGAAGTCACAGAAAGGCCTTAGAGGCTTTAGGCAGGGAACACATAACTTTTCTAATGTACCTTTTCTTTAATAGTTAGACAACATTCAACTTGACCATTAAATTGTATTTGTTTCACTATTTAAAAGAGTCCTTGAATTATTTTTCTAGGTGCTACCTAAACTGAAAATATCATTAAATTGAAAGATGTAATAATGTTATCCAGTGTGCTTTCCTATGGAAGCAGCTAGTCTTGCCACAGTGAAAATAGCTTTTAGGCATTTTCACGGTAGGGACATGCGGAATGTACTGAAATGCCTCGTTTTGCATGATCACTCTCAAATTTTTTGGGCTGATGCCTTTATGACTCTGAAAGTTCAGTGAGGCCTGCTAACTAGATCTCAGTGGCAGTGCTCTGGCCCTTAAAGTGTATATTTGATTGGCTCATACCCAATAGGCATACGCTAACTTACTAATAAGTCGCTAGTATATGGTTCCAGGGGTACCTAGGGCCTGTAAGTTAAATTGTCCCTCATGGCTGCAGCACTTATTGTGTCACCATGAGAGGGACAAAGTAAAGCATGTCTCCTAGCCCGCCACTGCAGACTGGTAGAGTAGTTTAAAACTGCTAAATCAACTTTGCCATTTAAACTAATTACAAAGTCCAGACCACCCTTTTTAACATATATAAGTTACCCCTAAGGCAGGCCTGTCGAGCCCTACAGGCAGGGTGCTGTATATTAAAAAAGTAGGGCATGTCATTTTATCTGTCCTTACAGTAAAGACCCCTAATTCTCATTTTTACTGTGGAATTACTAGGACCTCTATTGGCAAGTACACGTTACATGCTGACAACTCCTAAACGGGACTACCAAAGTTGGTACGTCAAGCTATCAAAGGAATTATTACATTAAACCCAACTTGATGCCCTTGTCAAATTTAATGTCATTTTTTAGTAAAAGGCAACGTTAGACAGTTGCCACTCTGTTAACCAAGTTTTTCAGAGGCCATTCTCAGATGCTGGCCACAAGACAGCCTTCTGCCCTCCTGGGACCGACTCCCAGGAAAGGAAACAATAGAGGCCTGCTGTTGGAAAAGGTGTCTCTCCCTGGCTTAAAGCCACACAAGGTGTGAGCCCAAAAGGCAAACCTCAAAGGGGAAGCTCCCTTTGAAGGGCAAATGGTGGACACACATGAGATTTGCTGCTGTTTTGTTGTGGTAGACTGCTTGGCATTGGGGACAGAAAGGGGAAAACAGTTGCCAAACTGTTTTTCCTGTTGTTCTATAGCCCCCAGGTAGCCACACCTCTAGGGTTGGCTACCAAGCTCCACACACACCGAGAGAACAGTCCTGCCATCTTGGGAATGGGCAGAATCTTTCACTCTGGGATAGCTAGAGGCCACACATTGCAAGAAGTAATCATCAGGTGGCAGGAGACCTGGTAGCCCATTGGCTAGTAGTCACCGCATCCCCCAAGGGCAAGCTGTGAGCACTAAAGTGGCACCCAGACCTCAGATCACATCTGCAATGGAGAGAGGACTGAAGAAGGGCTACACCAAAAACTGGACTTCACCTGCTGCTTCTTGGCTAGCAAAGAAAGGACTGTACCTGTTGGTGCCTGGCTCGAGGAATAGCCATCCCCAAGCCCCAGACAGAAGAGTTAAACTGCGAGAGTCAGTTGGCTGACTTCCTGGTCCAGGACCAGAGCCACAATAGCTGAAGAAGCCTCCTTAGCAAAATTAATAGCCACAACTGGTTGTTCGCTACCTGCCGAAGCGCAGCCCGGGAGACCAAACCTTTATGCTCAAAAGTTGCATCCAAGTCTGCTGGACCTGGGAGAGTCATCGAAGTGCAGTTTGGTCCCCGAGACTGACTCTAGCTACAGTTAAAGGAAACCACTGGTTTCGCTGCGACTGGAAACCAGTAGACCATTGAGAACTGTTTTTTGACTGGACTTCGAGGGACATTGACCTCTGAGGCCAAAGTTGCCCCAACATGTTTGTGAACCAAGGGGTGACCCCAGGACAACCTCCGTCGACTGGATCAGCATCTTCAGCATCCTGTATCCCTTGAATCAGGACCACTCCATTGAAGCCTGTGAGAGCTGGCCCATACAGCCTGGAACTGAACTGGAGACTGCTTTGGCTGCAAGGTAACTGTCCTGCTAAACCTTACTAGCCCCCTTGACTTGCTGCCTGTCGGAGTTAGTCACTCAACGCGGGTAGGAGCCGCTGAACGCAACTCTTTTGAAAGTTTTCAACATTTTCCAAAGTAACCACTAATGGTGGTAGTTGCCAATGCTTGTTTACAATTTAAGTGAAAAGCAGTGATTTACAATGTGTTTAAAAGTCTATATCTCCGGAACACTCTGGTAGATTTTGTTCATTTTGGTGTGTAAAACTTTGTAAAAATAAGAACTTTTTAGGTCTCGCCTAGCGTTGGAGCGCTCATGCGCTCCTCGCTCTGCGAGGCTTCTTGTAATCAAGCCAATTTCAGAAGTGGAGTCTAGGCTCTGCCCCTTCTTTCCATTGGCTAGCGTCATCGTGCATGCTAAACCCTGGCTTTCCATTGTTAGTGAGGCTTTTTAGTCCCTCCTTGTTACAGCCCTGTCTCCTTTTGGCCCCGCCCACCCGGACTGGATCGTTTATTTGCGGCGTTACACCCACGGTCTCCATAAGTCAGTAAGCACACTTTTTTTTTGTTTGTTAAATTATGTTGCTGCGCGAGCCGCTTTCACTTTTGCAGCCGCGCTTGCCTTGCCATTTTCCTTGCCTGCACTAGGGCCCGCGGCATCCTTGACACGCTAGTGATATTGACAACTTAATAATAACGCGTTTTTCATTGGGCTGCATAACACACTGGGGCATTATTTGACACTGTAAATACAAGCGTTCCTAGTACCCAGTGTGACAATACTCGAGTCCCCGACTTCGAAGGATAGAACCCCGAATAAGTGTTGCCAAAGCAAAATAAACCGCACATGTGGTATGACTATATCCCCAGCACAGCAGTGTCTTTCAGGCCTGCTTCCCACAATTACCCGCAACCAGACTTTCTCTACCCCTTCTCCCCCCTTCCAGTGGTGAAACTAAACTTGAGGGAGGGGGGCTGCAAAGTACATGCGGGGGAAGAGGGGCTTGGGGGGGAGGGGTGACTGTCCGGACTCAATCCGGAGGTCTCTGGCCAGGCACCTGCCAGTGTTGGAAGGGGGGGCCCCAGAGTTCGCCCCCCCGCGCCGCGGGGGCTTTTGTTACTTCACGGCCCCCTTCTCCCCTTGACCCTAGTTCCTCTTTCCCTTTCGCCTCGCCACTTCCCTCTCCTTCTCTTTTAACGCCAACTCTATCTTTCTTCTGTTCTTCCCGCCTCCTCCACTTCTCTCCCCTTACTCCAGTCTCTTGCCCTCCTTGTTGATTATCCCTCCTCCATTTCCCCATTCCACCCCACTCTCCTCCCTCTCTCTGCCCTCCCCGTCTCCTATCCAATCCTCTTTCTCCCCCGATTTCCTTCTGCTAAGTCCCTCCCATGTTTCATCCTCCCTACAATACCCCGCTACTCCCCCTCCCCTCTTTCTTCTTTTCTATCTCCTCCTCCGCCCCTTCTTGTTCTTGGAGCCCCCCTCCCCTGCTCTTCTTGTCCCGTGTTGCCTTACCTCCCCAGGCTGCCCCTCTGCTGGCCTGTGGGCGGGGCCCCACCGGCTCTCGTTTCTGGGCTGATCTTGGCTGAAAGCGGACACCTCTCTTGGCTTTACTTGTGATGAAGTTTGAGTCAGTTGGGCACACACTACACCTTGTGTGTAAACACCCCAGCCAGTCCCGGGGCTGCGGGCAGACACACACCCTTCGCACCCCCCACGAGGCCCTGGCTCTCTGGAGCCCAACCTCCCTGGCTGGTCCTGGTAAGTTCCTCGGAGTGATCCCTCGTGCAGCATGGAATGGTGGCATCCGCGCCTATGCATGCCATTGCCGCGTCTGTGCTCACCCCTAACTGGTCTTACATTTCTGTCCTCGCGCTGACCTCTGCCTCTCCTAACCTCTGCCCTGCTCTCTGTATATACCCACCTTTGAGTGTCCTTTCCTGGTGTCCATCCTCTTACCTGTGGGCCCACCTCTGACTGGCGTCACCTGTGGCCTCGCCTCCGCATGTCCCACTTCTACCCTCGCTGTGCCCACGCTCTGGTTGCCCTCACCTGCCTGCTCTTACTGTGCCCACCTCTGCCTGCCCTCTTGAGCTCTCACTGCCTATCCTCACCTCTGGTTGACCTTGCCTCTACCTATTTCATTCACTTGGTTGCCTTCTCTCTGCCTACCTCTTACTGTCCTCACCCCTGCCCTAACCTCTTCCTCTCCTGCACACCTGTTTGGCTTCATTGTACCCACCTCTTAACTCCTCACAGAACTCCTGGTTCTGCCTGTCCTAGTCACCAACTGTCCTCACTTCTGCACTTGCCTCTGCCTGCCCTTCTCACCTGTCTGCCCTCGCTGTGCCCATCACTTCATGCCCTCAGTGAGTTTATCTCTCCCTGTACTCGCCTCTTTCTGACCTCACCTCTCTGCCCTCACCTTTCCCTGCCCCACTCACCAGTCTGACTCTGCCCACCTCTCATTGGCCTCACCTGTGCATTTCCATACCTTACTAAAAATCTGCGCTCACCTCTGCTTGTGATCACCTCTGTCTGACCTTTTCATGTGTTCATTGTGCTCTCCACTGACATCACCACTTCCTGTCCTACTTATGTCTGCCCTCACTGTGACCTCCTTCGCCTCTCCTGCCCATGTCCTGACGGTGCCCACCTCTGACTCCCCTCTTTGAACTCACCCCTGCCTGACCCCGTGGACCTTCCCTCGCTTCTGCGTCTCCTAATCACCTGTCCGTCTCCATGGCGACCTCCTCTAATTGTCATCTCTTCTGCCCAGGCCTCTGTCCTCACTGACTGTCCTCAGCTCAGTTCAGGACTCGGCCTGTCCTAATCCTTGACTGCCCTTCCCTCTGCCCTCACCTCTTCCTGTTCTACCACCTGTCTCCCCTCACAGTGTCCACCTCGGCTTGTCCTAATGGCTGCCTGTCCTCAACTTTGGCACGGCCTCTCCATACCCCACTCACCTGTCTGCCGCCAGTGTGCCCGCCTCTGCCTGTCCTTGCCTGCCTGCCCTCACCGTTCCCGCCCCCTCTTCTAAGTACAACTCTGACCCCCTGACAGGCTCACCTCTGGCTGTAGCTGCCTCTGCCTCCCTATCACCTGTCCTCCCCTCTCTCCACTCCTACCTGTCCTCTTTGTGCTCGCCTGTCTGCACTCACCTGTCCCCCTCATGCGTTCACCGCTGACTGCCCTGACCTCTGCGTGTCCTCGCTTCTCTCTGCCCGGAAGTCATTCTTACATTTCTTTCTCCTCGCATTTCCGTCCACAGCTCTGTCTGACCGAAGGTTTGCCTATTACTCTTGGTTGGTGTTTTGATGGCAACAATAAAAAACAATATCACACAGGTTGTTAGCAACTGCACCACTTGTGTTTTTTAAACAGAGATGAGTAATAGAGTCTCAGCCGGTTGGGATGTGGCAGACACCATGCCATCCGAGAACAAGCATTTGCAATGCAATAGGTCTCGCATTTACGTAAGTTTTAGCTATTGGCATTGTAAATGACAATGACTTTTATTTATGTTTTTGTTTTTAAAATGTAAATAAAAGGCATTGTCATTTACAATGCCAATAGCTTAAACTCGCGTAAATGCGAGCCCTATTGCATTGCAAATGCTTGTTTATAAATTGGTGTCAGATTTCTTTTGTGTAGCGTTTCTTTCTTATTCAATTGTTTTGGTACTTCTAAATGCTTTGCACTTGTTCCTTTGATAAATCCTGACTGCTCGAAGCCACAGCTACCAAGGGTTAAGCTAAGGTTTAACAAACGAGCCTGACTGGACCCAAGACAGGGCTGTGAGTTTAATAGACAGTGAGGTCACACAACCACACTATAAAATGAACCACATTTCCTCGCATGGAACATTAAACTTTTACATGTCTCACTTTTACATACCATGCCGCCTGCCTTGTAGGCAATAAAGCCTACTTAGGAGAGACTTAATAATATTTAAAAGGAAGTTTTAGGCCTGTAAAAAAGGGGTGATTTTGACAGGTCAAATTTGCAGTTTAAAACTGAACAGGCAGGTTACAATGGTAGGCCTGGAGACACGCTTTACAGTGCCACTGCAGTGGATGGTACAATCAGTGCTGACGTCCACTGTTAGCAATTCATTTACAGGTCCTGGGTACACGCGGTACCATATACTAGAGCTAAATTAAATAAACAAATCAGGTCTATACCAATTTTACAATGTTGAAAGGAGGAGCACAGACACTTAACCCCTGGTTAGCAGGCTAGCTAGCAGAAATAGGGTTCAGCAAAAAAGGCAAATAAATCTGGGGTGACCCTCCAGAAAGGGCACATGTCCAAAAATCACAAAACTCCGACAAGTTCTACAACCTCAGCAATACACAACCTCACTTACTTTACAAAATTCACAGCTAGACCTCATGTCATCCTGCATAAGAATCATTCCATTGTGCTGTCTATGGCTGAGGAAGATCCTGATAGAGCGCCATATTCTTGTGAAAATTGTAGGAGTGCATCATAATCACCGTTAGTCTGTACCCGCATATATCCAGTTATATATCAATGAAGGGTTAGTCAAATGTAGTCATAATGTGTATTATTAGAGTGAATAGGAGGGTAATTGTGGCATTATAATTGCAAATGTAGTGCTTAACTGAACGTGCTCAACTATGTAGATGAAGTAGGCCATATGTAATCAAGATGTAGTAGTTTAAACGTGTATCATATTAAGTTGCACGTGTAGTTCACTTTCCGCATATGAAATGTATGTATTAAGGCTTATAGAAGTGATTAAGAATTGTGTTTTAAATTGTGTAAGGGCCTGACTGAACATACGCCAAGGAAAGGCCTGTTTGTTCTTATGTTAGCTTATTTGTAGGCAGAAAAGGTTCTCTTGGAAAGGCTCTCTGGGCACCGACAGTAGATTTAATTAGCACAGTAGAAGGTTTCTGTTGAACGTATCTTCTGTTGCAGGTGCAAGGACATATGCCTCGTTAGCTAAAGACTGGCTCTTTGTTTCACGAGTTAGGGAGATGGGAGGCATGGAAATGGGAGTGCGCTGGAATTTAGGGATGATACTTTCAGCGGAGAAGGTGCCTGGGACTCAAGGTCATCGTAACTGTCCCGGATGAAGTAAGAGTTTCGATGGAAAATTACAAGAAGGAAGACCTGGCCGAATAGGCGTGACAAAAGGCGTGTTCAATTGTATTTGGGTTTGTATTAGGGATAGTGACCTGAGGGTGGAGAGTAGAGAAGAGGTAGGGGAGACCAGAGAGGAGGACAGAGAGGGATTCGGTGAAGGAGCATCTTGAAATTGAGCTTAAGTACTATGTGAGTGTACTTCTTAGGAAGTCTTCACAGCTGACACCTTTTACTTACTCTTGCCGGGGAAATTCGTTAAGTAGATATGTCATCTTAGAAGTAGAGTAGGGACAGCCAATGAGTTTTATGTTTGTTTAGATAAATGAGGAATAACAGAGATTGGAGCTATTATTGCTTGTCTAATACTTCTGGAGCTAACGATTCTTCTCATCCTGAGTCGGATGAGACTCCTGCGTAGGATGCTATTTGTATTAGTGCCCATTTATTTCTTTAACCTCGTGTTGAGGTGTTTGCACGTGCAGTTATTCTTGGCTGTAATAAACCCAAGAAACTAAATTTGGAGTCAGTAATCTTTGTAGGTGAACCAGATCCTAAAGAAATGATTGCATAACTGAAAAGATTTTCTTCCCTTCACACTATTCAGCAGGTAAAAAGATCCTGGCGACTTGGGGATCCTTAGAAAAGATAAGATAAGGATCGGCGTTATCAGTTGGTAGCAGAGGATGGTTTCCTCTGATAGTAAGGGGAGATCTAGATTAGGATAAGAGATTAGTTGCCCCATAGAACCCCAGTGATGGTGATCCAGTGGATCGTAAGAGAAGGACGTCGGCGGTCGCTGAAAACTGACGGAGAGTGACGGTGCGGTGGAAGTAGCAGTTCGTGGTAGAGTGAGTATGAACAGGGTGATGTTTGTTAGATTGCGGTGTTTAAGTGTTGTGTAATGTCTTGCGGAGTTGGAATGAGAGTCGTGTGATTGAGGATCGGACCGTGAGCGCGTGCGGGACCGAGAGATTTGATTATTGTGGTGTAGAAGACACCAAGATATTGTTGACCAGAGATTGTGGGGATCATGAGACGTCATTGATCAAACCACTGAAGATAGGGAGCACATATGTGAGTGTGTGAATAACCGACGCTGGTCGTAGGTTGTTGTGTGCAGAATATTGAGCGGTTGAATCTTATCGATTGTATTGGAGGTGATTGTCCGGTCGTTTCGCGGACAGACAGTTGCCAGATTGAGGTCAACAATTTCGAGAGGCTGATCGGTCATTGGAGGACCGACAGTCAGAGAGGTAATTGTTCGGTAGTACGGACCATTGCTTCACAGTGTGATTGGGACACGTGCGAACGAGAACGAGAGAATTAGCAAGGAGGGGAACTGCTGCGAGCGGAGGAAGAGTGACGTCAGACAGTGCCGCGCTGCGATAGGCCGGTTGGTGTGAGCCGCGCTGGCATTGGTGGATTGAATCAGGAAGCAAAAACGAAATACTGGGTACGAACAGACATCTGCCTTACCATGAAATGTTTTAAAGTTTTACGAGAACTGTGCAGAGGTGACAGACATGTGGTTACTCGGGGTGGAGAGGAAGCCCCTCCCGAGGATACACCAGCACATTATATGGCTACGAATGTGGGATTGCATACTATAATTTGGCTTGAGAACTGGCATAAAATGACAGAAGGGGAAGGAGAATTGACTTTCCCACGCTATGGCACTTTCAGGTTGGAAGTGTTGTACCAGCTAAAAACTATAATGGCTTCTTTACGACCACTGCCTAGATCGACACAGTTCGAGGACCTACATGCATGGATTAGGGCAGCGCATTACAGGAAAAGAGATAAGAGCCAGGAAAGGGTGAAGAAATCGATTAGGGCATTTCAAGATGCGAGATGGGATGCATTGGAGAAAAGGTGGAGAGTGGAAACTATTGAAGGGGACAGGCTGTTTCCACTGTTGATAAATGTAGGAGAAGCAAAGAAGAGGTGGGCTGAAGAAGACGACAGCGAGACAGATGACAGCCTGTTAGATAGGTTGCTACCAGAGACCACCTCCATTTAATCCAGATTCAGAAGAGGGAAAATCAGCTTCAGCAGTAAAAACTGGTGAGTTACAGAACCAGACTAACATGAGGGTAGTGGGGAAAATTTCCACAGGAAAAGGAGCGGGAACCCAGCCTTCCATTGGGAATAAGCGGTTACCGGACTCCTTGACGGAACCCGTTACCATTGGTCCCATAGTATCGGTATATGACCCAGATCGAACGAGTGAAGGAAGCTCAATGCAGACAACAGGAGGAGAAGGGACCAGTGCGGAAGGGAAGGGTTTAGGAGTACAAGTGGTTCATTTCCCGAAACCCTTAGAAACTAGCACACCATTACCAGCCACTGCAGACTCCTCTTTTAGGCAGGAGGATGAGAGACCACTCAGACCAAGATCTTTACACGAATCTAAGTCAGCTTTGGGGATGTGGACACCAACAGTAAGAAACCAAAGTGATAGGATGCCAGGCGATAGGGAACAAGACATTTCGGAAGGTAGACCAAGTTCCAGGAGTACGATAGAAGGGAATAAGTCACAAGGACAACATAGTGACTATGATGAGCGGGATGGAGCAGCTTGCCAAGAAGTACTGAAGAGTGCAGTGCAGGCAAGGTTGCTAGACGTAGTAAGACTGAAAGCGGAAGTAGACGAAATGATTAGTGGAAGCCTGCCTTTGGAAAGAATCGAAATTTATGGGTCAGATGAGCTGCTTTTCATAGCAAAAGATGTAACTCGGAAAGCCAGGATAGCACATGAGAAATTGACGGCATTAGCCAGGAGATATGAGGTAGACTTGAATAAAACCAAAACGTTGCAAGGACCGCATAGGCTGCAATATAGTGATCAGGAACTGGAAGAGAAAAGGATCACAGGATTAAGGACGCATACTAAAGATCTGATTGTAGGGATGCGTATATGGAATTTGTTGGATAAATGGGAAGAAAAATGGTCAAAGAAAAAATTGACAAAGAAAAGCGTAGGAGAAACGCCGCCCCCGGGGGGAGGGGCGACGGGTGTTGGGAACTTCCCTTTACGGGAAGTACAGAATGGAGGGTACGTGCATGTACCGTGGAGTAGAGGTGACTTGGCTGCGTTTACAAATGACTTTCCTCGGCTGAGGGAGAAACCCGTAGAGTGGTACAAACAGGTTGAGCGGTTTGTTAAAATTTCGAAAGTGCTGTGGACGGATTTGAACACCTTGTTTGATATAGTGGTGCCGGGAGATTTGTGGACAGCTTGTAAAATCGCAGTTGAGTGGCCGACCTTTGAACCTGAAAGGGATGCTGTCACAAACGGTCCGTCACCCATTGTTATGAAAAAATTTGAGCAAGTGATCACATGGTTGAAGCTGAAGATTTCACCTCAAGATATAGATTGGGTTAAGATAGATCGAACTGTGCAGGAACCAAAGGAGACAGTGCATGAATATTATGAAAGATTCCTGCAAGCTTTTAAACAGTATAGTGGATTAGATGCCTTGGACCCCAAAGATATGGGACAGTTTGTCTCAAAGTTTGTGCTAGGTCTAAGACCAGAAGTCAGCCTCATGATACAGCACCATTTGATCTGTTGGCAGAACAAGCCGGTAGATGAAATCTTGCGGTATGCGAGGTACTGTAGCGATGAAGTAGACTCAAAGCACCAAAAGCTAAAGGACAAGCTGATGCTCGTTCAGATGCAGACAGCTCAGGTCCAGCCTAGTGGAGGGACCTTAGGAAGAAGACAAGGAAATTACCAAGGGAACCAGAATGGGCAAGGCCAGGGAAAGGGGAAACCCATAGATCCCATGACGGGGGTGGATGTGGCGACACTGAAGAAGACCACTGCGTGTCATCTTTGTCACCAGATTGGACATTGGAAACACGAGTGCCCTTTGAACCCAGCCAACCAAGTGCAGCAGGAGGTAGAAGGGGTTCAGGCACCTGTGCCGGAGGTAGTCAACACTGTGATGAGGCCCAGATCGATGAAAGGGGGGACGTATAACCCACAAGTACAGGTCCCACAGCCACCAAGGATCTCGCAGGGAATACGGACTTACCTGCAAATGCCCCTTTTCGAAGGGTATGATGAATACAGTCTAGACCCTACATCCTGATGGTGCCTGAGGGGGGAGGAAGACTGCACCCTTGGAGCAGTCTTGGAGGTAGACCAGAGAGGACCTTTTGTGGAGGCAGACATTGATGGTCATCCTACCACACTTTTGGTTGACACTGGTGCTACCCGGTCTACTGTAAGATCAGCAGTAGTCCCCAACCTACCCCTCTCGGGACAATCGATCCAAGTTGTTGGAGTAGCGAACAAAAGAATAAACAGCCCACTGACCGAACCAATTCCAGTGAGGATAGGTTCCTTTCAAACTAGACATCAGTTTGTGGTGTGCGATACGAGTCCAGTTTGTCTTCTGGGAAGAGATCTGTTATGTAAATTGAACTGCACTATTTATTGCACGCCCAGGGGAGTGGAGGTTCAGACGAGGGATGATGATGCTATATTCAAAGTTGCGAATCAGCATCTGTGTATAGACTTGTATCCAATGGTGACAGTGGAAGAACTTCCACCGGATTTGAGAGACACCGTGTCACCCGAGGTATGGGACTTCACCGGCGAAGAGATAGGATTAATCAAGGGGGTTGAACCTGTGCAGATCCAGCTAAAACAGAATGTTGAGTTCCCTAGAACGCCCCAGTACAATCTGTCGCCTGAAACGATCGCAGGGATTAAACCTGTAATCGAGTCTTTCATCAAGCAAGGCATTCTGAAGGAGATCAGAGGTAGCCCATGTAACTCAAGTCAAGTCAAGTCAAAGATACTTTATTCGACAGCTAAGAGTCATAAAAGCACAGTTCATTGCAAGACATTGGTACATAAAACCTTAAAAAAGCATAAAAAATTATATTCTAAAAATGCTATATACAGAGCAGATAAAAAGGTATCCCAATTTACAAATTCATCAAACATCTATAGGTCTACAAACAGAGCAGCAATATAAGGTACAAACAAGCAATAAATAAATGACCAAAGTATATTGGATCTGTCTCGTAAAGTACACATTAAATAACCGAGCACACTGACTCTAGAGCCGGCAAGCTTTTCCTGTATCTGATGGCCGCTATTAAAAAGCTTGCAACCCCCAAACAAACTGTGGGAGAAGATAGCATTTGAAGATAGGTCAAAGCCGGCCTCACTTGAGCAAACTGTCGGTCTTTAAACAGTGGTAAAATGTAAGACCTGCGCTGAGGGTCGTAAAAGTGCAGAAAAACATAAAATGTAATGTATCCTGGTCTGAAAAATTGTCGCAGGGACAAGGTTTGAGCGAATCAGGCTTCGAGTAGCCTAGGGGAAATGCCAAGAGCCAAGGGACCAGATTCAGGCGAAATCTAGTCAATACAAAGCGGTGATATGCTTTGTTAACATAAGTTAAATAAGGCTGCATCTGTGGGCCCATACTCAATATAACAAAACTCCTCACAGACGGTTTTACTACTTCCACCTCCTCCCTAAGCATCTGCCGCTTGTCCAAAAACTGCTTTTTAAAAGCTCTGATAGCAGTTTTGCTCAGTGCCCCAGGGTTCAGGAACAGCTCCGGGCGGCCAAGCCATCCGGTCTGTTCTTTTATGTAGTTCAGCCAGGGGATGCGCAAGGCCCCATCCAGACTAGAGCAGTCGCCAATTATTAGCTGGCCCAGATTTGGTGCTGGGGACGCCCAAGTTCTGAGCCAGCGCAGCAACGGTGCAACCGCAATCTCGTCTGAGATATATCCGGCTCCCAGTTCTTCATGCATATTAAAAACAGGTGTTGCGATGGGGACCGCAAGGAGTTTCCGCATATAATTATTCTCAGCTACCTGGATCCCCTTCACATCCTTATACCCCCAAATGTCACTCCCATACGTAGCCATCGGGATGCATTTTGCATTGTAGATCTTTAATAGAGCAGGGAGTGGTTTGGACCCCAATCTTTTTGCAAAATTCAAAGTAGCCCCCCCAGCTCTGGCCAGGGTGTTCCTTTTAAGTAAGATTTGCGGACCCCAAGATCCTTTTTCATCAAAAGCTACCCCTAGATAAGGAAACGTAGGCACCTTAGTCAGTTCTGCCCCTTTGCAATAAAATTTGACCTTTGCCGCCTTTCCTGAACCTATAGTCATACTGTGCGATTTCTTATAGTTCGTAGTTAGATCTAATGACTCCATAAAACTTATAAAACAGTTTAAAAGACATTGTAGGCCCAATGCAGTTCTGGCCAGCAGAACTGCATTATCTGCATACAGAAGTGCAGGTATCATTTTGGAGCCCGCTCTGGGGATGTCTTCACAACAAGCTGTTAGGGTTTCACCCAGTCTATTAATGTAAAGTGTGAACAGCAGAGGTGCCAGAATGCACCCCTGCCTGACCCCCCTTTTTACTTCCCAGGAATTAGTCAAACTACCATCTGTGTTGTACCTTACTGCTGCTGTGGTGTTTTCATGGGCAGTATGCAGAAAGGACACTAACTCCGCATCTATCCCTAGATCACGTAACACTAACCACAGCTTAGACCCATGTAACTCACCTATCATGGGACTACAGAAGCCGAGCGGGAAATTCAGGATCGTGCAAGACCTGCGAAAGGTCAACACAATAGTGGTCCCTTGTTGTCCAGTGGTACCGAATCCATCAGTGATACTGTTTCAGATCCCATGCGAAGCTGAGTGGTTTACTGTCATTGATTTGTGTCAAGCATTCTTCTCAATACCGCTCCATGAGGAAAGCCAATTTCTTTTTGCATTACGGCTGGAAAATCGTGTGTTAAAGTGGTGTCGGATCCCTCAAGGGTATACAGAAAGTCCATCGATCTTTAATGAGATCTTGAAAAAAAATCTTGAGAGTCTGGTATTGCCACAGAACTCGGTTCTCGTGCAGTACATAGACGATTTGCTTGTTGCTTCAGAAATGGAAGATGCTTGCAGGATAGACACAGTAGCCCTGTTGAACCATTTAGCAGAGAATGGGCACAAGGTGTCTCCAAACAAGTTGCAGTACTGCCTAACCGAGGTACAGTACTTAGGACACAGATTAGAAAAAGGCAAGAGGGAGGTGTCACCAGATCGAATTGAGGCAATAATGAACATGACAGTGACCACCACTCAGAGAGAAGTCAGGATGTTTTTGGGAATGGTCGGCTATTGTCGGCAGTGGATACCCAACTTTTCCTTGAGAGCAAAGCCTTTACAGAGGCTTACGCACAAGGATGTGAGTGATCCGGTACCATGGGACGAAGAGTGCTTGGTGTCATTCCTAAAGCTGAGAGAGGAGTTGTGTAGTGCTCCAGCTCTGGGAATGCCTGATTACAACAAGGCTTTTTCATTGTTCTGTTGCGAGAGAGAGGGGTGTGCCTTAGCAGTCTTAGCTCAGAACCATGGAGGTGTCCGTAGACCAGTTGCCTACTTTTCAGCTACTCTAGATCCAGTAGCTTCTGCGTTGCCCGGATGTCTAAGATCCGTTGCTGCAACAGGTGTCAGCATTGAAAGATGTGAAAGTATTGTAATGGGTCATCCTTTGACTGTTTATGTGCCACACTCGGTTGAATTGTTGATGACCAGGACTAAGACTCAGCACCTAACGAATAACAGGTTAACAAGGTATGAGCAAGTCATACTTGCCGCAGAGAATGTGACTCTGAAAAGGTGTTCCGTCTTAAACCCTGCGACATTAATGCCCATACCGAATGTAGATGATGAAGATTGTGCGGACCATGATTGTCTTGACGTGACTGAACTCTGCACCAAACCGAGACCTGACATTGTCGATGAACCACTGACGGACCCAGATGAAATTTTCTTTGTCGATGATTCATGTTTAAGAGACAGTATCGGTCAACTGAGAGCAGTGTTTGCTGAATGTACCATTTCCGGGGTGGTTGAGGCTGCTTGCCTAGAAGGAGTACGCTCCGCGCAGGTAGCTGAGATCATTGCTTTGACTTGTGCCTGTTTGGCCGCTGATCGAATTCGAATCACGATTTACATGGACAGTCAGTATGGGTTTGGTGTGGTTCATGACTTCGGACAGTTGTGGTCCCAGAGGGGATTTTTGACATCATCTGGCTCACCCATTAGGAATGGGGAATATGTAAGACAATTGTTAGATGCATTGCAATATCCGAAGGAAATCGCAGTTGTCAAGTGCACTGCACATGTGAAGGGGGAGGATTTTGTGTCTTTGGGAAATAATTATGCGGACGAAGTCGCCCGCTTCTGTGCAGAACAAGGATGCATATTTACAGAGGGTTACACAGGAGAGAGCCAAGAAAGAACCGAGCTCAACATGATGTTGGCCATGGCAGACACTTGGGAGGAGCTCAAGCGACTGCAAGATGAAGTCTCAGACCAGGAACGGAACGGATGGGTCAAAGCAGGATGTGAAAGAGGGGATGAGGATGTTTGGGTCTCCAGTGATGGGAGAGCTGTGTTGCCAGAAAATCTGCTGAGTCCGATGGCGAGACTAATACATGGACCGGTACACCTTGGTAGAGATGCAATGATGCGTGTGTTTAGACAAACGTGGTATAACCCACGATTTCGTACAATTGCTGAAGCAGTTTGTCAGAGGTGTGTCACGTGTCAGCAGATGAATGCTGGAAAGAAAACAGTAGTCACCTTGAGTCACATTGGGAGGTCAGGAGGGCCCTTCAATAGGATACAGCTAGATTTCGTAGAAATGCCTAAGTGCAATGGGTTGAGATACATTTTGGTGCTGGTATGTGTATTTTCACGGTGGGTGGAGGCTTACCCAACACGCAGGTGTGTGACACTCACAGTGGCTAAGTTATTGTTGAGGGAACTCATCCCGAGATTCGGGATTCCAACCTCTTTGGAATCAGATAGAGGAAAACACTTCCACAGTGAAATCATGAAGTTACTCTGTGCTGCATTGAATGTTGATCAGAGACTCCATTGTAGTTATCGTCCAGAGGCTTCTGGGATGGTTGAACAGGTCAATGGAACTTTGAAAGCCCGGATGGCAAAAATGTGTTCATCAACGTCCCTGAAGTGGCCTGACGCATTGCCACTCGTACTGATGAGCATGCGAAGTGTCCCAGATAGGAGGACCGGGCTGTCCCCTCACGAAATATTAATGGGAAGGGCAATGCGGTTGCCAGCAGTACCAGCTACAGTTTTGATAAACATCACTGATGACTTGATTCTCGATTACTGTAAAGGACTATCTGATGTGGTCCGTTCTGTGTCCCAGCAGGTGCAAGCTGCAGCTGTTCCGACCTCGAGTGATCTGTGCCACGACCTGTGTCCAGGCGACTGGGTGCTTGTCCAAAAGCACGTGAGGAAGAGCTGTTTGGATGTTCGCTGGCGAGGCCCGTACCAGGTGATACTGGTAACGAATACAGCAGTGAAGTGTGGAGGATTGCCGAACTGGGTACATGCTTCCCATACACGCAGAGTTTCAGCACCCTTGGAAGGAACAGCTCCTCTCGAAATTGAAATCCAGCTGATGTGGCAGGGCCACATGAGAGGACAAGTCAAGCTGTAAGGGTCGCTGACGCAGCTGGTGGTGCACCAGAACAAGCTGAAGGGGGTTTTGACAACCTGAACCTTGACTCTGACTCAGAAGACAGAGGTGGTACGGTGGGTGGAGTAGTCAGATTCAGCAGAAGGAGGAAGTGGTGCACTGGGTATAGCAGGGGAAGGCGGAAGAACGACCAGAATCGAGGAAGGTTGGCCTGAAAGACAGAGGCGACTGAATCTGAGGTTGGCACCCGAAAGAGATCTGAAACGTCTGAGACAGAAGCAAGTGACGAAGAGCAGACTCAAGAGGGTCGGCGAAGGTCCAAAAGAACAAGAGTACCTTGCCGGAGATACTCTACCCCTGAGTGGACTTACACAGTGACTGATGCAGGGGGTAGTGAGTACGGGGAGACTGAGGTGTGTGCAGGTGGTCAGCAAGAGCCCAAATGTGGTGGTGAAGGTGGTGCTGTTGTTGCCAGGGCTCGAAGTCGAAGGAATACTGACCCTCACCGTTCCGAATCAGCCGGTTCTGAGTAAAGTCCGAGAATTGGTTTTGCATCGACTCGAATTTCCGTCCTTTGGATTTGAGCCGTATTCACATGAAATGGTAATTCTGCGTCTTTAACTTTTGTATCACGTTTTGGAAGCGCTTACAAATGATCTTATCGTGGACGAAATATAACCTGTTGTAAATAAAAAGTCTAAAGAAGAAGATAACCTAGATCCGAGTGGAAGAAGAATAAACTTAGGGACTTTCCACCGAAGAGGAACGAAAATTTAGGGAAGTCTTTTTCTGGACTATGTAAATAAGAGACTGTTGTTGAAAGGGGATTTCCAGAGGTTTCAAGTGCTGCTCGAACTGGTTAAGCAAGTCACAAGTGGAGGAAACAAAGACTTTTGAGTGTTCATTGCTGAAACCAAGAACGTTTGAGAACTTTCTAGACCATGGAGGCTGGAGATCCAAATCGTAGATCTAAATTGATTGTAGGCATACTTATAGGGGTTGTGATAGTTTCTATAATCATAGTAATTGTAGTTTCATATGTAGTTCCACATGGGCTGGCAGCGGAAGTGGTGCCAGGGACTCCTACACCTAGTACACCTAGCCAAAAAGAGGTAAACATAGGAGCTGATAAGGCTTTGCTGATAGAAGAAAGTCGTAGATTGCATGTAGATTTGTCTAGAAGTGATTTTAAGCTTAATACATACGCCAAGCTGCTGTATGAGTACGTGGATGCGATGGATGCGAAGGATTGTTATGTGTGTTTGCAGTTGCCTGCTTCAGTGGATGAGGGTATTAGATATCACCATCTTCCACTGACATGGAATTTCATGTAGTCTGTTGCTTAGTATATTCTATGAAAGAGATCAGTTTGAGTATTTCAGTGCAGTGCTTCCTGAAGTCCCAGCTTACAAACATTTGAATAAGTATGACTATTATAAGTCGGAGGATAGACTTAGGAAGTTCTTCATACCGTCTTTGGAACTGCACACAGCATATGCCCACCAACATAACTTGACTTGCTCATTATCAAATGTAGAGAAAAAGTTCGTAGATCAGGTAGCAGATAGATATAGAAAACTAACACAGACACGAGACACAGGGCATAGTACCGTAGATTGGACCGAGGAGGAAAAATTGCACCGAACAAAAGGAAGTTATGGTCCTATAGCCTTGGACAAGGAACAGAGGGGAAAGCTGTGTGTGAGACGTTATCAGACTTACTACGAAAAGGTTCCAGTGGGACAGAGTACGTGTGACCATGTTTTCACTGTGGCAGATGTAGCAAAGAATTTTCTCCAAGGCCCTGTACAAGTGATACCTACGGTGTATTTTGTGTGTGGAAGGAATGCTTATGTGAGATTGCCTGCAAACTGGTATGGTACATGTTATTTGGGAATAATATTTCCAAAGATTTACCATACAGAGGATTTGGAACTTTTGGAAGGTGGAAAGCATTCAAGAGTGAGAAGAGGTGCGAGTGCAGGGATTGTGGTGGGAGATATCTTTGGAGCCATGATACCGAGTTTGGGAGTGATCCTGAATGATGTGAAGATCCGGAGACTGGCGACTGTGATAGACGAACTATCGATTAACACAGCAAAATCGTTGGTACTTGTAGAGGGGGAGATGTTGTCGATAAGGACAATGGTTTTACAGAACCGCCTTGCTTTGGATGTCTTATTGGCAAAAGAGGGCGGAGTCTGTAAATTGTTGAAGGTTCAAGAGTGCTGTACTTATATACCAGACCACAGCAAGGATCTGGAGAAATATATAAGTAACATCACTACTATCCACACGAAGATAGCGGATTTGACGGAAGAGGGAGCATGGGAGAAAGTTGGCAAAGGATTTGGTCAAGTGGGGAGTTGGTTTGCGAATTTGGGGAAGGGATGCCTTGGCTATATTCTGAGACCTCTCCTTATCGTGGTGGTTTGTGTGGTTTGTCTTTGGGGTCTGATCAAAGCATACAAATGGTATCGAGCAGGCAGAGTTGAGAGAGCTCTGAGAGAAAATGAGACGAGAATGGCTAGACTGCTGGACAGTCAATATCAAAGACTCAAGAAATTGGAGAATTACAGACCAGGGAGAATGGCAACAAGTTCTGTTTAGGTCGGTTCTTTCTCCAAGGGAGTTGAATAAAATGTGATGACAGAAGTCATCAAAGGGGGGAACTGATAGAGCGCCATATTCTTGTGAAAATTGTAGGGGTGCATCATAATCACCGTTAGTCTGTACCCGCATATATCCAGTTATATATCAATGAAGGGTTAGTCAAATGTAATCATAATGTGTATTATTAGAGTGAATAAGAGGGTAATTGTGGCATTATAATTGCAAATGTAATGCTTAACTGAACGTGCTCAACTATGTAGATGAAGTAGGCCATATGTAATCAAGATGTAGTAGTTTAAACGTGTATCATATTAAGTTGCACGTGTAGTTCACTTTCCGCATATGAAATGTATGTATTAAGGCTTATAGAAGTGATTAAGAATTGTGTTTTAAATTGTGTAAGGGCCTGACTGAACATACGCCAAGGAAAGGCCTGTTAGTTCTTATGTTAGCTTATTTGTAGGCAGAAAAGGTTCTCTTGGAAAGGCTCTCTGGGCACCGACAGTAGATTTAATTAGCACAGTAGAAGGTTTCTGTTGAACGTATCTTCTGTTGCAGGTGCAAGGACATATGCCTCGTTAGCTAAAGACTGGCTCTTTGTTTCACGAGTTGGGGAGATGGGAGGCATGGAAATGGGAGTGCAATGGAATTTAGGGATGATACTTTCAGCGGAGAAGGTGCCTGGGACTCAAGGTCATCGTAACTGTCCCGGATGAAGTAAGAGTTTCGATGGAAAATTACAAGAAGGAAGACCTGGCCGAAGAGGCGTGACAAAAGGCGTGTTCAATTGTATTTGGGTTTTGTATTAGGGATAGTGACCTGAGGGTGGAGAGTAGAGAAGAGGTAGGGGAGACCAGAGAGGAGGACAGAGAGGGATTCGGTGAAGGAGCATCTTGAAATTGAGCTTAAGTACTATGTGAGTGTACTTCTTAGGAAGTCTTCACAGCTGACACCTTTTACTTACTCTTGCCGGGGAAATTCGTTAAGTAGATATGTCATCTTAGAAGTAGAGTAGGGACAGCCAATGAGTTTTATGTTTGTTTAGATAAATGAGGAATAACGTAGAGATTGGAGCTATTATTGCTTGTCTAATACTTCTGGAGCTAACGATTCTTCTCATCCTGAGTCGGATGAGACTCCTGCGTAGGATGCTATTTGTATTAGTGCCCATTTATTTCTTTAACCTCGTGTTGAGGTGTTTGCACGTGCAGTTATTCTTGGCTGTAATAAACCCACGAAACTAAATTTGGAGTCAGTGATCTTTGTAGGTGAACCAGATCCTAAAGAAATGATTGCATAACTGAAAAGATTTTCTTCCCTTCACACTATTCAGCAGGTAAAAAGATCCTGGCGACTTGGGGATCCTTAGAAAAGATAAGATAAGGATCGGCGTTATCAATCCAAAAGGAACTGGCACTGTTATGCTCTGCCGTTGGAGCCTCATGGCAGACAGGAACTACTGAGCCTCAACTATGGGAGTTGAGGTTGTTTGCCCCTGGAGTCCGCCACACTGTTTCTCTGCAAACTGGGCCAAGGTCGACCCTTCCCATACCTAACTCTCAGCGCACTGTGGGCAAGCAGTCCAAAGCTTCTTACGGACACAGAATGGGGGGCACAATAATGTGATATTTAGCCCAGTGCTCATCTTTTATGTAAAAAGAAAGGACTTTTAATCTCACTGCAGAACTCAATACTACACATTTTCCTAAGAACATAATACAGGGTCGAATGTAAGTTGCATTTAACACTACACCCCACCGCTGCCTGCGTCCTCTCTCGCCCCCTAGGGTTGGAATTCTGTCTCTACAGTCCCCTATACATTATAGCTTAGGCATCGATCAGGCACAGCTGCAGATATGTCACATTCTTTCACAGGTCAAATGCAACTAGTTCAATGTCTTTTACTCCTCTGGGAAAGGCAGGTTCGTCTGCGCTTGATACTTTCCTATCCCAGGTGCAGGTGATAGAGCGCCATGTTCTTGTGAAATTTGTAGGGGTGCAAATCGTTGGTACTGGTGGAAGGGGAGATGTTGTCGATAAGGACAATGGTTTTGCAAAACCGCCTTGCTTTGGATGTCTTATTGGCAAAAGAGGGCGGAGTCTGTAAATTATTGAGGGTTCAAGAGTGCTGTACTTATATACCAGACCACAGCAAGGATCTGGAGAAATATATAAGTAACATCACTACTATTCACACGAAGATAGCGGACTTGACTGAAGAGGGAGCTTGGGAAAAAGTTGGAAAAGGGTTTGGTCAAGTGGGAAGCTGGTTCGCGAATTTGGGAAAGGGATTCCTTGGCTATGTTCTGAGACCTCTTCTGATCGTGGTGGTTTGTGTGGTTTGCCTGTGGGGTCTGATTAAAGCTTTCAAGTGGTATCGAGCAGGCCGAGTTGAGAGAGCTCTGAGAGAAAATGAGACGAGAATGGCTAGACTGCGGGACAGTCATTATCAGAGACTCAAGAGAATGGAGAATCACAGATCAGGGAAAATGGCAACGAGTTCTGTTTAGGTCAGTTCTTTCTCCAAGGGAGTTGAATAAAATGTGATGACAGGAGTCATCAAAGGGGGAACTGATAGAGCGCCATGTTCTTGTGAAATTTGTAGGGGTGCATCATAATCACTGATAGTTTGCACCCGCATATATCCAGATATATATCCATGAATTGCTAGCAAAATGAAGTTATAACCCAGTTATCAGAATGAATAAGAACTGTAATTGTGCTATTCTTGATCATGCAAATGAAACGCTTAACTGAATCATGTGTAAATCAATGCATAAAATGAATCAGCCCATGTGTATTCGAGCTGCAGTAGTTTAAACGTGTACCATATAAGTTGTACGTGTAGTTCACTTTTGCATATGAAATATAATGAACCAATGCTTATAGACGTGATTAAGATTTGTGAGTTTAAATTGTGTAAAGGCCTGACTGCATATACGACAGGGAAAGGCCTGTTTGTTCTTATGTTAGCTTATTTTGCAGACAGAGAAGGTTCTCTTGGAAAGGCTCTCTGGGCACCGAAATGAGATTTAATTAGTACAAGTAGAAGGTTTCTGTTGAACGTATCTTTTGTTGCAGGTGCAAGGACACATGCCTCGTTAGTAAAGACTGGCTCTTTGTTTCATAAGTTAGAGCGATGGGAGGCATGAAGATGGGAGTGCAATGGAATTTAGGGATGATACTTTCAGCAGAGGAGGTGCCTGGGACTCAAGGTCATCGCAACCGTCCAGGATAAAGTAACCGTTTCGATGGAAAAGTACAAGAGAGAAGACCTGGCCAAAGAGGCGTAACAAAAGGCGTGTTCGATTATATTGGGTTTGTATTAGGGATAGTGCCCCGAGGGTGGGGAGCAGAGAAGAGGTAGAGGAGAGCAGAGAGGAGGACAGAGAGGGATTTGGTGAAGGAGCATCTTAAAATCTGAGCTGAAGTACTAAGTGAGTGTACTTCTTAGGAAGTCTTCACTTCTGACACCTTTTCTTTTACTCTTGCCTGGGGATATTCGTTAAGTAGATATGCCACCTTAGTGATAGAGTAGGGACAGTTAATAGGTTTTCCTTATTCAGGTAATGAAGAATAATATAGAGATTGGAGCAGTTATCGCTTGTCTAATACTTCTGGAGCTAACGATTCTTCTTGTCCTGAGTCAGATGCGACTCCTGCGTAGGATGCTATTTGTATTAGTGCCCATCTATTTCTTTAACCTTGTGTTGAGGTGCTTGCATGTGCAATTATTCTTGGCTGTAATAAATCCACAAAATTGAATTCGGAGTCAGTGGTCTTTTAAGGGAAACTGGATTCTAAAATTTGTCGTATAACTGAAAAGGATTTTCTTCCCTTCACACTATTCAGCAGGTAAAAAGATCCTGGCGACCTGAAGATTCTTAAAAGAGATAAGATAAGAATCAGCGTTATCAGTTGGTAGCAGAGTAGGATGGTTATCTCTGATAGTAATGGGAGATCTAGATTAGGATAAGAGATTAGTTGCCCCATAGAACCCCAGTGATGGTGATCCAGTGGATCGCAAAAGGAGGACGTCGGCGGTCGCTGAAAACTGACGGAGAGTGACGGTGCCGCGGAAGTAGCAGTTCGTGGTAGAGTGAGTATGAAAAGAGTGATGGTTGTTAGATTGCGGTGTTTGCTCGTTGTGTAATGTTTTGCGGCGTGGGAATGAGAGTTGTGTGATTGAGGATCGGACCGTGAGCGCACGCGGGACCGAGAGATATTGTGGTGTAGAAGACACCCAGAATAGAGATTGTTGACCAGAGATGGTGGGGATCACGAGACGTCATTGATCAAACCACCGAAGATAGGGAGCAAATGTGTGAGTGTGAGAATAACCGACGCTGGTCGTGGGTTGTTGTGTGCAGAATTTAGAAAGGTTGAATCCTATCGATTGGATTAAAGGTGATTGTCCGGTCGTTTCGCGGACAGACGGTTGCCAAATTGAGGTCAGCAATTTCGAGAGGCTGATCGGTCATTGGAGGACCGACAGTCAGAGAGGTAATTGTTCGGGATTACGGACCATTGCTTCAGAGTGTGATTGGGACACGTGTGAACGGGAACGAGAGAATTAGCAAAAAGGGGAACTGCTGCGAGCGGAGGAAGAGTGACGTCAGACAGTGCCGCGCTGCGATAGGCTGGTTGGTGTGAGCCGCGCTGGCATTGGAGCATTGAAATCAGGAAGTAAAACGAAATCTTGTGCGCGAAAAGAAATCTGATTTACCATGAAATGTTTTAAAGTTTTACGAGAACTGTGCAGAGGTGACAGACATGTGATTACTCGGGGTGGAGAGGAAGCCCCTCCCGAGGATACGCCGGCACATTATATGGCTACGAATGTAGGATTGCATACCATAATTTGGCTGGAGAACTGGCATAAAATGACAGAAGGGGAAGGAGAATTGACTTTCCCACGCTATGGCACTTTCAGGTTAGAGGTATTGTACCAGCTAAAAACTATAATGGCTTCTTTACGACCACTGCCTAGACCGACACAGTTCGAGGCGATACACGCATGGATTAGGGCAGCGTATGACAGGAAAAGAGATAAGAGCCAGGAAAGGGTGAAGAAATCGATCAGGGCCTTTCAGGATGCGAGGTGGGATGCACTGGAGAAAAGGTGGAGAGTGGAAACGATCGAAGGAGATAGGTTGTACCCACTGTTAATAAAAGGTGGGAAGATAACATGGATTGAAGAAGAAGACAGTGATACCGATGATAGTCTGTTAGATAGGTTTCTGGCAGAGAGACCACCTCCATTTAATCCAGATTTAGAAGAGGGAAAATCAACTTCAGCAGTGGAACGGGGTGAAACGCAGAATCAGAATAACATGAGAGTAGTGGGGAGAATTTCCACAGGAACAGAGGGAGCGGCAACACAGCCTCCCATAGGGAATACCTGATTACCAGACTCCCTGACAGTACCGGTTACCATTGGCCCTATAGTACCGGTATATGATCCAGACCGAGTAAGAGAAGGAAGTTCAGTACAGACGAGAGGAGAAGAAGGAACTAGTGCTAGTGGGAATGGGTTCGGAGTACAAGTGATTCACTTCCCAAGGCCACTAGACACAAGTACGCCATTACCAGCCACTGCAGACTCCTCTTTTAGACAGGAGGACGAGAGACCAGTCAGACCAAGGTCTTTGCATGAATCTCAGTCAGCTGTGAGGATGTGGACGCCGACAGTAAGGAATCAAAGTGATAGAATGCCAGGTGACAGGGAACGAGAAAAGTCCGAAACCAGATCAAGCTTTAGGAATACGATAGAAGAGAGCAAGTCACAAGAACAAAGTGGTGATGATGAGCAGAATGGCGCAGCTTGTCGAGAGATACTAAGGAGTGCAGTACAGGCAAGGTTGCTGGACGTAGTAAGGTTAAAAGCAGAAGTAGACGAAATGATTAGCGGAAGTCTACCTTTGGAAAGAATAGAAATTTATGGGTCGGATGAGCTGCTTTTCATAGCAAAAGATGTAACTCGGAAAGCAAGGATAGCACATGAGAAATTGAAGGCATTGGCCAGGAGATATGAGGTAGACTTTGTACAAACATTGCAAGGACCACATAGGTTGCAATATAGTGATCAGGAATTAGAGGAGAAAAGGATCGCAGGATTAAGGACGCACACCAAAGATCTGATTGTAGGGATGCGCATATGGAATTTGTTGGACAAATGGGAGGAGAGGTGGTCAAAGAAGAAAATAGCCAAGAGAATTGAGGGAGAAACGCCGCCTCCAGGAGGGGGGGGGGGGCGACGGGTGTGGGAAACTTTCCTTTACGGGAAGTACAGAACAGAGGGTACGTATATGTGCCGTGGAGCAGAGGTGACTTGGCTGCGTTTACAAATGACTTTCCTCGGCTGAGGGAGAAACCCGTAGAGTGGTACAAACAGGTTGAGCGGTTTGTTAAAATCTCAAAGGTGCTGTGGACTGATTTGAACACCTTGTTTGACATAGTGGTGCCGGGAGACTTGTGGACAGCTTGTAAAATCGCCGTTGAGTGGCCGACTGTCGAACCTGAAAGGGATGCTGTCACGAATGGTCCGTCACGCCTGGTTATGAAAAAGTTCGAGCAAGTGATTACATGGTTAAAACTGAAGCTTTCGCCTCAAGATATAGATTGGGTCAAGATAGACCGAACTGTGCAGGAACCTAAAGAAACAGTGCATGAATATTACGAAAGACTTTTGCAAGATTTTAAACAGTATAGTGGATTAGATGCATTAGATCCCAAGGATATGGGACAGTTTGTCTCAAAGTTTGTGCTGGGTCTGAGACCAGAAGTCAGCCTCATGATACAGCACCATTTGATCTGTTGGCAGAATAAGCCGGTAGATGAAATCTTGCGGTATGCGAGGTATTGTAGCGATGAAGTGGACTCAAAGCATCGGAAGCTAAAGGACAAATTGATGCTCGTTCAGATGCAGACAGCTCAGGTCCAGCCTAGTGGAGGGACCTTAGGAAGAAGACAGGGAAATTACCAAGGGAACCAGAATGGGCAAGGTCAGGGAAAGGGGAAACCCATAGATCCCAAGACGGGGTGGATGTGGCGACACTGAAGAAGACCACTGCGTGTCATTTCTGTCACCAGATCGGGCATTGGAAGCGCGAGTGCCCTTTTAACCCAGCCAACCAAGTGCAGCAGGAGGCGGAAGGGGTTCAGGCACCTGTGACGGAGATAGTCAATACTGTAATGAGGCCCAGATCGATGAAAGGGGGGGCCCAAAACCAACAAGTACAGGTCCCACAGCCACCAAGGATCCCGCACAACATACGAACTTATCAGCAAATGCCCCTTTTCGAAGGGAATGATGAGTATAGCCCGACCCGTTATCCTGACGGTGCCTGAGGGGGGAGGAAGACTGCACTCTTGGAGCAGTCTTGGAGGTAGACCAGAGAGGACCTTTTGTGGAGGCAGACATTGATGGTCATCCTACCACACTTGGTCGACACTGGTGCTACCCGGTCTACTGTAAGATCAGCAGTAGTCCCCAACCTACCCCTCTCGGGACAATCGATCCAAGTTGTTGGAGTAGCGAACAAAAGAATAAACAGTCCACTGACCGAACCGATCCCAGTAAAGATAGGAGCTTTCCAAACCAGACATCAGTTTGTGGTGTGCGATACTAGTCCAGTTTGTCTTCTGGGAAGAGACCTGTTATGTAAATTAAACTGTACGATTTATTGCACGCCTAAGGGAGTGGAGGTTCAGACGAGGGATGATGATGCTACTTTCAAAGTTGCTAATCAGCATCTGTGTATAGACTTGTATCCAATGGTGACAGTGGAGGAACTTCCACCGGATTTGAGAGATACCGTGTCACCTGAGGTATGGGACTTCACAGGAGAAGAGATAGGACTAATTAAAGGAGTTGAACCTGTGCAGATCCAGGTGAAACAGAACGTTGAGTTCCCTAGAACGCCTCCGTACAATCTGTCGACCGAAACGATCGCAGGGATTACTCCTGTAATCGAGACTTTCATAAAGAAAGGCATTCTGAAAGAGATCAGAGGTAGCCCCTGTAATTCACCTATTATGGGACTACAGAAACCGAGCGGGAAATTCAGGATCGTGCAAGACCTGCGAAAGGTCAACACGATAGTTGTCCCTTGTTGTCGAGTGGTACCGAATCCATCAGTGATACTGTTTCAGATCCCATGTGAAGCCGAGTGGTTTACTGTCATTGATTTGTGTCAAGCATTCTTCTCGATACCGCTCCATGAGGAAAGCCAATTTCTTTTTGCATTCCGGTTGGAAAATCGTGTGTTAACATGGTGTCGTATCCCTCAAGGGTATACAGAAAGTCCGTCGATCTTTAACCAGATCCTGAAAAAGAATCTTGAGAGTCTCGTATTGCCGCAGAACTCAGTTCTTGTGCAATACATAGAAAATCTCCTTGTTGCCTCGGAAACGGAAGATGCTTGCAGAATAGACACGGTAGCCCTGTTGAACCACTTAGCAGAGAACGGGCACAAGGTGTCCCCAAATAAGTTGCAGTACTGTTTGAATGAGGTACAGTACTTGGGACACAGATTAGAAAAAGGCAAGAGGAAGGTGTCACCAGACCGATTTGAGGCAATAATGAATATGGCAATGCCTACCACACAGAGAGAAGTCAGGATCTTTTTGGGAATGGTCGGCTATTGTCGGCAATGGATACCTAGTTTTTCCTTGAGAGCAAAGCCTTTACAGAGGCTTACGCACAAGGAGGTGAGTGATCCGGTACCATGGGACGAGGAGTGCTTGATGTCATTCCTAAAACTGAGAGAGGAGTTGTGTAGGGCCCCAGCTCTGGGAATGCCTGATTACAACAAGGCCTTTTCACTGTTCTGTTGTGAGAGAGAAGGATGTGCATTAGCAGTCTTAGCTCAGAACCATGGAGGTGTCCGTAGACCAGTTGCCTACTTTTCAGCTACTCTAGATCCAGTAGCTTCTGCGTTGCCCGGATGTCTAAGATCCGTTGCTGCAACAGGTGTCAGCATTGAAAGATGTGAAAGCATTGTAATGGGACATCCTTTGACTGTACATGTGCCACACTCGGTTGAATTGTTGATGACCAGGACTAAGACGCAGCACCTAACGAATAACAGGTTAACAAGGTATGAGCAAGTCATACTCGCCGCAGAGAATGTGACGCTGAAAAGGTGCTCTGTCTTAAACCCTGCGACATTGATGCCCATACCGAATGCGGATGATGAAGATTGTGCGGACCATGATTGTCTTGACGTGACTGAACTTTGCACCAAACCAAGACCTGACATTGTCGATGAACCATTGACCGACCCAGATGAAATTTTCTTTGTCGATGGTTCATGCCTAAGAGACAGTGTTGGCCAACTAAGAGCAGCGTTTGCTGTATGTACCATTTCAGGAGTGGTTGAGGCGGCCTGCCTAGAAGGAGTACGCTCCGCGCAGGTAGCTGAAATCATTGCTTTGACTCGTGCCTGTTTGGCCGCTGATCAAATTCGAATCACGATTTATACGGACAGTCAATACGGGTTTGGTGTAGTTCATGACTTCGGACAGCTGTGGTCCCAGAGGGGATTTTTGACATCCTCTGGCTCACCCATTAGGAATGGAGAACATGTAAGACAACTGTTAGATGCATTGCAATGTCCGAAGGAAATTACTGTCGTGAAATGCACTGCACACGTGAAGGGGAGGATTTTGTGTCTTTGGGAAACAATTATGCGGACGAAGTTGCCCGCTTCTGTGCAGAACAGGGATGCATATTTACAGAGGGTTACACAGGAGAGAGCCAAGAGAGAACCGAACTCAACATGATGTTGGCCATGGCAGACACTTGGGAGGAGCTCAAGCGACTGCAGGATGAAGTCTCAGATCGGAACGGATGGATCAAAGCAGGGTGCGAAAGAGGGGATGTGGATGTTTGGGTCTCCAGTGATGGGAGAGCTGTATTACCAGAGAATCTGCTGAGTCCGATGGCGAGACTGATACATGGACCGGTACATCTTGGTAGAGATGCTATGATGCGTGTGTTTAGACAGACGTGGTATAATCCACTATTTCGTGCAATGGCTGAAACGGTTTGTCAGAGGTGTGTCACGTGTCAGCAGATGAATGCTGGAAAGAAAACAGTAGTTACCTTAAGTCACATTGGGAGGTCAGGAGGGCCCTTCAATAGGATACAATTAGACTTCATGGAAATGCCTAAGTGCAATGGGTTGAGATACATCTTGGTGCTGGTATGTGTATTCTCACGGTGGGTGGAGGCTTACCCAACACGCAGGTGTGACACTCTCACAGTGGCTAAGTTATTGTTGAGGGAGCTCATCCCGAGATTCGGGATCCCAACCTCTTTGGAATCAGATAGAGGAAGACACTTCCACAGTGAAATCATGAAGTTACTCTGTGCCGCATTGAATATTGATCAGAGACTCCATTGCAGTTACCGACCAGAGGCTTCTGGGATGGTGGAGCAAGTTAATGGGACTTTGAAAGCCCGGATGGCAAAAATGTGTTCGTCAACGTCTTTGAAGTGGCCGGATGCACTGCCACTCGTGCTGATGAGCATGAGAAGTGTCCCAGATAGGAGAACTGGGTTGTCCCCTCATGAGATCCTGATGGGGAGGGCAATGCGGTTACCAGCAGTACCAGCTACAGCTTTGATAAACATCACTGATGACTTGATTCTCGATTACTGTAAAGGACTATCTGATGTGGTCCGTTCTGTGTCCCAGCAGGTACAAGCTGCAGCTGTTCCAGCCTCGAGTGATCTGTGCCACGACCTGTGTCCAGGCGACTGGGTGCTTGTCCGAAAGCACGTGAGGAAGAGCTGTCTGGATGTTCGGTGGCGAGGTCCGTACCAGGTGATACTGGTCACGAACACAGCAGTGAAGTGTGGAGGATTGCCGAACTGGGTACATGCCTCCCATACCCGCAGAGTTTCAGCACCCTTGGAAGAAACAGCTCCTCTCGTAGCTGAAAATCCAGCTGATGTGGCAGGAACACATGAGAGGACAAGTCAAGCTGTAAGGGTCGCTGACACAGCTGGTGGTGCACCAGAACAAGCTGAAGGGGGTTTTGACAACCCAAACCTCGACTCTGACTCAGAAGACAGAGGTGGAGTAGAGTCAGATTCAGCAGAAAGAGGAAGTGGTGTGCTGGGTATAGCAGTGGAAGGCGGAAGAACGACCAGAACCAAGGAAGGTTGGCCTGAAAGACAGAGGCGACTGAATCTGAGGTTGGCACCTGAAAGAGATCTTGCTCCAGTGTCTGAAGTCTCTGAGACGGAAGCAAGTGACGAAGAGCAGACTCAAGAGGGCAGGCGAAGGTCAAAAAGAACGAGAGTACCCTGCCGGAGATACTCTACCCCTGAGTGGACTTACACTGTGACTGATGCAGGGGGTAGTGAGTACGGGGAGACTGAGGTCTGTGCAAGTGGTCAGCAAGAGCCCGAATGTGGTAGTGAAGGTGGTGCTGTTGTTGCCAGGGCTCGAAGTCGAAGGAATACTGACCCTCACCGTTCCGAATCCCCCGCTTCTGAGTAAAGTCCAACAACTGGTTTTGCATCGAATCGAATTTCCGTCTTTTGGGTTTGAGCCGTCTTCACACGAAATGATAAGCCTGCCTCTTGAACTCTTGTATCACGTTCTGGAAGTGCTTACAAATGATCTTATCATGGATGAAGTCTAACCTGTTGTAAATAAAAGTCTAAAGAAGAAGATAACCTAGATCCGAGTGGAAGAAGAATAAACTTAGGGACTTTCCCCAGAAGAGGAACGAAAACCTAGGGAAGTCTTTTTCTGGACTATGTAAATAAGAGACTGTTGTTGAAAGGGGATTTCCAGAGGTTTCAAGCGTTGTTTGAACTGGTTAAACAAGACACGAGTGGAAGAACAAAGACTTTTGAGTGTTCATTGCTGAAACCGAGAACTTTTGAGAAGGACCGAAATCATGGAGGTTGGAGATCCAAATCGTAGATCTAAAATGATTGTAGGCATACTCATAGGGGTTGTGATATTTTTTATAATCGTAGTAATTGTAGTCTCATATACATTTCCACACGAGCTAGCAGTGCAGGGGGTGCCAGGGACTCCTACACCTACTACACCTAGCCAAAAAGGGGTAACCATAGGAGCTAACAAGGCTTTGCTGATAGAAGAAAGTCGTAGACTGCATGTAGATTTGTCTAGAAGTGATTTCAAGCTTAATGCTTACGCCAAGCTGCTATACGAGTATTTGGATGCGATGGATGCGAAAGATTGTTATGTGTGTATGCAGGTGCCTGCTTCAGTGGATGAGGGTATTAGATATCACCATCTTCCACTGACGTATGGAATTTCATGTAGGCTGTTACTTAGTCTATTCTATGAAAGAGATCAGTTTGAGTATTTCTTTTCCAATTACGATGCAGTGCTTCCTGAAGTCCCAGCTTACAAACATTTGAATAAGTACGACTACTATAAAACAGAGGATAGACTTAGGAAGTTCTTCATACCGTCTTTGGAATTGGACACGGCTTATGCCCACCGACATAATTTGACGTGCTCGTTATCAGATGTAGAAAAGAAGTTTGTAGATCAGGTAGAAGATAGGTATAGAAAATTGACACAGACACGAGACACGGGGCATAGTAAAGTGGATTGGACAGATGAGGAAAAATTGCACCGGACAAAAGGAAGTTATGGTCCTATAGCTTTGGACAAAGAGCAGAGGGAAAGCTGTGTGTGAGACGATATCAGACCTACTATGAAAAGGTTCCTGTGGGACAGAGTACGTGTGATCATGTTTTCACTATGGCAGATGTGGCTAAGAATTTTCTCCAGGGCCCTGTACAAGTGATACCTACGGTGTATTTTGTGTGTGGAAGGAATGCTTATGTGAGGTTACCTGCGAATTGGTATGGTACATGTTACTTGGGAATAATATTTCCAAAGATTTACCATACAGAGGATTTGAAACTTCTGGAAGGTGGAAAGCATTCGAGAGTGAGGAGAGGTGCGAGTGCAGGGGTCGTAGTGGGAGATATCTTTGGAGCCATGATACCGAGTTTGGGAGTGATCTTGAATGATGTAAAGATCCGGAGACTGGCGACTGTGATAGACGAACTATCGATGAATACAGCAAAATCGTTGGTACTGGTGGAAGGGGAGATGTTGTCGATAAGGACAATGGTTTTGCAAAACCGCCTTGCTTTGGATGTCTTTTTGGCAAAAGAGGGCGGAGTCTGTAAATTATTGAGGGTTCAAGAGTGCTGTACTTATATACCAGACCACAGCAAGGATCTGGAGAAATATATAAGTAACATCACTACTATTCACACGAAGATAGCGGACTTGACTGAAGAGGGAGCTTGGGAAAAAGTTGGAAAAGGGTTTGGTCAAGTGGGAAGCTGGTTCGCGAATTTGGGAAAGGGATTCCTTGGCTATGTTCTGAGACCTCTTCTGATCGTGGTGGTTTGTGTGGTTTGCCTGTGGGGTCTGATTAAAGCTTTCAAGTGGTATCGAGCAGGCCGAGTTGAGAGAGCTCTGAGAGAAAATGAGACGAGAATGGCTAGACTGCGGGACAGTCATTATCAGAGACTCAAGAGAATGGAGAATCACAGATCAGGGAAAATGGCAACGAGTTCTGTTTAGGTCAGTTCTTTCTCCAAGGGAGTTGAATAAAATGTGATGACAGGAGTCATCAAAGGGGGAACTGATAGAGCGCCATGTTCTTGTGAAATTTGTAGGGGTGCATCATAATCACTGATAGTTTGCACCCGCATATATCCAGATATATATCCATGAATTGCTAGCAAAATGAAGTTATAACCCAGTTATCAGAATGAATAAGAACTGTAATTGTGCTATTCTTGATCATGCAAATGAAACGCTTAACTGAATCATGTGTAAATCAATGCATAAAATGAATCAGCCCATGTGTAATCGAGCTGCAGTAGTTTAAACGTGTACCATATAAGTTGTACGTGTAGTTCACTTTTGCATATGAAATATAATGAACCAATGCTTATAGACGTGATTAAGATTTGTGAGTTTAAATTGTGTAAAGGCCTGACTGCATATACGACAGGGAAAGGCCTGTTTGTTCTTATGTTAGCTTATTTTGCAGACAGAGAAGGTTCTCTTGGAAAGGCTCTCTGGGCACCGAAATGAGATTTAATTAGTACAAGTAGAAGGTTTCTGTTGAACGTATCTTTTGTTGCAGGTGCAAGGACACATGCCTCGTTAGTAAAGACTGGCTCTTTGTTTCATAAGTTAGAGCGATGGGAGGCATGAAGATGGGAGTGCAATGGAATTTAGGGATGATACTTTCAGCAGAGGAGGTGCCTGGGACTCAAGGTCATCGCAACCGTCTAGGATGAAGTAACCGTTTCGATGGAAAAGTACAAGAGAGAAGACCTGGCCAAAGAGGCGTAACAAAAGGCGTGTTCGATTATATTGGGTTTTGTATTAGGGATAGTGCCCCGAGGGTGGGGAGCAGAGAAGAGGTAGAGGAGAGCAGAGAGGAGGACAGAGAGGGATTTGGTGAAGGAGCATCTTAAAATCTGAGCTGAAGTACTAAGTGAGTGTACTTCTTAGGAAGTCTTCACTTCTGTCACCTTTTCTTTACTCTTGCCTGGGGATATTCGTTAAGTAGATATGCCACCTTAGTGATAGAGTAGGGACAGTTAATAGGTTTTCCTTATTCAGGTAATGAAGAATAATATAGAGATTGGAGCAGTTATCGCTTGTCTAATACTTCTGGAGCTAACGATTCTTCTTGTCCTGAGTCGGATGAGACTCCTGCGTAGGATGCTATTTGTATTAGTGCCCATCTATTTCTTTAACCTCGTGTTGAGGTGCTTGCATGTGCAATTATTCTTGGCTGTAATAAATCCACAAAATTGAATTCGGAGTCAGTGGTCTTTTAAGGTAAACTGGATTCTAAAATTTGTCGTATAACTGAAAAGGATTTTCTTCCCTTCACACTATTCAGCAGGTAAAAAGATCCTGGCGACCTGAAGATTCTTAAAAGAGATAAGATAAGAATCAGCGTTATCACAGGCTAAGCCCTGCATTAAACTACTGGTATCGATGTAGCTGTAGCAGTGCAGCAGATGTGCTTTGTGCTCCATCCTTCACAATTGTGACTCCTGTGGGTTTGCCACCTCAGCCTAGGGACAGTATTCGCAGGATGCAGTGCTTAATTTGTAAAAACATAAGTGCCAGGGTTCTTGTCAGGAGGCCACTTCCTCTTGAACCATACATTTCCCCTGCTATGTTGCCAATGAAAGTAACAACACAAATACTAGCCATCACACTCCTACAAGTGGAACAATTCGGACTATTTCAAGCCCCCAAAGCTATAAGAATGGCTTGGGTGGCAGGTAATAGTCGTTTTTAATGCATATTGAATTATTAATTAAATGTTGTTATGGTCATCACTATATTGGCCAAACAGCCCCACCTTGTGGCAGACTGTCACAAGAGCCGGTGTTGACAATTACGTGCCGGTGGCAAGCACCAGAATCCACCGGCTCAAATTAAGCACTGGCAGGATGAGAATCGGGAGGCAGTTTCACCCTGCAACCCCTGCCCTTGGCTTTGGTGTCTTTCCCGGTCGGTGGCAGACAGGGGTTCAGTTTCAGCAGTTGCGGCTTCCAGCCTGAACCATCTGTGGTGACGGAGGCTTCCCACTTTGGTGGTGATGCAGCTTCACTCTCTCTCTCACACTAGCAGCTGTAGCATCAGTCTTTACAGCCCTCTGCAGACTCCCAGGCATCACAGTGGTACTTGCTCTGTAACAATCTTAATGTAGCACACAAAGGAAACAGTGAGGACCACTTCATGGCATGGGTCGCTCCAGGCTTCTCTCTTTGGAATGGTGTGCTTTCTCTGGGTTCTATAAACCTTAAACATGCTGGTCTCCTCCCCCCAGACAGCTTCCTTCTGCAGGGCCAGGCATGCTCCTTCCCTTTCTCAGCAGGCAAGCAGGCTTCTAGGCATTTCTGACAAACCCTCCGCTCCTCCAGCAGAAATGCAGTCTTCAGGTAATGTCCCCTCACCTCAGGAATACAGGCAGGCACCAGCCTGGGTCCCACAGCAGCTCTTTCAGTACTCTGTAGAGTAGTCCCTTTCTTGGTCAAGAACTTGGGATTCCAACTAAGTGGGGTGGTTTGGATCCTAATTTTATGCATATTTTCCAGAGTAAATATGTGGCTCCACTGTCTAAGGCATCAGAACCGAATTGGGTCTTCTCTTTCAAATATCATTTTCATGCTGCTCCTCAGGCATAGGCTTTGTGCAAAGTGATGGTTCTCAGTGCAGCTAGTAAAGGGGCTGCTCCAAACAAGAGTATCTAAATCATGGACACAATGCAGTGTGAGATCTATGGAATTGGCTGTGACCACACTTCCTAAACCAACTATCAGAGACAGAAAAAGGGCAGGCATTGCCTAGAAATGTCCTCACTCAGAACACCAGAAACTGCAAACTACCAAATGGCAGTGCTCCGGAAGAACTCAGCAGCCCTTTGCTAACATGTTCCTAATTGAATTTCTAAAGGTAGCCCTTTCTATATGCTCCTTCACTTCAGTGTATAAAACTTTACCGACAAGCACAAGAATACAGTCAGCACACTAGACGGTCTGAGGAAGCGGTCCTCATCCTCCCTCTTGTGTCATGTGTGCATGCATCAGGGATCCCACCGGTACCAGTTCTCAGACTCTCATAACAGAACTCTACCAAAATTATACTAAACAAACTGCACATACAGTCGACATGCACGTGAGATGTCAGCGCAAGAGTCTGGGTCTCATATAACAGCAGAACTTTACATGAAAGGAGCCAGTAGGCCTGTCTCTCCCTGACTCAGAGAAATATGTCTGGTCACACTATTGATCCACAAAACACGGTATGTTGCGACTACTGCTTTATGTGATACTCACAGAGAACGGACAGTAGTCCAATGCCCACATCCTTCCTACACATACAAGTATCAGTACCATTGTGTTGGGTGATAACACCTGTTCCAGAGAAAAAAGTTTTTGCTATTGCTGCAACGTGATCCTTTAATCGTTTTACTAAATTGATACGTCTCCCCTGGCTCATTACTGTGGAAAGTTCTCCGAACATGGATTCTTATGTGGGGCCTTCTGTAGAGACCTTCATATACCCTGCAGACCAGGGGCTTTAATTCGGATATTAAAAAAGTGAACAATCAAAATTGTACCACTGGTTTTTGGTATAACAGCTAACATTTAAGGACAAATAGCCAATTTAGTTCGGCAAGTTCAATACGGTAATGGTCTATATTACTGTCAATGAATTGTGAATTAAGAATGCATACACGAACAATCCTGTTAACGTTAAAGTTAGCATGTTGCTATAAAAAAAATTGTTGTCCTACCTCTTTAAGTTCACACCATAGTCTCAGGCAGTGGTTCGAAGCCTGACCCCACGCACTCTGCACATTGTCCTTGCTGAGCGGCACGCGTTCCTCTGTTTCCATAGACTTGTAACTACAGTGAGAAGTAAAACACAGGCAAGGCCTGTTACCACACAACTGTTCCACCTAATAATAAGTTAGCGGGATGGGGGAAGTTGGGAATAATGGCATTAGACAATCTGTCCCTATGGGGCATGTTAAAAACATGTTTGGGCCAGATCAGGTAGAACTATCTCTAAATTAAACACATTAAATAAATTATTTATAGTGCCAAAGCTTTTCACCCACAGTGCTAAGGACTTTTTTTCTTTCATTCAAACCTTGGTAACTATTTTTCATAACATTGTTTTGTACATACATAAATAGATTCCAGAAGCTAGTTACATCCAGGCAAAGGATGTAACGGTAAATTATGAAGAAAGACTGCCTGATAGTATGCCAGTAAATTCGATTATCTCACCTTTCACCGCGGGGACAAGATCGCTCAACGAGGTGGACAGGGTTCATAATCTACATTCAGTCACCACAGAACTACACAGGGGTTCAAGCGTTGAAAATGACATGATGGAAAATATCACTATACTCTTTTGGAACGTTGCAGGCTTGCGCTCAAAAGTGACAAACCCAGTGTGGCTTGATTTTGTTGGAAGGAAACTTGGGTGGTAGATAGTATACATATTAATGGTTATAAGGCCTTTCATACTCCTGCAGTCCCTTCTGCGCATGGGTGACCCAAAGGAGGCCTATGTATATATGTATCTAACAAGGTGAATGCAGTTAAGATAACCCTGACAAATACTAACAACTATTATCAAATCGTGACCATCTACTTGGACAAACATCATTGCTGTGTATTACTTAATTTTTACAACAATGCCCCTAAAGATCGAATAATCGGTGTTTTGAAGGAACTGAAGGAGCTGAATAGGGATTTGAACAAATTACATTGCGATAATACAAAGGATGTGTTCACTGTTTGGGGGGGGACGATTTTAATACTGGTTTGTGCCCACTGAGTGGAGGGGTAAACTGTGGTCTAATAGTTGGCGATGATAACATATACCTCCACTTCCCCCATACAAATACGGGGAATTTTTAAACGAGATTCTGCTTTCATTTGACCTAACCTTCGCTAATTATCTTTGTTCGCCCCCAGTTCCTTTTACCCAGACATTCAATGGAAGAGGCACAAACTTAATAATCAACTATATTATTCTGCCTTGTAGATACGCAGCAAAACTCACAAATTTTGAAACTCACGATATATCGGTGAGCGACCATTTCCCGCTAAGCGTTAGCTTATTCCTATTGGCTAAAGTGCAAAGTATGCGGGGAAATCCCGATTACATGGTCCAAAATATAGTGCTGGATAAAATAAATGGCTACTCGTTGCGGTGGTCCCAGATAGAACCCACAGAATTCGCAAAGAAAATTCTGGTAAATTGTCAAAAATCCTTTTCATTGTGCCTGGACGAGACGACCCCTCACGATCAGATCTTGGGAGCATACGCGCAGATTACACTTGAAATAAAAAATGCCTTGAGGGTTGAGAATAAAAAAACACACTTGAATAACCGAGGATGGTTTAATTCAAACTGCACAAAAGCCCATTCAAAATTAAAGCAAGCCTTGCATAAACCTATAAGAAACATCAGGGAAATAAGGGAAGCAAGAAAGGGATATAATCAGGCCCTGAAAGCGCGCAAATTGGAATTAAAAGATATGGCTTGGGTGGCGCTACATGAAGCATCCATGAATAAAGATAGCGCAGCTTTTTGGCGTGCGGTAAATGCCCCTTTCTTGGCAGCTCAAGATTTACCATTCATAGAGATCGCAATAGATGAACAGTGGGTGGAGTATTTTTCCAAGGTCTATAAGCAGGAACTGACAGGAAGTGAAACGATAAACGCATTAACACGCAAGGGAGATAGTAATTTAGACAACTACCCGATAGACCTATGTTACACACTTGACGAGGTCATTTCTGCAATAACTGCTAGTAAGGGAGGGAAGGCTCCCGGTCCAGACGGCGTGCCAGTAGATCTCTTTAAAGCAAATATACCACTATGGGGCCCTATTCTGACTCGGGTACTAGCGGCATGTTGCTCTACGGGTTTCATGGAGACTTGGTCGGAGTCGTTACTGGTCCCTATATTTAAAAAGGGCGATAGACAGAACCCAGCCTGTTATCGCCTAATATCTTTGCTGGATTCTCTGGCTAAGGTGGTGGGCCGGACTGTTCTTAACCGACTGCAAGACTGGGCAGAAGACAAGAATATCCTCTCAGATCTACAATTTGGCTTTCGCGAGAGGCTAGGCACACTGGAACAAGGACTAAACCTAAATATCACGATAGGGAAGATTACGCGATCTAAACAAGGGAGGTTATACCTCGCATTTATTGACCTCACGGCAGCGTTTGACTGCGTGGTCCATGACAGATTATGGAACATCTTAATTGAGATGGGGTGGAAACTCCCCTCATCCATTTCTTGAGACATCTTTATGGGAACCCAATTGCAAGAGTCAGGTATGGAGTAAAGGGTGAATGCACTGCACCTTTTAACGTGGAGAGGGGGGTTAGACAGGGTTGCGTCCTCGCACCTTTTCTATTTACATTATATACCAATGGCCTAGAACGCACAATGGTGGAAAGGGTCTGGACTTACCACAAATAAACAACCGCCTCCTTCCCGCCATCCTCTACGCGGACGATGCAGTGTTGATGGCAAGGACACAATTGGGACTGCAAAGGGCTCTTACAGTTTATGCAGAGTATATGGACAACTTGGGACTGAAAGTAAATACGACTAAAACCTTCATCATGAGGTGTGGGAGAGGTAGCGCCAAATGCAGAGACATGTTCATTGGTAATAGTAAGGTGGATTTTACCAAGACATTTCCCTACCTAGGCATCTTATTTGACGACAAGGGGACATGGTCCCAAGCTGTAAAAAACAGAAGCTTGCTCTTTATGAAATCGACGGCTGCTTTGACCAATTTCGCCAGGAAACTGGGAAGAAGACCGTTGAGATGCTGCAAATCTACCAGGCGAAATGTGTCAGTATGGCAACATACGGCGCTGGAGTCTGGGGCTACCGAGATATAAAACCCATCCAGCAGGTTGAGAATACCTTCTTAATATTTCTCCTGGCGGTTCCAGGCAGTACCTCAAATTATATTTGCCACTCCGAGCTAGGGTTACCTTGTATATCAGATTTGATAAAATGCCAACCGCTCCTTTTGTGACACAGGATCTGGACTTCTTTAAAGACCACATTAAATCGCGAAATTCTAAAAGACAGCCTTAAGTTGGACAGGGCGTTGGATATCTCGTGGTTAAAATTTATAAAGGATTTTACCAACGATCTTGGCCATCGCGAATATTTTAACGATCCTGGTTCTATAAGTTCTGTCTCTGGAAAAGATCTTAAAAAGCTCTGTATGACACACCTGGAAGAGAATAGGTTTGAGGACGAGGCAATCAAACCCTCGGTCCAGTCCAATCAGTTGATGCTGATCACTTTTGGGATGCAACCCTACCTCGAAATGATATTAAGTTCCTATGATAGATTCGTATTAACGCGCTTTAGATTCAGTACTTTCCATCACTTAGTAAGCTTTCCTAAAATGAACGACTGGGCTATAGAATTGAGTAGATGTCCTTGTGATGACCAGGCCCAGCAATCAACTAGCAAAACCAAAGGGGATGATGGACGGAGTGTTGAACATTGCAAGCACTCACCCCCAGTCAACTGATCTGGGTTTAATCCATCATCATTCTTTAGCTCACTCCGCCACCCCAGTTCAGACAAGGCCATATGCAAATCAGTCTGACCCTGTGCCTCATGGGAACAGTCCAGCCCGAACTGCCAAGCCATGTCTTCCCTGGACCGGAAACAAGCATCCTGGGACCGGTTTCTGGCTTATAGCCATCATCAGCCAGGCTATCTTGAATCCAGTGGCAAAGTGAGCAAGGGACCCACGTCTGGGCATACCCTACCAACTTAGGGCGAACATAGCAAAACCAAAGGGGATGATGGACGGAGTGTTGAACATTGCAAGCACTCACCCCCAGTCAACTGATCTGGGTTTAATCCATCATCATTCTTTAGCTCACTCCGCCACCCCAGTTCAGACATGGCCATATGCAAATCAGTCTGACCCTGTGCCTCATGGGAACAGTCCAGCCCGAACTGCCAAGCCATGTCTTCCCTGGACCGGAAACAAGCATCCTGGGACTGGTTTCTGGCTTACAGCCAACATCAGCCAGGCTATCTTGAATCCAGTGGCAAAGTGAGCAAGGGACCCACGTCTGGGCATACCCTGCCAACTTAGGGCGAACATAGTAAAACCAAAGGGGATGATGGACGGAGTGTTGAACATTGCAAGCACTCACCCCAAGTCAACTGATCTGGGAGTAATCCATCATCATTCTTTAGCTCACTCCGCCACCCCAGTTCAGACATGGCCATATGCAAATCAGTCTGACCCTGTGCCTCATGGGAACAGTCCAGCCCGAACTGCCAAGCCATGTCTTCCCTGGACCGGAAACAAGCATCCTGGGACCGGTTTCTGGCTTACAGCCATCATCAGCCAGGCTATCTTGAATCCAGTGGCAAAGTGAGCAAGGGACCCACATCTGGGCATACACTGCCAACTTAGGGCGAACATAGCAAAACCAAAGGGGATGATGGACGGAGTGTTGAACATTGCAAGCACTCACCCCCAGTCAACTGATCTGGGTTTAATCCATCATCATTCTTTAGCTCACTCCGCCGCCCCAGTTCAGACATGGCCATATGCAAATCAGTCTGACCCTGTGCCTCATGGGAAAAGTCCAACCCGAACTGCCAAGCCATGTCTTCCCTGGACCTGAAACAAGCATCCTGGGACCGGTTTCCTGCTTACAGCCATCATCAGCCAGGCTATCTTGAATCCAGTGGCAAAGTGAGCAAGGGACCCACGTCTGGGCATACCCTGCCAACTTAGGGCGAACATAGCAAAACCAAAGGGGATGATGGACGGAGTGTTGAACATTGCAAGCACTCACCCCCAGTCAACTGATCTGGGTTTAATCCATTATCATTCTTTAGCTCACTCCGCCACCCCAGTTCAGACATGGCCATATGCAAATCAGTCTGACCCTGTGCCTCATGGGAACAGTCCAGCCCGAACTGCCAAGCCATGTCTTCCCTGGACCGGAAACAAGCATCCTGGGACCGGATTCTGGCTTACAGCCATCATCAGCCAGGCTATCTTGAATCCAGTGGCAAAGTGAGCAAGGACTGTTCCCATGAGGCACAGGGTCAGACTGATTTGCATATGGCCATGTCTGAACTGGGGTGGCGGAGTGAGCTAAAGAATGGTGATGGATTAAACCCAGATCAGTTGACTGAGGTGAGTGCTTGCAATGTTCAACACTCCGTCCATCATCCCCTTGGTTTTGCTATGTTCGCCCTAAGTTGGCAGAGGTATGCCCAGACGTGGGTCCCTTGCTCACTTTGCCACTGGATTCAAGATAGCCTGGCTGATGACGGCTGTAAGCCAGAAACCGGTCCCAGGATGCTTGTTTCCGGTCCAGGAAGACATGGCTTGGCAGTTCGGGCTGGACTGTTCCCATGAGGCACAGAGTCAGACTGTTTGCATATGGCCATGTCTGAACTGGGATGGCGGAGTGAGCTAAAGAATGATGATGGATTAAACCCAGATCAGTTGACTGGGGGTGAGTGCTTGCAATGTTCAACACTCCGTCCATCATCCCCTTTGGTTTTGCCCTTTGGTTTTATTTTGTAAGTTTTATTCAATTCAAAGAAGGCGATGGATCTTACCTATTTTAAAAGAAATGGGCATGAGACAATGTAGACCAGCTTTTATAGGCCTGCAATTTTTAGGATAATGAACATCCTATAAAATCAATCACGTCATTTTTAAAATGTAAAGTGAAATGCAGAAAAACCATTTTCATTTGAAACTTGCCCTTTATCCACTTCAACTGAAATGAAATCACTGTGACCATATCTAACTGTATCCCTTTTTTATTGTGTAAATTACTCCGTAAATTTTATCTCGTAAGCTTTTTTTTTTTTTTATGTTTATTGAAATTTTGTGCAGTAAACAAGAGACGATGACATATTTCAAACAATATCATCTGCTTGTGACAATCAAGGAAATAGACATCGCAGCACCATTTAGAAAAGAAATAAAAAAAAGACAGTATGGCAAACACTTGGAAGGTCCCACCTTCAGAATGACAGAGTACGCTCTTCCGCCTGAGCTTGTTTTGTTTTTGGGCTGTGGATAAGGTCGGAAGGACAATATGGTCTACATCCGTTAGGAGACATTCAATAGGGTGGGACCATGTTCAGGGGGGCAAGTCGATTTGGGGGGGGCGTCGTCAGTTTCAGCATCCTCCGAGGTCGTCTTTCTCATCACATACAGGGTCCAGAAGTTCTTTGGTCTGTTGCGAGGTGGCAACAATTCACTGTAATTTTCCGTCTGGGTGCAACAGAACAGCATGTCTTTTGACCGCTGAGCTATCGTGGGGGTCGGGCCACGAAGCCAGCAGATCGCAACACATCTCCTAGCTAAAAGAAGTGCCATGTCCACCAGTCGTCTGAGTGCCTTAGGGAGAGGCTTAGAGTACCCCAGTAAAGCTAGGAACGGGTCGGGGGTCAGCTTCAGGTCTGAGATCCGATTTATTTCTGTAAAGACGTGTCCCCAGAAACGAGCAACCCCTGGGCATGTCCAGGCTAAGTGGAAGAAGTCCGCGATTTTCTCCCCGCATCTTTCGCACTGAGGATCCTCACGCAGCCCATAACGGTATAGGCGTTCCGGCGTATAGTAAACCCTATTTAAGTATTTAAAATGAACAAGTCTATGGCGCCCATTCAGCGAGACCATTTTGGTGCTCATGCAGCAGTATAGCCATTTGTCATCCGTAAGTTCCACTTGCAGGTCTCGCTGCCAGGCTAGCCGCGGTTTGGTGTAATCGCCACCCCTAGTAGACAGTGAGATGCAGTAAATTAAGGACACCAGCTTAGCAGGAGTTTGCGCTCTAATGACCGCAGTTAGAGCCAAGACTTCAGGGGGTTCCGCCATATCCTCCCCCAATAGGTCCCTGAGGGCATGTCAAAGTCTGTAAAATTGGTATTGCGCAAGAGGCGTCGGCACCACCTCTCCGCCAGACATATCGTCCCATGAGCGGACAGTACCTTCCGCAAAAAGGTCCCCCACAGTGTGTGCGTTTAGCGTCTGTAATGCAGTTGTAACCCCCCTATCCTTGCACGGAGCAAGCCAGTGGCACCAATCAAGACGGGCCATCGGAGAATACAAAATATTGCCCGCCTGGGCGGCCAATAGATAATGCCAGGCATGCGTGACCGAATTGAGGGAATCCATTATACCCGAGCGCCTATCAGGAGGCATAAACTGCAAGGACGGGAGAGGCTTAGGGGCAGCGACTATTGTCTCAATCCGTACGTGCGGAATTTCAGGGGGTCCATGTATCCAATGATATGCGTGGGAACTTTGAGCTGCTCTATAATATAATTCCAGATCAGGAGCTCCCAGACCCCCCATCGAGTATGGCAATGTCAGTATCTGCCAGGCAACACGTGCCTGCTTGCCCGCCCAGGCCAAATGTATCATTAGGGATTGAAGGCGCTGGAAGAATAACCGAGAAAGAACCATGGGTACATTCGTAAAGAGAAAGAGGAAGCGCGGTAGCACGACCATTTTCATTAGGGACAATCTGCCCATCAATGATAGAGGGAGGCGCACCCACCTGTCAATATCCTCTTCCAGCCTGGAAATAGCAACTCCATAGTTCTCCCTGTGGACAACCTCGGAGTTGGTGTGCAACCTGATCCCCAAGTACCGCACCGCATCCGTAGACCACTGCAGGGGGTATTCGGGCTCAAAGGGCACCGAGGCTGGGGTAAGGGGAAACATGATGGATTTGCCCCAGTTGACTCTCAGGCCGGACAGGGAGCCAAAGAGGACCACCTCACGCAAGACCGGAGAAAGGTTGGTCTCAGGATCCCTAACGTAGAGCAGTGTATCATCCGCATATGTGGAGACAATTAAACGGTAGTTTGGAAAGCGAATTCCCCTTTGACTATGCCATTCCCGTAGTGCACAAGCCAGGGGCTCCGCAGTCAGGGCATAGAGTATTGGAGATAAAGGGCAGCCCTGTCTCGTGCCCCTAGAGACTCGTATGGGATTAGTGACCAGGGAGCCAATCTTGATACGCGCTGTGGGGGAAGTGTACAGCACAGCTAGGAGTTGCAAGACCACCTCTCCGACCCCCATGCGGCTGAGGACCTGCCTCATGAAGGGCCATTCGACCGAGTCGAATGCCTTTTCCATGTCCAAAAATACCGCGATAGCCGGTACCTCCGGCTTTGTGTGTTGTAGGGCAGCAAAGACGGTACGTAGATTATACGTCAGGTTTCTGCTGGGCGCAAAACCGGCCTGCTCTGGGGCCACCAAGGTCGTGACAAGTGGTGTCAGACGATTGGCGAGGAGTTTCGCAAAAATGTTTGCGTCCACATTCATTAGGGACAGGGGCCGATACGAGGCGCAGTCGTCCGGTGGCTTTCCCGGCTTGAGGATAGCCACTAGGATCGCCTCCCGCATAGTCGGGGGCATCTCTCCCGTGGTACACATATCCTCGAACAGTGTGAGCAGATGCGGCAGCAGAAGATCAATGAACGCCTTATAAAATGCGACCGTGAGGCCATCGCTCCCCGCTCTCATGTCCGAGAGGGCTAAAGTTATTTCTTCCCGTGCGATCGGGCGCATTAGGAACTCCCGGTGCCAGTTGGACAGCCACGGGAGCTTTATATGAGTCAGATAATCCAATATTTGGTCATCGGGACTGCTGCCGCGGGAGGAGTAGAGGTCCGCGTAATATTCCCGGAATAACTCCGCCACTTGGGCCTCCGTTAACGGAGGGTCCCCGGGTTGTGCTCTGATTTCTGGGATCGCTGTGTTATCTCTGCGTTGCCGGAGGAGTTGCGCCAGGACCGCCCCTGGCCGTTCGCCCTCACCGTAAGAGCGGGCAGTGGCGTATTTCCCAAGATGTTTAATTTCTGCGTCGGCCTCCTCATGGTATTCCCGAAGTGTCTGCGCTATTTCTAGGTTAAGTGCTTCACTCTGGGTCGCAATCTGGGAGGCCTCTAGGGCTTTTATCTTACGCTCCAAATCAGCCAGCCGATTTCTAATCGCTTTGAGAACCCCCGCATGTTTAGATATTGTTACCCCCCTGATATATACCTTAAACGCCTCCCATATTGTTTGGAAGGAGTCAACTGAGCCCACGTTGGTCTCAAAAAATGTTTCAATGGCCGTGGCAAGTTCATCCTTGAAAACGGCATCAAGGAGAGAGTAGGGCGGGAAGCGCCACAGGAAGGGGGGGATTCGCTTCTTGGTGGAGGCGAGTACCAAGAGCAGGGGCGAATGATCAGAATAAGTGCGTGGTAAAATCGTACAATTACGAATGTGTGGCGACAGGTGTCGTGAGGTGAACCAGTAGTCAATTTGGGTGTGTACATTGTAATACGCAGAGTAATGGGTATACCCACCCTGACTCGCATGTTTGAGCCGCCAAACATCACACACATCTAACCCAATCAAGGATGTCTCCACAACTCCAGCCGCAGCCGAGGGGTGCCGGTCCGGTCCGTCCGACCTGTCTAACGCCGGGTCCCTAACAAAATTAAAATCCCCCCCCCCACAGGATCCGTTCCTGAGCGTAAGGTTGGGTCAGGGCCGTCAGATGAGTGTAGAAATCTGGGTGGTCATAATTAGGGCCATAAACATTTAAAAGAAGTAGCTCCAGTCCCTTACCACTGCATTTAGAGAGGACAAACCGACCCTCCCGATCTGTCTCCAGAGGCGTCAGACAGAACGACGTCTTCGGGTTAACCCACGTCAGGACACCCCTAGCATGAGTAGTGAAGCCAGCGACGTGTACATTTCCTAGCAGCTCTTTAGTACGCAAGATGGGACTGTCTAAAGGAAGGTGTGTCTCCTGTAGGAGGGCGACATCCACCTTATGCCTGTATAGGTAGCTCAGAATTCTACGGACTTTCCTGTAGTCATTAAGATCACGGACATTCCAAGTAAGCAGGGCCCTGAGTCTAGAGGGTTATCATGTCTAGGCTCAGCTGTGTCTGTCATAAGGGAGTATACAACCTAGGTACAACAGTGTCGATCTCGTCCGGGCTACACAGTAATATTGTCGCATGTCATGGATTGTCACTGCAAGAAATACACCTAAAAACAGTCTCAACATGTTCCCACCCCCACCCGCGTCAGGCCTAATGCAACGGAGCCTGTGCATTGCAAATCCCCCACAAATATTTCGGCACTTGGAGGCAAACTCCTCAATTAAGCACTGTGCCAATTCACAACACAAACCCCACCCCTCCCCCACCCACGCCTGCCCATCCCCAACTTGGCTGCGGTACCACCCCTCCCACCAAAAAGCCCCCCGCCCACCCCCAACAGAACTATACATCCCCAGTGTGATTCACGCAGGGGTGGATGTAGCTCACTCAACAAAAAGAGGGATGTGGTCCGTGTAAGGCCGCACTCCGTACCCCGTCACAAGAATAGTTTGCAACTGCAAAAAGGTGTATGGTACCAGAGCCCAGGGACCATCCAATAACCACTGCGGCAGGCGGGACCCCGGCCCCATGCTATGTTCTATGAGAAGTTCAACCCGGGAGTATATACCAGGGCCGTGCCAGCCCCGTCTCCAAACGAAGTTAAGACTCAAGCTGGGCAGTATTTGACAACTCCCTCCCGGCAACCATCTCTCTGGAATCAAGGGGCCCCATATATCTCAATCAAGCAACGGAGCCCGCCCAACCACAATTCAGGCCAGCAGAGACAACAGAAGAAAAGGGTCCATACCTACTACCCCAGACACAGTTCCAGCATTGCAACACTCCCTCCCACCCAGGGGTATTAGTGCATACTCATCAGGTAGTGACACCAAGGTGTAATTAGTCCTGTTCGTCCAGAAGGCCGCCTGTCTCCCCATCTAGCAGATGTATCTCCGGACTTTGCCGCTTCTCCTTCATCCAGTCTTTCAGCACCTTCTGCAGGGCCTTTGGGTCTGTAAAGATAAGGGAGCGACCGTGCCTGATCACCCGTAGTTTCGCTGGATATAACATGGCGTAGTCCGCTCCAAGTTCACGAAGTTGTCTCTTCATGGGGGCGAACAGGCGTCGTGCTTCCTGGACTCGGACCGTGAAGTCTGGAAACAGGGATATCGTCGACCCCTCAAAGCGCAGCGGTTGTTTCTCACGGGCCAGCTTCAGCGCGACATCTCGATCCCTGTAATTAAGCAACTTTGCTATAATCGGCCTAGGGGCAGCTCCCGGTGCCGGACGCGGGCCCAAAGAGCGGTGCGCCCTCTCCACAACAAACATATTGGAGAACGAGGTTTCGCCCAGCAGTGATTTCAGGAGCCTCTCCATGAAGAGCTCCATATTGCCCGTTTGGGTTGATTCCGGGAGGCCCGTAATGCGGAGATTACAGCGCCTAGAGCGTGCTTCCAAGTCCTCTGTTTTGTCCTGCAGGACTTGAAGGACCCTGCCCAGCTGTTTATGTTCAGTGTCCAGGGCAGTCTGGGCCTCCTCCGTCTCCGTCAGTCTGCGCTCCGACATGTCGAGCCGTTCAGCATGTTTGTCCAGCCTTTCAGCCATGCGGTCCATTCTATAGGACAAGGAGTCCATCTTTGTGCCGAGAGAGGTAATACCCCCCTGGAGATTCTTCTCCGTGGCTAATAATAAGCCGCGGATGTCTTGACTTGTGTCTGTGGCAGCCTGGTCCTGCCCCCTTGCTCCATCCTCGATAGTGGCGTCACTGGATTTGGACCTCTTCTGGTCGAACGACAGCTTCGGCTGCGCTCTGTCCACTCGTCCCATCTTGTCTCCCCGTGGGTGCACTTTCGTTCGCGTCACCGCACCCGTGCGCTAGGGCAGCTGCACCTTCAATTCCACGTTACCGCGACAGGGACTTCAGGATCAGTCGGTGATGTCGCCGTCGCACTCCCGGCTATGATAGCCCCCACCGGGACTCCGGCCCTCCAACCTCCGGCAGGGAGGGCCTCCACCCTTCAGAGCAGGCACAGATGTCGCAAAATGGTGGCGTGTCACAAGCCTCTTAATGGGCGCCCACGGGGCTCAACACCCCAGTAATAGGGTCGACCCGCTCACCACCAGCTAGGCCTTTAAGTCCTCCCTCCCGGGGGGGACCGCGCCACAACGCTCCACAGGTCAGGCCTCACAGGGGCAGTCTGAGGGTTCCAAGGGTACTCCAGTGCCCGCTTCCCAACAGGAGTGCGGCTGACAATCGATAAGGGTGTCCCCCGTCTCCTCGCTGCACCCCCGCCAGTCAGTAGGATGGGCACAGCGCGCCCCAAGCCGGCCGGGCCTTCACCCCAGGTAATGTCAGTTAGTAGGACTGATAGTGCGCCCCTCACAAAATGGCGGCCGTTGTCCGGTCGGTCCGCCAAGGATCGCAAGGCTCAGCAGGGGCTGCGAGGACAGTGGACAACACCCTCCTCGCGTCCACGCCCTGACCGGACCTCCAGTGGGACAGCAATACCCCTGGTGCAGACAGGACCCAGACCGCCGGGGTGATCAAACTTTGTAGCCCAGGCAGCCCAGCACCTCAGGGGGGACTTCACTCACGGAGCCGCTGTCACGGGGCAGTTGCAGACCTTCAGGGGACCGCCGCTCCAATCGGCTCTCCACTCACCGGAACGTTGGACGGCCGGACGCCACTCGAGGCCACAGGTCACCGCTCTATCCCCAGGGCCGCCTCCCGCGATGCAGCAGTCACGTCTCCGCCAACTCTCTGCGAGCCGTGCCCTGCCAGCACGCCAGGCGCAGCCCTCGGTCGGCCCCGTACTCCTCGATCGTCGGGAGCCCCGAGTCCCAGCCGGAACGGGCGTCGGCGTCAGGAGTCTCCGCCTCGGTATGTGAGCCGCACTTTAGTTTCACCCGCGGCGCAGCACGTCCAGAGGGCTCAGTCGTCGGCTCGGCGGGCGCGGCAGCGCCGCCTCCGGCGTCCAGGGCCCAAGCCGCCCAGCGCCTGCGGAGCTTCGTACCCCGCACAGGGGGCAGCCAGGGAAGCCGCACCACGTTCCTCCGATGGCAAGCGATCTCAGGAATCTAGAGATCCCTTCTGCTCAACCGAGCTGTGTCACAGTTGCAGGATATTTGGCGGATCTTGTAACGGAATCACGGAGCTATCGGCTCAAGCGGCCGTCTTGGTCGCGAGCTAGCTCAGCCCCCCCCCTCGTAAGCTTTTTTAACATATATGATAATTAAATGTTTTTTAATTTTATGCTTTTATGATTTTACGACAAAAATTGAATGAAGCTTGTTCGGAGTCTGATTCTGATTCATACATAAATAATTAAACCGTAACATTATTTTTTTGGCAGCTGGTACCAAGCATACTAGATTTAACTGATCATAACAGTTTGATCAAAGTTAAAGCTAGAATTTGTAGTTTGCTTTCAACGCATTACATCTTTAAAGTCAAGTTATTGAAATAATTTGTTTTTTTCCAGTACAAAACTGTACGATTTCTTTCATCAGAGGTGACCTGATATAAATGTTATATTTACATAAATGGTATATTTTGAGCTCTCCAAAACAGGCAGACACTGTTGTAACAAGTGGCCGTTCTCCCACTTTTTGGCACTTGTTGAGTAAAGAAGTAGAATGGGACTGCAGAGACCGATACTTCATTAAAAACCAGACAATACTGAATTCAGGAAAGGTGTCACATCAATTTTCCCCACTATACCATTTATTAAACATAAATAAATTCAAAAATGTAGAAAAAAATGACTTTTGAGAGAAGGGGGACACCTGCTGGGGCTGGATTATAGAAGTGCCCCGGGTGTAAAAACGCCCGCTTTACGCGCCCCCAGGGCACTTTGGTATTACAGAAGGGCCCTTCTGTAATACCGAAAGCATTGGCGCACATACAGGGCCAGCGCTTCCTCAAGTGGGCGCAGCATACATAATACGGCCCCTGATCTACACGTTTGTGGTACATGCAATGCCTCTAAGTCTGTGCGTGTGAAACGGTTTCGCTATAAGAACATTATCCTTAATATGGCGCGGGAAAATCCGAAATCATTTTGAATACTAATGACCTCAATATTAAGCACATCTGAACTTCATGGATTGGCCACTTGCCCATTTTCAAAAGTTGGAGGTTCCCATAATGCTATAAACCCTTAGGGCCGTTTTGCGAAAAATAGATGTTACTCCATATTTGCATATGAAAATACCAATAATTTATTAGCAAACAACATGTCAGCAAGGAATGATTAGGCATTCTATATCCCCACATTCCTCCATATATGACCAGTGTGTCAGAACAAGGTGGATGGAAGGCTATATTCATTGATTCATTCATTCATTATTTGAACAGAGCAGTGTGCACCATAAAGGGCAATTTGGTACGAGGCAGAACAAGGGAGGTGCTTGATGAAGAGAGAGCTAAAATCCATAGTAGTTGAGACTGACCGGGTCCATTGTACTCACTGTGTATAGTCATTGCAATGATTATTTGCACTGTGACTTTTATTTGTTTAACTGTTTTTGTAAAATCTATTGAACTTTTTTTTTTTTTTTTAATGGAGATCTACCTATAAATGTGCAGATTTGCAGACCCAAATTTGGAACTGTGAATTTTATGAGAAAAATATTGACATTTATTTTACTTTTGTGGGCAGTATCTCACACTCTCTGACCTTCTCCTGCTCCGCACGTCTTCCCTGGGGCGAGGGGATGCTCCCCTAATCTGCTTATGCCTGCCATCCTGTAATGGATCCTGCAATAAAAATGTTCAGCTGCTCCCAGCCTATCACATTGCTCAGATCTTTAAATCCTCTGAGAATTTACAAATCCTGCACTGAACACAGGCATAATTTTTTTATTTTTCAAATGTATTATCTTCAAGGGATTTGAGGAGTCAAAACCTGAGAGATCTGTGAACTAATGGTCCAATCAGCTCTAATATTCAGTTCAAAACCCACTCATTGCTTTTTTGTAATACAAATATCTCAAAGGGTACTCAACTGACTTACACTAAACCACACAAGAGCACACTTTGAGTAAAGTTCTAGTTACGGCCCAAATTGAGTGTAATTCTGTTAATTGTCTTTTTGCTGTGAGCAAGTTTTCTTAGGGGAGTTAAATAACATTAAGAAAAGCTCATTAAAAGATGCACCCTCTTTTTCGTTTGTCCTTAGGCACAGGCCTCCCAAAAGTCTCACCCCATTAACAGATGCTCTACATGCAGCAACCAACTTCCTACCTAACAAAAAACAAGCATATAATCACTCCTGTCTTCTCAAGCCATAACTGAATGCCTTTAGATGTCAAATATTTATGTAAATTAGCTAGCCTGACTACAAAGCTGTCCACCTCCACATCCTAAATTATTTAAACAACAAACTTGGTCTCAGGAGGAGACAGGTTGCTTAGAAGCAGAAAGAAACTGTTACCCAACAATCCATGCGTCAGAAAATTAATTACACTTTCGAGATTTTTCTCAGGACATGCCCTCAGAATTTGAAATGCCATCTCAGCTCACATCAGGAATGGACACTTCTTCATCTTCAAGAAAGCTACTGAGATACTTAATTAAACGCAAGCGTTGGAAAACACCTGATACAGGTAAGATCTCTTTTTTTGCAAAGTTTATGAATTTATTGACATTCAATACAAAGAAGGTATTACAGTAACACAAAGCGGATAATACTTTAAACATTGCATAAAGGCTATAAAAATAGTGTCTGCATTGGAAAGATGTACAGGTTATGCACACATCTGTACAATATAAAAAACCTTTCAAAAGATCCAGGGGTGGTGACGAGGGGTAGGGGACAGTAGGGCATAGAGGAATACGGAAGGGCGGGGTACTCATTATGGGGTCAGTGTCAAAGTATATGTGCAGGACCATGAAGAAGAGAACTCTCTCTGCGGGCCCACAAGTTAGCCCATTGTGTGGATGGTTTAGCCATGAAGCATTTCCAAGTACCCATTAAGAAAATCATGAACAAGAATAGGTGGTTTCATGGGAGGGGGGGGGGGGCATTGTCTCCCACCATGAAGGACTCCCATATTGCATCAAAGACATGCAATTAATCGTTACGTATGTAGGTAGTTTGCTCTTGATGACAAGATACCCTATGAAGTTCAATCAGCCACTCGACATGTAGGAGTGGTGGGTTGTCACCAGTGCTGGAGTAAGCACAGCTTGGACACTGGGAGTGAGGTTGCCATTCAATGATGCACAGGTGTCATCAGGTCATGGAGAGTGGCTAGCTGGAGAGAGGGGTTGTTGGAAAGTCATCCTGTGCCCTGGGCACCCCCCAACTTTTTGCTGACTGGAACTGGTGGTAACTGACTCTAACTGACCCTGGGCTCTGTTTAACCAGGCCCAGGGCCAGTGCCATGCTGAAACACTTAGATAACAGTAAAGCACCTACATACACTAGGGTACACTTTGGGTTGGGGTACCCCTGTAATTGGCATGACCTACCCCATGAGCCCCTAGTATATAATAGGGCAGGGGATTGAAACTACCTAGAAGTCCCCAGTATCCTGGGGCATGGCAGTTTAGAGGCCAGCAGCCTTTTTGCACTTGCATGTGTGCACTGCTGAAGCCTGTGGTCAGTTTAAAAGCAGCTCTGGGTGCCAGGACTGCTCTTAAACATGCAAATTGTGGCCAAACTCGACTTTGGGGTTTGGGGCACTTAAAACTAGTCAACCTAAAATGTTTTTGCATAATAATGACCCCCAGGGTCTCCCTAGGTATCCCAGGGGTGGGGGGTCAGGTATCTATAAGGTAGACCCTTATAAAATGAGTTTATAAATGCCCTGGGTTAAGTGAAATTCACATTTCACTCTCCCCATTGTTTAAAGTGCTACCCAAATTCGACTTTGATGCTGGGGGCACTGGGCCTGGAGGATCTGCAATATTTTTACAGATTCAACACCCCTAGGGTCTCCCTAGGTGACCTATGGGGTGGGGGTCCTGTGAAAATAAGCCAAGTACTTATAAAATATGTTTTTGTAGGTCCTGGTGCTGGAAAAATGGCCCACGTCATTTTTCCCATTGCAAACCCCATGGCCCATAGGATAACATGGGGAAAGTTATTAAACAATAACTATTAACAGGACAGGGATAAAGATTCCATTCAAAGACTCACTAGAATGGTATGGATAAATCCTACAATATGATGTTATTGAATTTTTCCCAAAGTGAACAGACAAGAAGTTATAACACTTTCTTAGTTGTAGTTCCAAATCCAGCCTGCCAGTGCTCTGCCCTGATTGGTCAGAGTTAAGAGGATTAGCCAGCCTGCCTGAAGAGGTGATAAAGATCCCCTGGGGTCAGCCAGATGGACTGGGAGGGCAGTGAGCTGTTCTGCAGGAATGCCAGGCCAGGGGGAGGGGTCGTAAACAATGAGCTTCAAAGGGGCAGAGCCCAGAGCAGTGTCATTAACAGCTTTGAACCCCCACCCCAGCCAGATGGCAGGATTAAGGAAGGTATGTGCAGATGTAGGGAGGAGAGGCTAGGTTAATTAGCCAACTCAGTGGGAGTGTTTAGCCAGCTCTTACCTCCTTGCTGGAAAATCAGCCATTATGGATTTGGAAGCTTTGTTGCACTCTGGGATAAAATAATGCCACACTCTGCAGGAAGTAGTCACTCAAGTGGGCAGTTACCCTACTCCTATTGGTGAAGCTTGACCTCCTGGATGACCCAGAGACTGTGGAATAAGTATCTGAGAGAGGCCCAGCCCCTCAGATCTGCTGCTTGAAACTGAAGAAAGCAAGACTGGCCCTGCTGGAACTTCTGCTGTGCAAAGACTTCTAAGGCCTGACCTCTGGAGACTGCACCCCCTGAAACTACAGCTTTGTGGACTAACTGTGCTGAGTAAAAGAACTCAAGAGTGGACTCCCTGCAAGCTACAGGTTAACAGAGCTCATCTGGACCCTCACCACCAAGAATCACCAACCTGGGGAGCTACCAGTGGGTTTCTAAGGGTGACGTCCAGTGCATTGTGGGAATTGAAGTCCTCAACTTTCAAGGACCATCTTGGAGCTTCCAGACCCTTGGAGTAAGTTTGAGACACTTTGGGACCCTTTGAGGAACTTCAGGAAGAAGTTCAGGAAGTTTGGGGAACTTTGGAGGAACTTTGGAAAAAGCTCCATAGGGGACCGACTCATCCTGGTCAGCCAAGCCGCCTGCCTTCAACCGCGAGCCGGCCAAGCCCACCAGGTTCGTCCCGCTAAAAGCTCCATCGCATCGACTTCCAGAGATTGACCGGGACTAGAGAAAATCTGAAGCCGGCGAACCCTCACCGGATCCGGCTACATGAGGAGCATCGAGGGACCCCAAGAGAAAAAGCTCCAGAAAAGCTTCTAAGTCCGCTCGTAAGAAAGTCGACCGGGATCAACCGCGAGCGCCAATCCGCCTGCCTTCCATCGCGTGTCGGCCTGGATTGTTGGATTGCCCCGCAGACGCGATCTTGAAAAAGTTTCTAAGTCCGCTCCAGGGAAGTTCACCGGGAGATCGTCGAAAGGCTGCCCGGCGGAGCCGCACCGGATCCGGACTGACGGAGAGCGTCGAGGGGCCTCGAGGAGAAAAGCTCCAGAAAAGTTTCTAAGTGCGAAGGTAAAAACATTGACCGGGACCTTCCGCGTGGAGTATCCGCTCAGGGCTCCATCGCGGTCGGCCTTAAACTTTGACTTTGGCCCGGTCTATCGCGAGGCTATGTCCCAATATGGTGCTATATGCTTCTAAGTGCTAGATTTTATTTAAACTTTGAAAATTCATATCTCCGGTTCCCTACATTGGATTTTTGTCGTTTTGGTGTCATTTTAAAGATAAAAATATTTCCTATTTTTATAAATTGGTGTTGGATTTTTATTATGTGTTGTGTCTTAATTATTTACTGAATTGGTGTTTTTGAATGCTTTACATACCTGTCTTTGAAGTTAAGCCTGTCTGCTCGCAGCCACGTTACCAGGGGTTGAGCATGGGAATAATTTTCTTAGACCTATGCTGAGTCCTATCAAGTGTTTGTGGTCTTATTACTAGTGGCAGACCTACATTTGCCCCTACCAATAACACACTTTCCAACATTTGGTGCTCAGCGGTGTGGATGTGGACTTGTGTTTAAAAAATACACCTTTCAGTAAATGAATTAAGATTATAAAAATCCTCTAAATTGCCTTAGAACAAAACTTTTGAGTTTGATTTTTGGAATTTGGACTAAACTGTTTTTAATCCATTGTTTTGATTTTTCCAATTGTTCTAAGTCTATTGTGCCTAGTGTTGTGACCCAAAACTAGGGAACCATGGAGTTGGACCTGGCTAAACTGTCCCAGTGTAAGTTGGCTGAGCTTAGGGAACAGTGTAGGCTTAGGGGGCTGCCTGCTTCCAAGAGGTATAGGAAGGCAGGGTTGTTTCAGTTTATACAAGCCCATGACCAGGCAGCTGAGGAGAATCAAGGGGGGTCGAGGGTGTCCCCCAACATCATCCCAAGAGAGGAGGATGATGCCTCTTCCATTATAACTAGTGTAAGCCAACAGAATCCTGATGGTGGGAGTGGGGAAGGGTCCCTTACTCAGGAACCACTACGGTCCCTTGCAGAGAGACAGCTTCAGGCTCAATTAGCTTTGATAGCTTTAGAGCAAAGGAAACTGGATTTGGCTGAGAAGAGGTGGGAGAAGGAGGAGAAGAGAAATGGTGGCAGCGAAAGCGAAGAAGATGCTGAGATGTCCAGGGGTGGCAGATTTGAACCTAAACTTCCAAAGGGTATTGTGCCCAAGTACACTGAGGGGGATGACATTGACAAATGGCTTGCAGCTTTTGAGAGGGCCCTTAAGATGAGTAGGGTCCACTCTAGGTATTGGGGTGCACTCCTGTGGGAGTTGATTCCAGTAGCTGGGAGGGATAGGCTCCTGACCCTGAAGGGAGAGGATGCAGAATCATACCAGCAGATGAAAGCCTGCTTAGTCAAGAGGTTTGGTCTGACTCCAGAGCAGTACAGGGTGAAGTTTAGGAACACCCAGAAATTGAATTCCAGGTCTTGGATAGACTTTGTGGATGTTTCAGTGAAGGCACTGGAAGGCTGGATTTGTGGTAACAAAGTGAGCACTTATGAGGGATTGTATAATTTGTTTTTGAAAGAACACATTTTGACTCATTGTGCAGAAGAGAAGTTACGCCAGTATCTAGTGGACTCTAAGCTGACAGACCCCAGAGAGTTGGGGGAGTCAGCTGATGAGTGGGTGAGAACCCGGGTTTCCATTCAGCACCAGGGGGTGACCAGAAGAAAGGAGGACAGGTCCCTCCCCAGGGGAAAGCCCAGGGAAATGAAGGTCAAAAACCTAAGGAGTCCTCCAAAGACCCACAAAAACCTGCACAAGGAGGGGGGCCCCGAGCCAACCCAAAACCCAAGGGAGGTGGATTCAGGGAAAGAATGGTAAATTCTTTGATCCCTCAAAAGTGGGTAAGTGCTTTGACTGTAACCAGCCAGGGCACAAGCAGGGAGATGCTGTCTGCACTAAAAGCTCCCCCTAAGGGGCCATCCACAGGGATTGCCAGTGTCAGTGTAGGGGTGGAGAGTGGTGCCCCAGTGGAGGGTAATCAGGTGGGGCAAGCAACCTTAGTGTCCCTGGGTGGGGTGAATATTGCAACCCTTACTGCCTTACCTCCAAACATGGATAAGTACAGGCAGAGGCCTAAAGTGAATGGGACTGAGGTGGAGGCTATCAGAGACACTGGGGCTAGTGTAACTATGGTCCTGGATGAGCTGGTGCCCCCGGAGAGTTTGTTACCTGGTGAGTTTCACCAGGTGACTTATGCAGACAGCACCACCAAACTCCATCCTATGGCTGTGGTGGATTTGGAATGGGGAGGTGTGACAGGCCCTATGAAGGTAGCTGTGTCAAAGGTGCTCCCAGTCCAGTGTTTACTGGGCAATGACCTTGAAGCCTCTGCATGGTCAGAGGTGGAGAGAGGACTCCATATGAAAATATTGGAGCTCCCTGAGTGGGTGTGTGCTGTGACTAGGTCACAGACTAGCCAGACGGGAGGGGCTGGACACTTGGACCCTGGAACAAAGGGCCAAGCATCCATGGACAAGGGTACTGGGCCTGGTGAGCCAGCCCAGGGAACTCCAGAGGTGCAGGCAGAATCTAACCCTGATGGGGAGGATCTGGCCTCTGAGGGAGGGACTCCATCCCTGCCAGAGCTTTCAGATTTGGCAGAACTGACAGGAGCAGGTGGACCCTCCAGAGAGGAGTTCAGTCAGGGACAGCGTGACTGTCCCACCCTTGAGGGCTTGAGGCGGATTGCTTCTAAGCAAGAGGAAGGGGATGACAGTGGGTTTCATAGAATCTACTGGGAAGATGGACTGCTTTATACTGAGGCCAGAAACCTCAAGGAGGGGGCCACCAGGAGGTTGGTGGTGCCCCAGAGGTACAGAGAGTTCATCCTGACTTTGGGTCATGACATCCCCTTGGCAGGACATTTGGGACAGATAAAGACATGGAACCGGTTGGTGAACCATTTCTACTGGCCCCATATGTCTGAAAAGGTAAAGGAGTTTTGCAGCTCCTGTGTCACCTGTCAGGCCAGTGGCAAGGCAGGGGGCAAGACAAAGGCTCCCCTAGTACCACTGCCAGTGGTTGGGGTTCCTTTTGAAAGGGTGGGGATGGACATTGTTGGTCCCCTGGACCCACCTACTGCATCAGGGAATAGGTATATCTTAGTGGTAGTCGACCATGCCACTAGATACCCTGAAGCCATACCTCTTATTGATGCTCCTGTAGTGCTCTGCAGTGGCTAGAGCACTACTTGGTGTGTTTACCAGAGTGGGTTTTCCAAAAGAGGTGGTGTCAGATAGGGGCACGAACTTCCTGTCCAGCTATCTGACTGCTATGTGGGATGAGTGTGGTGTAAACTACAAGTTCACCACCCCCTATCACCCACAAGCAAATGGTCTTGTTGAGCGATTCAACAAAACCCTGAAGGGCATGATAAATGGGTTGTCAGAGAAACTCAGGAGGAGATGGGATGTTCTCCTCCCATGCTTACTGTTTGCCTACAGGGAGGTGCCACAGAAAGGGGTTGGTTTCAGTCCCTTTGAGTTGGTGTTTGGACACCCTGTGAGGGGGCCATTGAGCCTGCTGAGAGAGTCTTTAGAGAAGCCTCTCAAAGAAGCAAAGGACAATGTGCTGGACTATGTGCTAGGCCTGAGAGCTAGAATGGCAGAGTACATGTACAAGGCAAACAGGAAACTGGAGGCCAGCCAGGAGCTCATGAAGCACTGGTATGATCAGAAGGCTACTATGCCTGAGTATACTCCAGGACAATTGGTGTGGGTGTTGGAGCCTGTGGCTCCCAGGGCCCTCCATGACAAGTGGAGTGGGCCCTATCCAATCTTAGAAAAGAAGGGTGAGGTTACCTATTTGGTGGACCTTGGCACCCCCAGGAACCCTCATAGGGTCCTGCATGTGAATAGATTGAAACCCCACCATGACAGGGCAGACATGACCATGTTACTGGTCACTGATGAGGGTGTGGAGGAGGAAACTGAGCCTGTGCCCGACCTCCTCTCCAATAATGTGCAAGATGGGTCAGTGGAGGGGGTGATACTCTCTCCCAAGTTGACAGACCAGCAGCACAGAGACTGTAAGCAAGTGCTGGAGCAGTTTGCTGGCCTGTTCTCTTTGACCCCAGGCATCACTGAGTGGTGTGTGCATCACATTGACACTGGTGACAGCCTACCTGTCAAAAATAAACTGTACAGGACATCTGACCATGTCAGAGCCAGCATTAAAGCTGAGGTTGCTAAGATGCTGGACTTGGGGGTAATTGAACCGTCTGAGAGTCCATGGGCCAGCCCAGTGGTGCTGGTACCTAAACCTAATCCTGAGGGGGACCCAAGGAGTTAAGGTTCTGTGTGGACTACAGAGGATTGAATGCAGTCACAAAGACTGACGCTCACCCTATACCTAGAGCTGATGAGCTCATTGACAGGTTAGGGGCTGCTAAGTACCTGAGTACTTTTGATTTGACTTCAGGTTACTGGCAGATTGCCCTCACTGATGGAGCAAAGGAGAGGTCAGCATTCTCCACCCCAGAGGGACATTATCAGTTCAAGGTAATGCCCTTTGGTTTAAAGAATGCACCTGCCACCTTCCAAAGGTTGGTGAACAGGGTCTTGTCTGGGTTGGAACAGTTCAGTGCAGCTTACCTGGATGACATAGCTGTGTATAGTTCTACCTGGGGAGATCACTTAAGCCACCTAAGGGAAGTGCTTCAGGCCATGCAGCAGGCAGGCCTGACTATTAAGGCAAGCAAGTGCCAAATAGGGCAGAGTTCTGTAGTGTACCTGGGCCACCTGGTAGGTGGGGGCCATGTACAGCCTCTCCAAGCTAAAATCCAAACTATTTTGGATTGGACAGCACCTGTTACCCAGACTCAGGTCAGGGCCTTCCTTGGACTGACAGGGTACTATAGAAGGTTTGTTCAAAATTATGGGACCATTGTGGGGCCCCTAACAGAACTGACTTCTAAAAAGAGGCCCAAGAAGGTGATTTGGACCCCAGAGTGTCAGAAGGCTTTTGACACTCTGAAAGCTGCTATGTGTTCAGCACCAGTGTTACTGGCCCCTGACTACACAAAGGAATTTGTAGTTCAGACCGATGCTTCAGAGCAAGGGATTGGGGCAGTGTTGGCACAACTAAATGAAGGGGGCCTTGATCAGCCAGTTGCCTTTATTAGCAGGAGGCTTCTTCCCAGAGAGCAGAGATGGAGTGCCATTGAGAGAGAGGCTTTTGCTGTGGTGTGGTCACTGAAAGAGTTGAGACCATATTTGTTTGGGACTCACTTCCGTGTTCAAACTGACCACAGGCCTCTCAGATGGCTCATGCAGATGAGAGGGGAGAATCCCAAGCTGTTAAGGTGGTCCATTTCCCTACAGGGAATGGACTTTACAGTGGAACACAGACCTGGGGTTGCCCATGCCAATGCCGATGGACTTTCCAGGTTTTTCCACTTAGCTGAGGAGGACTACCAGGGTATAGGTTAGTAACCCCTCACCTTTCGTTTGGGGGGGCTGTGTTGGAAAGTCATCCTGTGCCCTGGGCACCCCCAACTTTTTGCTGACTGGAACTGGTGGTAACTGACTCTAACTGACCCTGGGCTCTGTTTAACCAGGCCCAGGGCCAGTGCCATGCTGAAACACTTAGATAACAGTAAAGCACCTACATACACTAGGGTACACTTTGGGTTGGGGTACCCCTGTAATTGGCATGACCTACCCCATGAGCCCCTAGTATATAATAGGGCAGGGGATTGAAACTACCTAGAAGTCCCCAGTATCCTGGGGCATGGCAGTTTAGAGGCCAGCAGCCTTTTTGCACTTGCATGTGTGCACTGCTGAAGCCTGTGGTCAGTTTAAAAGCAGCTCTGGGTGCCAGGACTGCTCTTAAACATGCAAATTGTGGCCAAACTCGACTTTGGGGTTTGGGGCACTTAAAACTGGTCAACCTAAAATGTTTTTGCATAATAATGACCCCCAGGGTCTCCCCTAGGTATCCCAGGGGTGGGGGTCAGGTATCTATAAGGTAGACCCTTATAAAATGAGTTTATAAATGCCCTGGGTTAAGTGAAATTCACATTTCACTCTCCCCATTGTTTAAAGTGCTGCCCAAATTCGACTTTGATGCTGGGGGCACTGGGCCTGGAGGATCTGCAATATTTTTACAGATTCAACACCCCTAGGGTCTCCCCTAGGTGACCTATGGGGTGGGGGTCCTGTGAAAATAAGCCAAGTACTTATAAAATATGTTTTTGTAGGTCCTGGTGCTGGAAAAATGGCCCACGTCATTTTTCCCATTGCAAACCCCATGGCCCATAGGATAACATGGGGAAAGTTATTAAACAATAACTATTAACAGGACAGGGATAAAGATTCCATTCAAAGACTCACTAGAATGGTATGGATAAATCCTACAATATGATGTTATTGAATTTTTCCCAAAGTGAACAGACAAGAAGTTATAACACTTTCTTAGTTGTAGTTCCAAATCCAGCCTGCCAGTGCTCTGCCCTGATTGGTCAGAGTTAAGAGGATTAGCCAGCCTGCCTGAAGAGGTGATAAAGATCCCCTGGGGTCAGCCAGATGGACTGGGAGGGCAGTGAGCTGTTCTGCAGGAATGCCAGGCCAGGGGAGGGGTCGTAAACAATGAGCTTCAAAGGGGCAGAGCCCAGAGCAGTGTCATTAACAGCTTTGAACCCCCACCCCAGCCAGATGGCAGGATTAAGGAAGGTATGTGCAGATGTAGGGAGGAGAGGCTAGGTTAATTAGCCAACTCAGTGGGAGTGTTTAGCCAGCTCTTACCTCCTTGCTGGAAAATCAGCCATTATGGATTTGGAAGCTTTGTTGCACTCTGGGATAAAATAATGCCACACTCTGCAGGAAGTAGTCACTCAAGTGGGCAGTTACCCTACTCCTATTGGTGAAGCTTGACCTCCTGGATGACCCAGAGACTGTGGAATAAGTATCTGAGAGAGGCCCAGCCCCTCAGATCTGCTGCTTGAAACTGAAGAAAGCAAGACTGGCCCTGCTGGAACTTCTGCTGTGCAAAGACTTCTAAGGCCTGACCTCTGGAGACTGCACCCCCTGAAACTACAGCTTTGTGGACTAACTGTGCTGAGTAAAAGAACTCAAGAGTGGACTCCCTGCAAGCTACAGGTTAACAGAGCTCATCTGGACCCTCACCACCAAGAATCACCAACCTGGGGAGCTACCAGTGGGTTTCTAAGGGTGACGTCCAGTGCATTGTGGGAATTGAAGTCCTCAACTTTCAAGGACCATCTTGGAGCTTCCAGACCCTTGGAGTAAGTTTGAGACACTTTGGGACCCTTTGAGGAACTTCAGGAAGAAGTTCAGGAAGTTTGGGGAACTTTGGAGGAACTTTGGAAAAAAGCTCCATAGGGGGACCGACTCATCCTGGTCAGCCAAGCCGCCTGCCTTCAACCGCGAGCCGGCCAAGCCCACCAGGTTCGTCCCGCTAAAAGCTCCATCGCATCGACTTCCAGAGATTGACCGGGACTAGAGAAAATCTGAAGCCGGCGAACCCTCACCGGATCCGGCTACATGAGGAGCATCGAGGGACCCCAAGAGAAAAAGCTCCAGAAAAGCTTCTAAGTCCGCTCGTAAGAAAGTCGACCGGGATCAACCGCGAGCGCCAATCCGCCTGCCTTCCATCGCGTGTCGGCCTGGATTGTTGGATTGCCCCGCAGACGCGATCTTGAAAAAGTTTCTAAGTCCGCTCCAGGGAAGTTCACCGGGAGATCGTCGAAAGGCTGCCCGGCGGAGCCACACCGGATCCGGACTGACGGAGAGCGTCGAGGGGCCTCGAGGAGAAAAGCTCCAGAAAAGTTTCTAAGTGCGAAGGTAAAAACATTGACCGGGACCTTCCGCGTGGAGTATCCGCTCAGGGCTCCATCGCGGTCGGCCTTAAACTTTGACTTTGGCCCGGTCTATCGCGAGGCTATGTCCCAATATGGTGCTATATGCTTCTAAGTGCTAGATTTTATTTAAACTTTGAAAATTCATATCTCCGGTTCTCTACATTGGATTTTTGTCGTTTTGGTGTCATTTTAAAGATAAAAATATTTCCTATTTTTATAAATTGGTGTTGGATTTTTATTATGTGTTGTGTCTTAATTATTTACTGAATTGGTGTTTTTGAATGCTTTACATACCTGTCTTTGAAGTTAAGCCTGTCTGCTCGCAGCCACGTTACCAGGGGTTGAGCATGGGAATAATTTTCTTAGACCTATGCTGAGTCCTATCAAGTGTTTGTGGTCTTATTACTAGTGGCAGACCTACATTTGCCCCTACCAATAACCCACTTTCCAACAGGGGTATATTGAGAAGGAGCTATGCCAGCAGAGGAGTATTCAAATGTTCACCCACTGGTTACTGGGTAAGATCTTTTATGCCAGACGAGGACCTCTTCCTATCTATCAAGACATTAATACTGCAATCCTTATTGTTTATGCTACTGCACTTGAAATACAATTTAGAGGTATTCGTATGAATGCCCTTTGAGTGCAATTACCTCCTAGATGCCACACTATTTGTAATGTAAATTGCACCATAAACTGTAACCTGAGGTGTATGAAAGGTGTTCTAAAATAAACAAAATTGCAATCTGAAATTGTAAATTACATGCTTTATAAGGATTCTATCCTTATGTACTTATTGTAAGCATGCCTATGAAGAGTTCACACTATAAAAAACCACAAAAAATAAATAACCGATGCTGACTTTTGATACTGGAGTTGTTAAAAGATTAAATAAATTGGCTGCCCCAAGTAGTAGTAGTAGAAGTAGTAATATCTCTATTCGGTTCTAAAAGTAAAACCATAAAAGAACACAGCAATCATGGATAAAATACATAATCTGAGCAACATCCTAACAGACTTACTAGAACACTAACGTTAGATGAAAGGTTTTATCAAATGTAGGAACGACATCTTAGAGCAAGTGCGTCAAGGGAATAAAGTACATAACGAAGACAGAGCGATGTCCAGAATGTTAAAATGTTCTCTTTACAAATTCATTAAAAAGTGCGGTTCAATTTCTAAAATATTAATAACAAGACCTGTGAGGCACAAAGTACATTTATACACTTGTCGTACTGGACCGAGACATTAAGAAGATGTGTGGGAGAGATTGAGGGCTATGCAGTTCAAATAAACAGGAAACAAGAGGATACAAAACTAACGTGATTACCTCTGAGTTCCAAAAAACAAAACCTCTATCTAGAGTCCGCTATGTTATTTTAGAAAGAAGCGATAATACAAAAATGTGTAAATGTACCAACGAATAATCTCTTATGATGCAAACAATTAGAAATCATCTACTAACTGCCCCTCTAGGATGTTAGTAATTTTTCCATCAACATATTTTTTTTTGGTCAGTCAACGAGGAGCTGAAAGTGAACTCTAAGATGAAGCACAACAAACAGCTGTGGCTTAAATAGCTTAACTCAAACCCAGTGGAAACCAAGGGTTTGTTGTTTCTATGTGGCTCGTGCAGTTCAATGATGGGCATTTTGAAGTTATTTTGTGCGGAAAGGAAACTTTTTGAAGAGTGTAATAAGTTAGTCTTCAGATTTGGAGTCTCACATCCCCAAAAAATGGTGATCCGCCTAAATCACCCAGATCACGTTTGATTCTTAAAATTGGTTGCTCACTGGAGGATGACACAGTTCTGACCATGCCTTCTTGAAAATGCAAAGATGAGCTTTGGCTCAACAAGAAATCTTGTTCCTGCAAGCTTGTTTGATTTAAATATTATTCACTTTTGTTTACTTGACTTTCTCAACAATATTGAAAGGCATACATTAAAGTGATGAAATCAGTGTTCTTGTTCATATTGAAAAATAAGTTTCTTTGTAATGGTACGGTTTCTTTGTATAGTATTGCCATCTGGAATATCATAGCACTGTGATTCTAACTGTCTTCACCAGATGTAATTAAGAGAGAAGATGTGAAGGAGAAGAAGGAAGTGAAAAGTGCAGGGGCAAATTGTCAGAAGAGAAAAGTGCAGAAGGGTAGGCCTAGGGCAGTGGAGAGGAGATAGCAAGATACAAGAGGAAAGGATGGAGGAAAGTACAAGAGAAAGAAGAGGATAGAATGGCCTGGAGAGGGCTAGACATTGATGATACTAGGACAAACAAAAGGCAAAACAGAGGCTAGAGCATGAAAAGAGTTGGGTGGAAGAGAGGGCAAAATGGAGCAGAGCGCAAGAAGAACCATCTTAAGGAAATTCTGTAGTTGTGGCATGGATATTATTTTGGCCACCCATTAGGAACATGTAATTAAATTCAGCAAAACAAAGGGTCTGTTGGGGGCACCGGTTTATGGGAATTTGGAATGCAGCACTTTCAACATTATTTGGATTTGCCACACTTGTCACATCACTCAGCACCTGTTCCATAAATTGCAGACTTCAACAGTTTGAAGCCGAAAAGACCAAACACTACTACAAGAACATGATCATGCAGTGGAACTCAGCTCCTGACACTTTGCAAAAGATAGCAGGCTATAGTTTACAAATTATTGATGTATACAGGGGTTTAAAAGATAAGAACTGTGTCCAGATGGTCATGCTATGCCCAAATGAAGTACTGGAGAAGGTTTTTATGTCTGCAGCAGAAATTTTAAAAAAACACACATAGTTAATTCTAACTTAAACAAGGTGGAATCCATTAATTTTTTATCTTTGTTGTACCATGATAGAATAGACATCAATCAATCAATCAATCAATAAGGGAATTGTAAAGTGTGCTACTCACCCGTGAGGGTCTCAAGGCGCTGGGGGGGGGGGGAGGGGGTTGGTGCAGCTCCGAGTCAGCCGAAGAGCCAGGTCTTGAGGCTCTTCCTGAAGGTGTGCAGCGTGGGGGAGCGTCTGATGTTGAGTGGGAGCTCATTCCAGGCCTTTGCCGCGACGTAGGAGAAGACTCTTCCACTCGCTCTGGTTCTGCGGATGCGCGGGTTTTCTGCTAGGGCGAGGTCGGCGGAGCGGAGGTTTCTCCTGGGTACATGGAAGGAGACTCTTTCGTTGAGGTATTTGGGTCTGGTGTTGTGGAGGGATTTGTAGGCGTGGGTGAGTAGCTTGGAGGTTACTCTCTTCTCGACGGGGAGCCAGTGAAGGTCTCGCAGGTGTTGGGTGATGTGATCATGTCGTGGGAAGCCGAGGACGAGTCTGGCCGCGGTGTTCTGAATGGTCTGGAGTTTGCCCAGCAGGGTTTTGTTGATTCCAGCGTAGAGGGCGTTTCCGTAGACCAGTATGCTTGTTATGAGTGTGTGGGTGATGGTCTTTCTGGATTCGGGGGGATCCATTTAAAGGTCTTGCGCAGGATGCGGAGGGTGTTGAAGCAGGTGGAGGTGACGGCATTGATCTGGCGGGCCCTGATGAGGGAGGAGTCAAGTATGATGCCGAGGTTCCGGGCATGGTCCGTTGGGGTGGGTGTGGGGGTTGCCGAGGGCGGTGGGCCACCAGACATCACTTGGAATGGCTCTGGAATGCCTCTCCTAAATACACTAACCCCTCCAGCACTATTCTCAACTATGTCACGTCTGCTGCAAGTGTTTTGATGGGTCCGCTGCCCGCGAACCTGTGTTTGCCTTCTTTCTAATTGAATTTAAGCAAGCCTGGCTGATAAGGGGTGATACCCCGAAACCAGTCCCAGGATGCTAGTTTCCGGTCCAGGGAGGACCCGGCTTGGCAGTTCCGCCTGGACTGTTCCCATGAGGAGCAGGGTCAACACTGATTTGCATATGGCTGGGCCCAAACTGGGGTGGCGTAGTGAGCAAATGAATGATGGATTTAACCTAGATCTCTTGACTGGGGGTGAATGTTTGATTTATTCAGCATTTTGTCCATCGTTTGTTGCTGCAGCACTTTCCTTCTAATTGAGGCATAGGAACCATGAGGAGAGAAGATGGAGCTTTTGCCAAAAGCTGGAGGATGACACATTACCACCCTTCTCTAAACAAGGCCCTTTACATGTTGGCTAGAAGAGCATACTCCCAGGTTACAGAGATCATAATAAAGGAACAGGCCGGATAGTTTTCCCACTGATGGTACATTCTTTAACTCGCTCAATAAAGCATGCTTGGTCCTGTTCGAGGCACACATTTAGCCACCACTGGAGCAATATCTATGTTCCTTGACATGGAATTGGTTTAGGTGATATAAGTAAACATTTGTGCTACTTAAAAAGGATTTTATGGGCGGATTTGAGTGTTTCTTTCTGGAAACACTTTTTATTGATAAATGGTCTGGATATTTATTGGGCGACATCTTCATTTCTGGGATATTGTTGGTCTGGGTTATGTGGCCATGACTTTTTCAACCTACCAAAGCCTGGTACGATCTTTTGGGATTTCCAGCTTCTTGCACACCGCTTCGAGGATCTCATCATATGAGAGCTCCGTCTGCACCTGTAGGTTCACTGTGAATTTGTAGTGCACTTTGATAATGTAGTTATCTGGAGCCTCTCGGTTCTTCCTCTACAGTGGATGGAAAAAATGTTAACATTGTTAACATTTTGAACATTTTGTAAAACATTCTGACACAAATTGGGTCTTGTTCATGCTAATAAAACTGATAAAAAAATAATTTAAAAAAATGAATGTGTCCTCATGTAATGCAACTGGTGCTATGTAAAGCGCTCTGATACCCGATTCGGGTCAAGTTCGCGCTATATAAAACTCTGTTATAAATAAGCTCAGCAGTCTGAGATGTGTGAGGAATTTAAATGGCCAGATATTAGAATTGGTAGAGAGACAGATGGAATACATACCTCTAGAGCTGGCCCCCCTGAAGGGAGGCCAAAACGTTCAGGGTCATGGACACTGAACCAGCATTTCACACTCAATAGCATCCCTCAAAAGAAAGGCCATCAAATGAATGAACAGGAACATGCATACATTCCTTAACCAAATATGCATGTTACAATGCTAAGTCCGCCTGACTCAGCCATTTATCCATCACAGGTGGATAACATGAATACAATGCTGCTGATTTACAATATCCCCTATTGTTGTAGGGACAAGAGACAGTTTATGGCCCATATAATTAGTCAATACTATTATTATAGATGTAGTCCCCTTGGAGGGGGACAATCAGTAGCTGAAGCTAAGAAATGTCACCCTCTCCCATTCCTACACTAGACCAAAACATAGGCCAAGAGAAACGCCTTAGTGCCATAGCTTATCTCTGTACGATTGTATGCACCACCTCCTACCCTATGCTTGGGGACTATAAAAAGCAAGACTTTACCTCCATCTTGCCTTCTTTCTGGTTTTCTGATGACAGGGAACTTTTATCTGCAAGAGAAACAACAGCACATCAGTGTTCGCGAGATGTTCAACATTTATGGCACGTACGACAAATAGTAGTAATTCGAGGTGCTTTTGTGTCAGTCTTTAAATGCACTTCTTGCAAAAAGTGAGACATTCATAGAGAAGGTCCCACAGAAGATTTACCATGCTGCCTGCAATCATGCAGTGATCTTGATTGAGTTGCTTAGAGGCTAGGTCAAAGGCCAATGGATGTGTAAGTCAGACTTGGCAGACAGATGGTGAAAGGAAATGTGTACTCAGCTGGAAAGCTCAACAGAATTCAGACTTAGATTAAGGACATGAAGATAGCTCAAGCTTGGATGGAAGACGTGAGGATAGGTCAGAAAGCATGAAAAATATGAATGTGGTTTAGACTTGGAAGGAGAGTGAATGTTTAATTCAGACGTGGTGGGGAACATGATGATATTCCAACTTGGTTAGGGGATATGAGGATTGTTCAGACTTGGATAGAGGACATAAAAGTAGTTCAGACTTACACAGAGGAGATGAGGATAGTTTAGACATGGTTGGAAGACATGAAGATAGTTCAGACAGGTTTGGAGGGCATTAGTATAGTTCAGGCTTTCATAAAGCATATGACAATAGGTTCGACTTGGTTGGATGACACAAGGATATTCCAGACTTGGTTGGATGACACAAGGATATTCCAGACTTGGTTGGATGGCACAAGGATATTCCAGGCTTGGTTGGATGGCACAAGGATATTCCAGACTTGGTTGGATGACACAAGGTTATTCCAGACTTGGTTGGATGGCACAAGGATATTCCAGACTTGGTTGGATGGCACAAGGATATTCCAGACTTGGTTGGATGACACAAGGATATTCCAGACTTGGTTGGATGACACAAGGATACTCCAGACTTGGTTGGATGGCACAAGGATATTCAAGACTTGGTAAGAGGACATGAGGATAGTTTAGACTGGGGTGGATGGCATGAGGTTATTTCAGATTTGGGTCAAAGAAATAAGGATAGCTCAGGCAAATATACAGCACATTCCAATAGTTCATAATTGGCTGAAGGACATGAGGATAGTTCAGAATAGATTGGACAACATGAGGATGATGTGTTCAGAGGACATTAGAATAGTTCAGACTTGGTTGAAGGGCATGAGGATAGTTCAGGCTTAGAAGGAGGACATAAGGATATTTGAGACTTGATTAGACAATATAATAGTCCAGACTTAGTCGATGAATGCACAGATAATATAAAGGATATAAGGATAGTTTAAACTTGGTCGGAACAGTTGATATTTAAGAAGTGGTCAGAGGATATGAGGATAAGTCAAAATTCAAAATGAGAGGAAGGGTTGAGGCAATCACAAATCCATGGGATGGCGTCCAGGCTTGGTAGCTACTCAGCATTATGCTACTTTGGAATATTTTCCCATTCATCAGTCAAATGTTGTCTTTTTTGTAGCTGCATACTGTTCATGTCTCCAACTTGTCTTCTGACTTCAGTGTTTCTCTGAAGTTTAAGATCATCATAGGACAATCTTCATACCTTGTTTACACTGTAACCCACAACCCTGAAAATGTGCTGCACTTCTCATCGTTTTCAAGTATTAATTTAAAGGTTGCCTGAACCTCGTGCTGGTTTCATGTGCTCGAAAGGGTGTTATACCAAGGCACTGAGTGGAATGAGGGAGGTATTCAACACATTAAGTTCGACTCTGCTGCTCTGAAGTCAAGTTGAAAAACTGGTGTCAGATATCATCTTATTGCAATTACCGTGTTACTGCACTGTGTTTGACATGAGATGATGAAAGACCCAAAGTGTCATAATGGTGGGTGAGTATAAGGCTTGAAAGTAATGAAGCAATCGTGCAATTGCTCTGCACCACCCCTATATTCAAGTAGCTCAAACTTGGTCCGAGGGCATGAGGATACTCCAGACTTGGTTGGAGGCCATCAGGGTAGTCTAGACTTGTTTAGAGATTATAAGGATACTTCACAGGTTGGTTGGAGGACATGATTATGGTTCATACTTGGTAGAGTGAGAGAGCATAGTTCAGGCAGTGAGCATGAGGATGGTCCATGCTTGTTTAGAGGACTCAAAATGTGTTGGCAGCTGAAAGAATAGTCCAAGACAAGAGGACAGGTTGGACATGGTGAGATGGACGAAATGGGAACAACTTTTACCACTGCAGCTATGTCCTGTGGCCACTGTGCAAAGGGCCATCTCCCATGTCAACACTGACAAGTCCCTCACTTCTTCTAATGCATGATTACTCTACCATAGACAATTTCTGCATTCTCTCCAGACTTGATTATGTTAATATTCTGTAAAGTTATTAGCCCACGCATCTTTTTGCTGTCTCACAGCAAGTATATATTAGAACCCCTGCAAATTTGTTAATTTATTTGCAGCACACAGTTGGCACTGGACTAAGGGTTGTGCCAGGCAGAGATTCTGTGACAGAGAGCTCAGTGATCTCGCTAATCACCTACTCCACTATACTCACACCCACTCCCTGTGCACTGAAAATTCATTTTTGCGCTTCGCCCTGATATCAAGAGGAACAATTTGTGTAGGTGTTCTTGAGGTACCTAGCCAAAGGCTCAGTTGCCGTTGGTACTTTTGAAAATTGATTATCGCCTTGTATATAGAATAAGTACTAAAATGATTTTTTTACGGTTATGCTAAATTTGCCAGCCTCTGCCTTCACCTGCCCACTTTGCTGCGTCTCATTCAGTTTTGAGCCTTTAGCATCATAAAGCCTTTTTTGTGTCCATATGGTTTACAAATAATAAAATCATGGTAATTCAATCTTGATTAGAACATTGGAATGTTGGGAGCGTCTTTGAAAACAATGGAGTGTTCCGGGCTTCTAATGGCCGGTAGAAGCCCGGAGCATCAATATTCCATTGTTTAACAAAGGCCTCACGGAGATCGAGGGGATTTCAACCCCTCGCGCTCCATAAGGCCTTTGTTTTACAAATTAGAACATTCTGCCTTCTAGGGGCGGAATGTTCTAATAACTTTAGAGCCCTCCGTAGCGGGCTCTAACGGCCATTAAAGTCCCGCTCCCTTGTTAAAGCTTCAACGCTGAAGCGGGCCTTTAATGCCCGGTAGAGCCCGCTACAGTGGGCTCTAAGACTATAGTAGATCTAGAAGGCATACCATAAAAGTGTTAGTACCAGCTGCTTAACAGGGTTTAGAATGGCAGGACTGAAAAGAGGGCAGACCAAGGAAGAAGGCAGAAAGGAGAAGATGGAAGAATTGGACAGAAGTAAGAAAGAGCAGATTATGTAGGATAATTTCTGATTGATATGGATAGAATGATGTTTTAGTCTTCGAGTGGGCTGTAGGTCAGCATAGCCTGATCAAACCGTTATCATTACTGTCTGCTATGTCTTTCTCTGCCCATGGATACCTGTACATGTACAGTGCTCTAACATACATTACTAATACATTTCAATTTTCTTTGTTTCTGCCCTTCTGCAGCACTGCCTTAGACCCAAAATAGGCTTTTAAAGTTTTTAAGATATGCTCACAAGAGTTATCTTTCTACACACTTGTAGGTTCCTTGCTTGTTCGCGAAGATTGTCTACACCAAGAAAACAGTTATGGATCGTCACTTACCGATGACAATACTTGGTGGTGCTGAACTTGGGGCTGCTGGAATTGGAGTCTCTGGAGATTTCTTGTCCTGAAATAAAGCAGTTATGTTTTTTGTGAGGAAAGGCCAGGTAAGTGGGAAATCTCTCCCTTCATCAGCAGGGGATCTAACGGTGTTCTATTTTGTACAAGAAAAATAATATTAGGTTGCATGGTTTTATTTTTCTGTATAGTGCATACTCCATCCTGGAGGAGATCAGAGAGCTTTATAAGTAATGGGTAAGTTCAATGAAAGTGTAGATGTGGCCGTCGAACATGCAATGTTATTCAAGACTTAGTGAGAATACCAATATACATCAGTTTCTCTGACATGATATAGGCAGATTGGTTAAGTCGTCCTGCATCCAGTAGGTCATATTACTTAGGTGAGTGGGGGAGATAAATAAAAAGAGGTTTCCTCAGACATCATATATACAGGTAGATCAGGTCATAAAGGTTTCCAAAACAAATGGAAATGTGGAGAGAACATATGTTCAGTTACAAGGAAAATAGTCTGCAGCTGGATACATCGCGAACAAACTCTGGTTATATTTGCTAGAGCACTACATTTTGTGGATGAAAATTGGGAAGGACTGAGCTGGACTGATTTCTATCAGTATGTCGGCCAGATCTAGGGGATATTGGCAGAGAACATACAAGAAAATGTGGAAATTTCACTGAAACGTGATGTTTCTAGTCAAAGTGCAGATTTGCTACATAGATTTTGGTAGCCTCCTGATACATTTAATTTGTTTAATATAGCTTGTGTGCTTAATTTTAGAGACTTGAAGGCGATGCAGGAAGTTTTGTAATTGCATCTGGCCACTAGAGGCAGCCATGGTAGCAATTTTAATACTGTTGTTTTTTTATTCTTTTTTCACTCAATTTGAGATCAATCAGAAGGCTGTTGGAAATACTGCTTTTAAGGGAATGAGACATCTTGCTGGAGACCACTAAGTAGTCAGTGCCCATAGTCGAGACACAGTATGACCAGTGCCTGCACAGCTTGTTTGAAATAATCCTTTGGAATCAAGGGTTTGGCAAATCTGAGTAAATAAAGCTGACAGACGGCACCTTTTGTTGACCTCTGTATGATGGAGACTTGGGGCCGCATTATATATGCGGTGCATTTTCCATCATGGCGCTGGGCCCACCTTTAAAAAGGTGCACCCAGCGCCATGAAGAAAAATGCGCCGTATTATGATAAATGCGCTGCTCTCAGGGCAGCCGCGAACTCGCACTGCCCTATGGGCAGTGCATTCATGTGAAAAACGGAGCGGCTGCTTTAAAGCCGCTCCTTGTTTTCACAGTGCAGGCGGCAACCCGCCTGCACTTTGAAGGGAGATTGGAGATCACCCTGCAGGCAGATGCAATCAGTGACTGCACCCGCCTGCAAGGGGATGTCTGGGGAGTCAATAGGACCCCCTTTCCCCCCTCCAGAGGGCTGCTCTCAGGGGGCACACTGACAGTGCGCCACTTTTTAGTTCAGTGCGCCTCCTGAGAGCTTCTTTGCCTCTGCGCCCACGTCTGTGATACGGCACGGGTGCAGAGGCAAAGGAATTCCCTCATTTGCATGGGGCACGCCCCCATGAAAATGAGGGAACGCCCCCTGAAGATAGCGCTGGCGCTTTATGTGCGCCAGCTCTATCGGTATTACAGAAGGGGCCGCACAAGCATCTGCGACCCCTTCTGTAATACCAGAGTATCCCGGGGGCATGCAAAGCGGTCACAAACGCACATTGAACCCCGGGCACTTTGTGTAATACGGCCCTTGGTTTCTCAATGGATAAACCCCATAAAGACCTGTGTGTTTACACTATGCAGACCTGTGTGTTTACAGAGAGTGACAGCAGCCTGGCGGGATAAGACCCTTTGGCATGCAGCGCCTGGAGGAATAACCTGGCTTAGCAGATTGGACACAAAGATGGTAATTAGGAAGGATATTGGAAGGATGTTTGGAGTGTAATCTGTGGCATGCAGGATGTAGGTTTCCACCTTCCCCAATCTGTCTTGCACCAGCTCAATATATTCCCTTTCCTCCTGCCTGTTGGCTATCAGTGGCACATTACCTGTGTCTCTGGTGTCTGCAACTGTGGCTGAAACTGGAGTTCCAGGGGTTCAAGGTAGTTACATGGCACAATCCCTCTCTGAGGAAAGAGAGAGAAGATAATCAAGATAAAATTCTTGAAATGTTTATGACCGCAACTGTATCTCCTCCTCTTCACTTGATACTCAATGGATCTGACTGTTCATCATGTTACACTCTGACTCCCCCCTACAGTGCCTTCGCGTAGCCTGCTCCCCCCTTGCTCAAGATTGGCTTGAATCTCCTCGCTCTTCATCCCTTAGGTCTTTGCTTCCCCCTCACTCTGCATTCCTTAGACCTAACCCTGCTTCATTCGAGACATGTTTCATCAGCCCTCAATCTTAGTCTCTTGGGTCATACTTCTTTCAATCTGCCCACCTTCAGCTTGACTCCTGCATCACTTTCCCTCTCTGGAATAAATCACCTTCAGACTAAACCCCTTAGGTCTGACTTTCCATCACTCTGCAAGGCTTGTGCTTGACTCCCCTATGTTCTGCATAGTTTGTGTCCTTCTCTCGTGTTCTGTAGGGGAGAGTCCAATAGGATAGAAAAAATGTCTGCATTAGGAAGAGTCATCAGATTCAAGAGTGATTGGAGAATAGAAATTCCCTGGGAGGGGTTGTCCCAAAAAGTTTGACAAAATATGAGATCATGGATAGAATATCACAACTACAGATAAATTGAGAGACAGAGTGAAAGATATATAAACCCCGCCATCTCGAATCACAAGCAGAGAGCATTTCCAGACAACTGTTTTTAATGATAATGTATTTATAAAATGTATGCCTATGATGAATCTATGAACTATAGTTTACTGTTGGTTTTGACAACAAATTAGAAAGCCATTAAAATAAAGTTTAAAAAGTTGCCCATAGTGAGAGGCTTGGGAGCAAGGGATATAAAGAGAGGGGAAGTTCAGCCCATATGATTGGAACATCTCTTCACTTTTTAAGCCTTATGGAAGTATCTTCAGTCTGCAACTCTTGTGTCTGATGACTTTTCTTAGCTTTAAATGGATTCTCCCTTATTCTGCATCTCTTGGGATTGACTCTCCCTCACAATGCAATCCCATGTTATGTCACTCTTGAACCCCGAGTCTGACTCTCTTACATTCTTTGTGCTTGACCCTCACTCACTCTGCATCCCTGGGGTCAACCTTCCATCCATATAATGCAAGTCTGGAGTTTCATTCACACTTTCACCGTGCTTGTAGGGTTTGATACACACCTACAAATAACACCCTTTGGTCTAAATCTTCTTCTTTGCACACCCAGTCACCCCCTCACTCTACACACGTTGGTTTTGCACCTCACTTTCTAAACATGAAATTGGATTTTCCTGCTCTTCTTGAATCTCACTCTGCTCACCTTGGGTCTGGCAATCGTCTCCCACTACAATACAATTTTGGTCTGTCTCCCACATGTTCTTTACTCCTTGAAACAGACTTTCTCTTCCTACCCCTTAGGTCAAACTACTTTTTGTTCTAAAGAATTTACAGATGGCCCTTCCCTTACATTCCACTCCTAAAGCCTATCTCCTATATTAATAATCTGCTGGGTCAATTCTCTCTAACAGTGTACCCTCTGCCCTCTGCTCATTCTGTACCTCTAAGGTCTTACTCCACCTCGCTCTATGTATCACAGACCAGGCTGCTTCACAGAGTTGACTCTGTTGCTGTTATCATAGTTCAACCCTCTAGGTACACCGTCACCTTCCACTTGTACATCTCATTTTGGGTCTGTGTCCCTGTCTGACTGCCTCTCCTTGGCCTGTTTCTACTTTTGTAAGTCTTCACATTGACTATGCCTGCGCCACACACACCTACTAGGTGTAACTCTATTATGTATTGTACCATTTCTGTCTGGTGTCCCCAGCAAAGCACACAGTGGAATCAATCATTCACTTTCTCTTTAAAACAAATTCCAGGTCTCTGGTTGGGGTTTTTATTTAATTTAGGAAGGTCTGGGTTAAAAAAGAACAGTTTTCTTGTTACCTTTCCGTTGAACATGATGGTGGCCCAGTTATCATCACATTCCTTGAGCAAGAAAACAATATTCCCTGGGACGACCTGGAGCTCCTCTGGTGTCGCCGGGGTAAAGTCATAGAGAACACGATGAGGCCTCCCTTCAAAGGCCCTAGACATGAGAGAAGAACGTTATAATGGGAGGAGTGCAGAGCATTGGCATAGTTAAGACAGGCTTAGCCTAGAATCATCAGTGGAAGGTGGAAATGTAAGGGTAGCGGCAGTGACAGTCAGCAATGGAAGAGGAGCAAGATGCAGTACGCCACCTATAGTCATCAGCAATAGGGATGGTAAGCGCATGTTGTTGCTCATAATGAGTACTGAGTGGGAGTAGACCAAGCTGCAGGTTATGGCCTGTAATCAGCAGTGAGATGAGAGGAAGATTTAGAGTGTTGCCTATAAGTAGCATCGAGAGGAACTGGTTGTAGTCAAGGATGCAAACACAAGGAGATGATGGACGGAGCGCTGAAACTTTTCAGACACTCACCCCCAGTCACAGATCTGTGTTGAATCCATCATCGTTCTTTAGCTCACTTCGCCACCCCAGCTCAAACACACCTATATGCAAATCAGTCTTGACCCTGTGCCTCATGGGAACAGTCCAGTCCGAACTTCCAAGCCATGTCTTCCCTGGACTGGAAACAAGCATCCTGGGACCAGTTTCGGGCTCACAGCCCTCATCAGCCAGGCTAGTTTGAATCCAGTGGCAAAGTGAGCAAGGGACCCACGTCTGGGCATACCCTGCCAACTTAGGGTGAACAAAGCAAACACAAGGAGATGATGGACAGAGCGCTGAAACTTTTCAGACACTCACCCCCAGTCACAGATCTGGGTTGAATCCATCATCGTTCTTTAGCACTGGATTCAAGCTAGCCTGGCTGAAGAGGGGTGTTACCCCGAAACCGGTCCCAGCATGCTTGTTTCCGGTCCAGGGAACACATGGCTTCGCAGTTCGGGCTGGAATGTTCCCATGAGGCACAGGGCCAAGACTGATTTGCATATAGATGTGTCTGAACTGGGGGTGGTGAAGTGAGCTAAAGAATGATGATGGATTCAACCCAGATCTGTGACTGGGGGTAAGTGTCTGAAAAGTTTCAGCGCGCCGTCCATCATCTCCTTGTGTTTGCTTTGTTCGCCCTAAGTTGGCAGGGTATGCCCAGACGTGGGTCCTGGGCTCACTTTGCCACTGGATTCAAGCTAGCCTGGCTTAAGAGGGGTGTTACCCCAAAACCGGTCCCAGGGTGCTTGTTTCCTGTCCATGGAAGACATGGCTTGGCAGTTCGGGCTGGACTGTTCCCATGAGGCACAGGGCCAAGACTGATTTGCATATAGCTGTGTCTGAACTGGGGTGGCGAAGTGAGCTAATGAATGATGATGGATTCAACCCAGATCTGTGACTGGGGGTGAGTGTGTGAAAAGTTTCAGCGCTCCGTTCCATCATCTCCTTGTGTTTGCTTTGTAGTCAAGGATGGTCTGCATGTAGAGGAGAGGTGGATGGGGTGGCTAGTATTAGTAAGGATGCCAAAGTTGATAGCCTTGAACCAGCATGTGAGGGTGCGGAAGATGGGAAATGCAGCACTTTAGCATTATCATTAGAAGGGGCATTTCCAGGGTAGCCTGTGGAGTCAGCGATAAAGGGAGGTGAAGTGAAAAGTCTAGAGTTGGATGTGGGAGGGAAAGGAGGTGCAGGATTCGTATTGTGAGAAATTGGGTTACTGGTTGAGGTGGTGAAACCCTACTCAAGCAACAACCACAATCCTTGTCAGGGTGAAGTCACAAGCAAACCCCAAATTAATCTGTGCTCAACCCTCTGGTAGCGCCAAAAAGTACAAAGCACCAACTGTGGTTATCTGGTTGCGCTAGACAGGGACAAATTCACAAGTTCAGGCTAACCATGATGCAAGGACCCAGTTAGGCCCGCTGACCAAAGTGCCTTAAATCCTAGTTGCAGAGCAATGTGCAGTCTCACATACAGGATGTGCCGAACAGCATGGGGAGATGTGAGGTCTTTGTGTGGCGATACATCATGCAGCAGAGATTCCGGGAAGCAGAGCGGGACAATGGAAGAGCTGTGCATGGATGTGAGTCGTGCAGCAGCAGTTCCAAGAAACTGTGATGGGCGATGCAAGGTTCTTGCGTGGAGGTGCATCGTGCAGCGGTAGTTCTGAGAAGCTGTGATGAGCGATGCAAGGTCCTTGCGTAGAGGTGCGTCCAGCAGCAGCGGTTCTGAGAAGCTGCGATGGTCTTGCATGGAGATGCCTTGTGCAGTGGCGGTTCCGAGGAGCTGGTGGTGATGCGAGGTCCTTGTGTGGAGTTGCGTCATGCAGCAGTGATTCCGATGAGCTGTGGGACTGCAATGCAAATTCCTGTGGCGGTGCGATGTGCATCAGTTCCAATGCGGAGTTTTGCGATGTGCTGCATCAATTCTGCTGGGACCACCGCTGGGCTGGTAAAGCACCTTCAGGTTACCTTCCAAGATTCCAGGACTAGGGTGGCACAACTTGGGATGGCAGGACTCATAGTTGGCAGAGTCCAGGTGCTGGGTTCAATGTTGTTGGAGCCTGTTCTGCCCCTGAGGCTATGATCAGGAGTCCAGCAACTAGCCATTGTAGTCATTCTGGTGGGCCTGGTTCCAAGATGCAGGTCCATTCCTTCTAACTAAGGCAGGAGGGCAGCAGAATGGCAGTCCTTCTTGCAGCAAAGTAGCACAGCAGTCCTTCTTCTGAGTCTTTCACAGGTCCAGAGCTGGGGCCTGAGGGTCCATTATTTATATTGGGTGCCACTTTGAAGTAGGAGAAGGTTCTGGGGTTTTCCACCCACCAGAGGTGTCTGGAATACTTTTCTTCCCGGCCCTGGCCCCAATTTCTCTTGAGATGCAAAAGATTAGCGGCAATCCCTTTATGATTCTGTTTAAGCAGGGCCTTTGGGATGTGCAAGTGTGGTAGGTGAGAGCTCCGCCCACATGTTAAGTCAGAGTGGCCCATCTTGCCAACACGTATCTTCCCTTTGGGAAACAGTCAGAACAACGTGGGCAGAGCCTTAACCACGTATATGCCTTAACCCTACATATGCGTGGTTAAGGCAATGCGCGGTCTAGATGCACGGATGGGCGGGGAGAGGAACAGGAAGCGTTGCTACAGCACACAAGTAAGAGGGGCTGAGGACGGGTTTGGGGAGGGGAGTAGTTTTTAATGGGGGGTCGGTTTTAGGGCTCAGGGCGGGGGTGGGGGGGTGGGGTCGTGTTGAGGCCTTAGGGAATGACTAGGGCTCCCGGAGTCTAGGGCTCAGCGCCAATTTTAGTTTTGTGCATATTGGAGTTGGCAAGATTTGCCTGGGATCAGTGTGGGATAGGGTTCCCAGAGTCTAGGGCTCAGGGCCCATTTTAGTTTCGTGAATATTGGAGTTAGGAAGATTTGGCTGGCATTTGGTGTATTTTTGACTTATTTTGGCTGGTTTTTCAATGGGTGGGGGGTATTTGGGTCAAAAGTCGTACCCCTTACTGTGATTCTATTGGGATGTGGCTTGGTGAGGTACTTGGGAATAAGTGGGACTAGTGTCCCTCCAAGTTTCAAAAGGATTGATGCAGTGGAAGGGGTCGAAACACAATTGTTTGCGAAGGTCCTGTTTGCAATGTTATCCAACGGGCCTGTTTTAGGGGTTGTCGAGAAATGCTTTTGGTGGGGTTCCAGTTGCTCCAGGTAAAACCGGCTTCTGTCACTGATAGCTAGGGATGTCTACTGTGCCTGAGATATTTTTGGAGGAAATCGATCCATGGAAAGGGATGGTTTCGGGCCTAGTTTTTAAACAGGAAATCGCCTGCATTGGGGCCTAAGGAAAAGAGCGGTTTTGCATGTTTTCTGGGTACGATTAGAGGGTGTTCCAGGTGGTTCCTAGCAGATCTGCTTAGATGGCCGAGTAGCTGGGAACCTCTAGTTTTCATTTTACCACACATATTCCTTTAGAAAGCAAGCCTTTACAATGAATATCATTGTAAAGCCATGCGTGGAAAAGGCATGTGTGGTAAACTAATGTGTGATTAAGACGCATTTGTGGTTGGGACCGTGTTGTAGAGGCACGCGTGGTTCAGCCATGTGTGCCTCTGTCATACAACCCTTTCCTTTGTCTCACTGTCTGGGAGCAATACACAAGGACCAACTGCCAGCTACACCTAGTCATGTAACCCAGAGACTGGATGCAGGCACCAAATGGTTAGGACATGAAAATGGCAAATTTCTAAAAGTGGCATTTTCAGAACTGTGACTTAAAATCCTTCTTTACCATTAAAGAGGGCTTTAATTTACAATTCTTTAGAAACCAATCTCGACCCATCCATCTGATCCCAATTGAAAGTTATCACTTATTAAATGTAATAAGGAAACTCAGTGTTATTTTATGGGAAAGTAAGGCCTGATGGTAGTGAAAAACGACTTTAAGAGTTTTTCACTACCAGGACAGTAAAACTTAAGAGTACATGTCTAACTTTTTAAATACAGAGCACCCTGCTCTCTGGGCTGTTCAGGGCCTACTTTTGGGGTGACTCCTATTTATTAAAAAGGAATGTTTGGGCCTGGCAAAAGGTTTATTTTGCCCGGTTGAAATGGCAGTGTAAAACTGCACATACAGACTGCAATGGCAGACCCGAGACATCTTTTACAAGGCTACTTAAGTAGGTGGCACAATCAGTGCTGTAGATCCACTAGTAGCTTTTAATTTATTTATAGGCCCTGGCTATATGGGGTACCACTTTACTAGGGACTTACAAATTAAATATGCCAGTCAAGTGTAAGTCAACTTTACCATGTTTTAGGGAACGAGCACAAGCACTTTAGCACTGGTTAGCAGTTGTAAAGTGCACAGAGTCTTAGGGCCAACAAAAACGAATTCAGCAAAAATAGGAGGGTTGAAGGCAATGTTTTGGGGGTGACCCTGCAGAGAGGTCCAAGTCCAACACTTATGCTAATCAGCAGTGAGAAAGAATAAGGGTTCCAGCGGTTGCCTAGATTCAGCAAGAGTGGCCAATGATTTCTCAAGAAAACCTAAAAACAGCATTGGAAGGGATGAAGATGAGATAACCATAATTCACATTTGCAAAGAAGAAGAGGAGGTAGCCCAAAATCAAATTGCAGAGAAGATCGAGTGGTGCGGACGATCAAGCTTTGGAATAAATCCTGTGTGGGAATTAGACTTAGAATAAGCATGTGGGAGGGAAGGATGACTTCTAGACTGGGAATAAATAAGGTTAGCTGTTTATGGACTCTCAATCTTTCAAAGTTATGACTACTAGGTCCTTCTGACATTAAACTGACAAAATGATGTAATGCACTCCAAATAAGGGTTAGTTGGGAGTTATATTGTTTGACATAGCACCTAACATCAGGCGAAGGCCTCACATCATGTAGTCAGAATGAAGGACTCCAGCTTCGTATCATGAGTAGGTGGACGAAATCTCTTTTCTTTCATGTGTGCGCAGTCTTAGAATTAAGATGGCATTTAACTCAAACTACCACAATCAAAACAATGAAGAGACATACACAGAGCAGGAAAGACTGATATTCACCTAAGGATTTCAGGGGTCTTTGGCCTGGGGGGTGGTTGAAAAGCCTGCAAAAAATAGAACAGAAAAATGGTCCATGCATAGTGATTTTTGCATAATGAGGAACAATAGAAAACACAAAGTAAACACACCATCACTCCTGTTCCATTTGCTTAATACAGCATGTACCCATTGTTGTATGCATTTGTCACTATTTTATATAATCTTAAATCTGTTATGTTGATAATCCAAATGTTAGTTTTTTTTTTTTTTAAATGGACAAAACTCATGCTTTGTTGGCTATAATAAATCAATTAAAAACCTTTTAACATGTAAAAAAAAAAAACAGGCAACACAGACAGTAAAGACCATTAAATCAATGTATTTGATAGTCTTCTAGCCATAAGGAAGCGCTCCCTCAAGCTTCTAGCGGCTCGATGTGCAACGCTTCAACGATTGAGATCCCAGTCGAGAGAAGGTCCTCGGAGCGGTCATGGAGTCTGAGGTCATCATTGCACTCCAAGTCATTGAGTCACTCAGGTAAGTCCCAATCCAACAAAAACAAAAAGAAGTCAAAGCATGCTTTGACTTCACCTCGTCTCTCGGCCGATGAGAGGAGGGATCGTCGCCTCTCGAGGTCTGGCTCCACAGTTGAGCCAGCACCTGGGCTGACTCGACGCCTCCCCGATTTTCCGAAAGCCGGAGTGACCCCCGCCCAATTATAAGAATTTTATGAGCCCATGCACCTCATATTTGGGTGGCCGTTCACTCTGGCGTGCCTTTGGGCTGTGGGTTCAGGAGAGGACCCTACTGGGCCCATGCCGGTGGCTCTGGTGCCAGTCGGGCCCCAGGGATCCGGATCAGCACCTGTTGTGCAACCTCGCCATTTCCTTGTGCCTATCTTGAGGCTGATGCTCCCGGCGCAGCTGGAGCCCTCCAACAGCACCATCTCCATGGTCATCCCCGACTCCAACACGGAGCCGGAAGTGCGTTGTCTGGAGCCATGCCATCCAGGCCAGAACCTGAGCCCTATTCTTATGGGCTAGGACTCGGGAGATATGGGAGGGGTTGCTGGACCCTGAAGAATACCAGCCTTATGAAGAACAAATGGACCGGTGTGAGGATCTGGGTAAAGCCAGTGGACTGGACCCTTCTCCAGATACTGGCATGCTTTTTGCCCCTACCATGGCTACAGAAGTAGCAGGGTCATTTGCAATGGTAGGGCAGAGGGCAGCTGAGATCCTGGACCTTAGTTTGCCCTCAGTGGCAGTCAAGACTAATGTCTTGACAGAAGTGCTTCCGTCAGCAGTATCTCCATCAGAATCACTTCTCCCTTTCAATGAGGCACTTACTGACGTGCTGCTTGGGACTTGGTCCAAGCCCAACACAGCCGTTCCTGTGAACAGGACAATTGCCCACTGCTACCACCCCGCTCCAGGGGACGCAAACTTCTCTCCCAACACCCACTCCGGAGAGCTTGGTGGTCCAGGCCTCCATATCACACGTAAATCCTGGCGCATTCCAACCACCCCACTGGATCAGAAATCCAAGAGGCTGAAAACTTTAGGGCAAGACAATGTTTCTTCCACCTACCTGGTATTGTGGTCAATGAACACCACATGTATTTGGGCCACTAGTCTCACGCTCTGTGGAATATGGTTTTGAAGGTGCTGCCAATGGTTCTTGAGGAGGCCCGGGCCGTGCTCTCCAAGGCTGTTGCAGATGGGAGGGATGCAGCTGAGTTCACCATTCAGTGTGGACTAGACACCACTGACTCACTAGGAAGAGCGGTTTCGACAGTAGCCCTGCGACGCCACGCCTGGTTGAGGACTACTGGCTTTTCTGGGGGATGTCCAGACATCACCCTTGGACATGCCCTTCGATGGCTCCCGTCTCTTCAGAGACCAGGCGGATTCGGCGCTGGAGCACTTTAAGGATAGCAAGGCTACGGCCAGGTCCTTGGACCTTTCCATGGCCCCTCATCACTCTCTGTCCTAGTTTTGTGGCTAAGGAAAAGGCATTCAGCTGCTTCCTTACCCAGCCAGCCACCGCAGTGTGCAATCTTACCAGCCTCTGCGTGGCCATGGATGTGGCTCCTACCGGCCCTATGGGTCGGGCGGCCAGCAGTCTGGTCAGTCCACCACCCTCCCAGCAGCTGCATCCTCCACACCTTCGTAGTCTGCCCATTTACCATCATGGGTGCCCAGTGGGTGGCAGGATTCGCCATCACCTGCTCCGCAGGAAGTTCATATCATCACACAGGTGGGTTTTGCAGATTGTCTGAAGAGGCTACTCCCTCCCCATCGAGACTACCCCTTACTCCATGCCATCTACATACGACAGGCTGATGGAGGGCAACCTATCTCTTCTTCGACAGGAAGTGGCAGCTCTTTTGGCCAAAGGAGCCATAGAGAGAGTACTGATGCCAAAAGTGGGTTGTGGTTGTTATTCCCACTACTTTCTAGTGCCCAAGATGGATGGAGGCCGTTGTCCTATCCTAGACCTGCACTCCCTCAACTTCTTCCTCAAGAAGGAGAAGTTGAAAACGCTCACTCTAGCTCAGGTCCTATATGCCCTGGACCCAGGAGACCGGATGGTAGCATTCGACTTGCAGGATTCATATTTCCATATTCCCGTCATGCCTGCCCACAGGCATTACCTGTAACGCCTGCGGTTCACGGTGGGCCATGAGCACTTTCAGTTTGCTGTGCTCCCCATTGGCCTCACCAGCGCCCCTCGGCTGACTGTTGAAGGCAGGCTCGCCACAGGCTGTCATCTCCCACCTCCAGACTATGGCAGATCTCTTGCACTCACTGGGGTTCACTGGCAATGTGCCAAAGTCACACCTGACTGACTCTCAGACTCCCCCTTTCATCAGAGCTGTTCTGGATATGGTGCAGTTTTGGGCCTATCCTCCTGAACTGTGAGCCCAGGACATTCAGGCTATGATACCGATGTTTCAGCCTCTATCCTGGATTTCAGTGAGACTGTCTGTGAGGCTGCTGGGACGCATGGCCTCCTGCTGGTGACACATGCCCGCTGGCATATCCAGGCCCTGCTGTGGGACCTGAAGTTCCAGTGGGTGCAGCTTCAGGGAAATCTCTCTGACATGATCCAGATCTTGGAGGGAACTGCAAAAGATCTGCAATGGTGGTTAAGGAATTGCGACTGGGTCAGCGGCAGACCCTTCTCCCTTCCCCAACCAGATCTGACAGTAGAGACAGGTGCGTCACTCCTGGGATTGGGCGGCCATCTGCGATAGGTGGAGATCAGAGGACTCTGGTCCATGGCTGATCCAGACTCCACATCAACATGTTGGAGCTCCAAGCAATCTGATTGGCCTTAAAAGTTTTTCTACCCTCCATCCAGGGAAGGCTGGTGCAGGTGTGCACAACAACACTACGCCAGGTGATACTGCAACAAACAGGGTGGTATGGGGTTGTGGACCCATTGCCAAGAAGCCCTGTGTCTCTGGACATGGCAGGAACATCAAGGCCTATCCCTGGTGGTTCAGCAACTGGCAGGTTCTCTGAACGCCAGGGTGAACAAACTCAGCTGAAGATGCCTACCAGATCACAAATGGTGTCTCCATCCGAAGATGGTGCAAGGTCTCTTTCAGCAGTGGGGAGAGCATTGGTTAGATCTAATCACCACCGACGAGAATGTGCAATGTCAGCAGTTCTGCACGCTGGAGTTTCCAAGGCAGCGCTCGCTTGGAGACACTTTTTGTCTCGAGTGGAGCTCAGGCCTCCTGTATGCCTTTCTGTCCATACCACTCCTGCCTTGAGTTCTCAAGAAGATCAGGAATGGCCGGGCCCAAGTCATTCTTGTGGCTCCGGACTGGGCATGGAGAGTTTGGTATTCCAAGCTGTTGAGCAAGGCCATTAGTCCTCTGATGAGGCTGCCCCTTCTGGCGGATCTTCTGTTGCAGCAGCAGGGGAGGGTTCTCCACCCAAACCTGTCAACGCTCTGCTTTCTTGTGAGGAAATTGAGCGGCAACAGTTGACAGCTTTCAACCTTCCGCCCTAAGGCTGTGACATTATCTTAACAGCCAGGAGGCCTTCCATCAAGACGGTTTACGCCTGCCATTGGGCAAAATTTGTGGCATGGTGCACAGAAAGACAAGTTGATCCCCTTTCTGCCCCCCTTTCTCAAGTTCTCCTATTCATCCTTTCCCTTGCCCAACAGGGTTCTGCTCTGGGTATTCTGAAGTGCTATCTCTCTGCCATTTCCGCTTTTCTGTGGCTGCCTGATCAGCCATCAATCTCCAAATTCCATAGGTTTTTGAATGGCGTACAACATTTGTTTCCACCTTCTCCATTTGTTATGCCTCAGTGGGACCTCCATCTCGTTCTCACTTTCCTTATGTGCGCTCCCTTTGGGCCTCTGCACAATTGTCCTCTTCGACTCCTTACCATTAAGACAGCCTTCCTGATTGCGATAAAATCTACCAGGGGGGGCAGTGAGCTTCAGGCCTTGTCACCCAAGTCTTCTTACCTCCCCATTTATCATACAAACTGGTACTTTGCACAAGAGCCTCCTTTCTTACAAAAGTGGTCCCTCTATTTTATTTAGGCCAATCCATTACCTTGCCTACTTTTTATTCTCCTCCACATCCTTTCAAAGAAGAGAAGCTACTCCACCGTCTGGAGCCAAAAAGAGCATTGTCATTCTACCTTGACCGCATGCGAGAGTTCCAGGTAGACGACCAACTCTTCATAGGGTATGTCGGAGCAAAGAAGGGACAGGCAGTACAGCAATGAACCATTTCACGATATATCGTACTCTGTATCAAAATCTGCTACGCATTAGCTGAAAAGCAACCCCCTGAGGGTTTGCATGCTCATTCCATCAGAGCTCAAAGCTGGAACAACTGCGTAAGCTCGAAGAGTTCCAGTCCTGGACATCAGCCAGGCAGCAACAAGGGCATTTGTGCACACGTTTACCAAACATTACTGTCTGGAAATTCAGGTTCATAGGGATGGGCACTTTGCCTGTTCGGTCCTGTAGGACTTCCTTGTGTGAAATTGGTCCGCAGACCCAGCTCTGGGAAGGTATTGTTTGGGTATATATTCAAAGGTAAGGAATCTGCGGCTTGAAGTCTCTATCAGATGAACAAGTTACTTACCTAGGGTAACGCCTTATCTGGTAGAGACTATCTAGCTGCACATTCCTTACTGACCCACCCATCCTCCCCGCTCTGTGAATGGATTTCTGGGGACACGTTTTTTCCCCTTTCAGGGCACTATCTTTCCACACCAGTGGTCAGTGTACTCTGGGGCTCCGCACTTCTGGCGTGGAGGTCACGAAAAGTAACTGACATCAGCATGCCTGGGTGGCACCTATATAGGCACTGCAAACTTCACTTCCATCACGGACGATGACAACGATGCCATGCGGAGCCGAACAACCTCACCTACCGGCGTGCAGGGGTACTGCTCACAAAACAATTTCCGGATCCAGTCTGATGCTTGGAGGTAATTCTGGTCCAGTCTGACGCTTGGGGGTAGGTAAGGATTCTGCTGCTATATAGAGTCTCTACCAGATAAGGCCTTTACAAAGGTAAGCCACTTTTCTATTAACATGAAGTAATAAAATATACAGTGGCAAATAATGCTTTGTGGGTTGCGTGTAAACAATGAAGAGAAAGACTTTGAGGAAAAAAATAAATCTAAATAGTATCAGCAAAAAATTAATAGCAGCAAATTTCAACAGTGTTGCGATTCTATTTTTTTCTGCTTGGGAAAGCAGAGTGAGTTTCCCAAACGTTCAACTGTTTCTCCTTCCATAGCATTGCATGCATTCGTTGGACATGCAATGGCATGACTTAAGGGCTAAGGGGGCCTCCTCCAAAACAAAGAACCCTGTGGGCCCACCTGCCTCCGTTACACCCGATTTGGCACAGTACATACATAGTGAGTCATTTTTGGGTCCCAGCATCTCTCAGAGGGTTGCTTTGGATGTATTAATTGGCAAAACAGCCAGAGGCATCGTTTGGAGGTCCGTCATCAACCTGTTTTTCTGATCACTATCCAGCCATGTTCAGGGTGGTTTCTCTGCCCAACTTTTCAGTGGTGTATCTGAATATGGGGTGCTGTATGACACTTGATTGTGAGGGCCTAACAGTGGGATGCTCTCATCTGCCTACATAATGTGACTTATCACACTTTACCACATCTGAAAGTTTCATTGGGCAACAAATTCATTCATGTGAAAAGCTGCCTTGCTAAGATCCACGACTACTTTTCCAAGGCCTACCTCTAACTGTAATCCACCAAGACAAACTTTGTAATCATTGCTGGGTGACTGTAAATAACAACTGGTACAAAGATGCTTCTCAGTACAACAACTTTGTCAAGTCAATGGGATGCAACATTGCCACCAATGTCATCTTCATTGCTGATTACACATACAAGAAGAAAAGAGAACATCCTACATCAATTGGTCTTATTAGGCAGAGTGCAGAAACAGGTTTCAGATCTTCCAGCAAGGCTCTTGTCATATCCCATCTTAATTAGAGCCAAGGGCCTCCTCTGAGGAGTGCTAAAGAGGCATGCCATGGGATGTAATTAAAGCCTTCCTTCTCTCATGGGGTGGTCTAGAGGTCTGGATCCTTAGGTGCCTAAGTTGCTAAACGGTGTTTTAGATCCACCAGATAGGGCACTAGTGCCTCCCTAAGATTTGCATCTTGTTTTACGAACTTCATAGGGTGCTCCGTTTAAGCAACTGGGCAAGAGTTCTCGGAATCTCCTTTCACACAAAGTGGCTTTCACACCCCTGCGGCGTTTTGATGGGATTTGGAATATCTGGTATTCGGGACCCTATTGTGATATATTTTGTCCAAAGTCCTTTCTTTGTTTTACTTGGACTGGTTCTTGTGCAGGAGTATTTTTGCAAGAGAGCCATGGGATTTGATGTGAAATCTTCTGCATTGCCTTATTTGGCTTATGCTGCTGGATTTCATGCCTGTGAAGCCCTATATTTGAATTTGCATGTGGATACTCATTTGCCTTGCTTATGGGTTGACTGTTGACCTTTCCTATTGGTGTAGGGGCTGGTCACTAAGCTGGAGCAGTCTCTTTCCTGGGCTTCTGCTCCAGCCTTCCACTACTGGATGTGTGCAGACCCCGACTACTGTTAATCACTATCGTTTACAGGTTGCTCATGGCTCTACTGTGGGGGTGGGATAGGCTGTATTGCCCACTTCTGGTGTTCAAACTTCATGATGCTGTTCTCTGTATAATACATTTCACAGGTGTTGCATCTGACTTGGTGTAGGGGTTGTGTACATTTGGCTAATACTTCACCTGACTCTGGTCTGTTCTATGGTCTATGCTCAACTCTCAGGGAGAGAATGAGCAAGGTGGGGTAGCGAGGTTAATGTATGGAGTCTTTGGGGTAATGGGCACCACCCCTAATCCCCTCGCCCTGGTGCTTTTTCTCACTGCCCTCTCACCTGCCCCATGCGTTTGAGGCTTGCTCTTGTTAAGCCATAACAAGAAGTGACGTTGCTGGACCCGGATGCTATGGGACAGCAGAAGGGTGGAGCTTTGGAAAGAGACGGGCATTTTATGTAATACGTCAGGGGCTTCAGAGTCTGTTGGGAAGGTGTGATATCTCAGTTTGTCAGGAAGAGGACGATGGGAATAGTCTGTTAATCTCTTCTGGACTTCCAAATCAACAACTCTTTCCATTCTTCGAATTTGTAATTTTTTGTTACCATTTTTTAATTCAGATTGCCCTGCATGGGAAAACTGCTTTTGAAATCTGAAACAAAAGGCGATATTAGACAACAGGTAGTGCTGTTTGTGATCCATTAAAGTAGACAATGTGCAAAGTAAATGGTTGAATTTTCTTGTGGGCAGAAATGCAGACTTTAGTGTGGTGCTGCGCGGCTGCTGTTGTCCAGTGATCATTGAAGAGGAAAATCATTTTTATATCGAGGTAGGAGGGTTAGTTTAAAAGAAGAGCTGTTAGTGTACTTATTGCATATTGAGTGATGAATATTTAACTTCAACAGCCGGGCTTAGGAAAATGGTAAAAATACCATTTCCTTTTTAAATAAATACAAGAAAAAGGTTATCACTTTAGAAATAGTACTTCTAAAAATAAATATATCTTTCCCATTTCATCAAGTGGTTCAAAATGTATAGACTCTACCACGGTGACATGCTTTGACATGTGATGTCCATCATATTTGTATAGCACCTAAACCTAACAGGTTATCAGGCGGTGTGTGTGAGTAACAGGCAGCTAGCTGTTTGAAGCATACAATGTCCTTCATCATAGTCTAGCTCCTTCTGCTTGGAGCTTTTTGACCCAAGTGTGTTACTGTAGAGAACCAGTGCTGTCCAGTGGATCCTCGTTTGCAGATCTTGGTGTCCCCCTAGTATTACCTGCAATATGCCGGTCTCAAGTGCTCCAGACACTCTCACATTTTTAGTTCTTCTTCAGGTCCCTACGGTGTCTAGATATTAATATTTGACTGCAGTAAGCAAAGAGGATGGGCACTCATGAATTTTGACGGGACAAGGCCTGTTTACCTTCATGTCCACATCATGAAGTTTTACTTCAAGCCGTATATCTGTCTTGTGTATACCACTTATTTCGTGTCATCTTTTGTCATTGTTATTTAAGGGCCATCAGGTGTTTTTGTGTTTCCATTTTGCAGTGTATATTTTGTTTTATATGGTTACAACTATTTTTAGTGACTCGTGCCCTACCGTCTGTTTAAATGTCAGTAAATACGGCACCCATGATATGATGGTCTTTCCAAGGCAGCCATTTAATCTGTACACACATTTCAGTGAATGAAAAGGCTGCCCGGACTCCAGGCTTTCCTTTTTAAGTCGTTTTCCTTTTACTACTAGCTCCACTAGCTCCACATTGGTGTATATTAAGATATTTGCTGAACACCAGCTTTTTTATTTACCAGGTTGTTGAAGTTAGCATTTTTCCAGATTTAAGATGTAAACGTCATGTGCCCCCTCAAAAGTGCTGTTGATTCTGAGTATCAAGTGGCCACAATATCACGCCAAAAATATTGAGGATTGGCAGATAAGTATGTATAGATTTCCTATCCCTAACGTTACATGCATGCACCTTGACAATATATATATATATATATATATATATATATATATATATCTTCAACGTGCATAGATATTGAGGTATTAATAGTAAATTTATACTTACCTATATGCACTTACCTTCTGGATACTGTGGGATCGATATTTTGGTCATGATATTGGTGCCACTCGTTATTCCATCCTTAATATTTCGTACTACAATCCCCTTAACTTGATAATTTTAAATTGTTTGCTGGTCGCCTGGAATTGGCCGGCTAGAGAGAGATCTTGCTTCTTAAGAAGCCTGATGATTTGGGAACTCTTGGGGGCCTAGTCACAGACTGCATTTTGTTGTACATTTAGTAGTACTACTAATGTGCTAGCAAATACTGTTCACTAAAATACATGCAAAGGTTTCTTCACCTTTGCCTTTCCAATCTTTCATGAGCAGAGATCTCCGCCCTGACTGTGGAGATCTCTGCATACGCAGATATACGTTTGAGTAATAAATGTGGGAGGGGCAAGGGGAGAGTGGCTGGAAAACAGAGAATATTTTCAAATGAATGAGAGGGGTTTAGGGAGGAGTAAGGAGGGCTTACGGAGGATTAGAGAGGATTTTTTGGGGGGGGAAATGCACCCACCCACAATAGAGTAAGCACTTTGCTATTCACAAACTGCACTTCTATAATTATTACAGCTAAAAAGGATCAGAAACCATCCAAGTCCAGCACAACACATGGCCAACCATTGGTACTGCAACACCCTCACCATAGAAAATAATGGAGGCAAGGAATTCAAATAAACACGCATAGGAACTAATGTTAAAATAAATTAATTTATTTTAACTTTTTTTTACTAATCTAATAACATTTAATTTAATGTTAAGTTATATATAAATACCAATTTTAAATATTAGTTTATTATACATTTTTTAAGTTCTTCAAATTTGAAACATTAAAGTAACTTCAATTAAAAAAAAATATTTGCATTCATTTAAATTAATTCTATATATACTTTTAAATATTTTTAAATGTTTTAATACATAATAAATATAAAATCTATATTCTAGGTAGGATTTCTTTGTATTTAAATCTTAAGAAAAATGAAATATTTAAATGTAATTATTATTAAGTTAACAATGCTGTAACACTTTTTATGTTGTTCTACATTAAAATACATATTTTAAATTATTGACATACATTTTTATCTTAGAAATATTTTTACAATGTTTTAAAACTTTTACACTTTAATAAACATTTAAAGTTTTCTCTATACTTTACAATATGGAGATGTCAGCCTGTATGTGAAAAGTAACAAGTAGTAACTTTACACTTGGTTATTATGTTCCACCCCTGAATTTATGGGGTGGGGACATGCAAGTCTGCACTTTTGAATAACTTTACTACTTTTGTCTATTCACAATTTAGGGTTGTAAAGTTCCTCAATAATATGAGTAAACTTATATGTGTAGATCTTTTCAAAATGTAGGGTCCCTTGGTGTTGAAGAACTGGAAGAATAAAACAAACTTTGTCCGTAGAACTGCTTTAGCAGGAGACGGGGCTTTTACATGGCCTCAAAAGAATCTCATTTAGAAATGCAGTAAGTTTCTTTATTGATAACATTTGGGGAACACTTGTGGGATTTTATGAGGCTGAATAAATGTGTTTTCAGGTGTGTCAATAAGCATGTGCTTTAAAGATGCTCAGTAATACATTTTATAGTTTCTATATATGTCTTCATGGCACATGTAATCAAACCCTAATTTTTTAGTCACTCTCGGAAGCGGTATTTCCGAAAAGGTGGAAGGCAGCCAGGGTAAGGCCTATTTTGAAAAAACCCACTGCCGACCCAAATCTGCTCCTAAATTACCGTCCCATCTCCTTGCTCCCATACTTTGGGAAAATTTTAGAAACTCTGATTAATCAACAGCTTGTCAACCACCTTGAGAGCCAGGGACTGTTGGATCCCAGTTGGACTTCCCAGTCTGGTTTCAGGGCAGCGCATCGCACCGAGACGGCTCTAGTCGAGGTAGCAGATAACATCAGGCTAACCCTGGACAAACATCAGTCGGCCATCCTCGTTCTACTTGACCTGTCCGCTGCTTTTGACACCATCTCCCATAGCATCTTAGAACATCGCCTTGGGGAGATAGGTGTCAGAGGCAATGCCCTGGAGTGGTTTAAGAGCTACCTTACCGACCGAGCTACAACAGTCCAGATGGGAAACAACATCTCATGTGAGAGACCAGTTAGGATGGGAGTGACACAGGGCTCTATTTTGAGCCCGACACTCTTTAACCTGTACATGACTCCTCTGGCCAAAGTGATCAGATCCTACGGTTTTGATGTCATATCCTACGCAGATGACACTCAGATCCTGATCACTATTGGTCCAGACCCCGCTGAAACTAAGCAGCGGTTCAACAAATGTCTGTCCCACATTGACAGGTGGATGAGCTCCAACCATCTACAACTGAATGGAGGCAAGTCGGAGATCATGCTTTTCGGCAATGCGTCTGAGCACTGGTCCAATGAATGGTGGCCTTCCCACCTTGGACCTTGTCCAACACCCAAACAGACGGTACGAAACCTAGGCTTCCACATGGACAATCAACTGTCCATGAAAAACCAGATCAACCACATTATTGGTTCCTGTTTCGGAGTAATTCGCAGCCTACGGAAGGTTTTTCAAATGGATCCCAACTGAGGCTAGAAAACCATTGGTCCAAGGATTAATAATAAACCGAATGGACTATGGAAACGCTCTATTGCTCTCAATTAATGAAGGCCTGTTAGATAGACTGCAGATTTTGCAGAATACCGCGGCTAGGCTGGTCCTGGATCTCCCATCCAGATCCCCCTCCGCACCCTGTTTGAGATCTCTACATTGGCTCCCTGTGAGAAAGCGAATCCTCTTCAAGGTTCTTTGCCTGACCCACAAACAGATGAACGGTAAAGGCCCTAGATACTGGTCTCAGAAATTATGTTGGTACCAACCACACAGGACGCTTAGATCCAGTAATACATTTTTGCTTACCCCTCTTAAAGTTCATATGGCCAGAAAAGGAGGCAGGTCTTTCTCCTTCCTCGCCCCAGCATCATGGAACAAAATCCCTTTTCACCTGCGCACCACGCCGGATCACAACTCCTTTCGTAAGGGATTGAAAACATGGCTATTTGACATCTGAGCTATCTCTTCCATCAGAGCCGTCTGCGAGCGCCATGAAACCTTCGAGTGATGTGAGCGCGATACAAATGTCCCTGATTTGATTTGATTTGATTTATGAACATTTATGAAATTACAGTTTTAAGCTCAATTGTGTTATTGGATGTGTTTGTAAATGAATCTGGAAACTAATAAATGATTAGAATGAAAAGAATTGAACACAGCTGAATAAATTAAAATGTGAGCTGTAGTACACTACTCGATATAAAAGTCATCATGTGTGCTATAATTCTGGTTTCTAATTCTAAAAATTGAGAATTAAAAATATGTACCCATCTTGCCTGTAGACCAGTTAACAACCTGTGTCAAAGGAAACTAAAGATTTCACCTGTGGCTGAAGAGGAGCAAATCCAGAATAGGTGTCCTTGTCAACAACAGATGCCACAACAACCACCTAAAAAAAAGAGAACCCGGTTTAGTATTGTTTCTGTTTTCTCACAATTTTCCACTCTCACAATACTGCCCTTAGCTTCAGACTGCAGAATGTCCACTCTGTTGGATTATACATAGATGAAACTTACTGTAGGGCGACTTACACGCAAACCTCAGTTGGCCACTTCGAATGTGTAGTGCTTCAAAATGACTCCTCAAAACAGCCCAAATTCAAAACAACCCATTTTAGTGCTTCAAAAGGACTTAAGTGAGATGAACTTGCCTTTAATGCACTCATACTCAAAATTACTCATTTAGTAACTGAGAATTTAATAACTTCTGGCCCGTGGTAGTGGAGAATGGAAGGAGGGATTGTGGGAGTAAACACCAGTGTATAAATAGAAAACTTTCATCCTTTATTCCTGAGTATATATAAAAACACATTGTTGTTCCATTGTCAATAAGTTTGCAAAAATATCCTTTCACTGAAAACTGGTTCCTTCCCCTCCAAATATGCTACTGTGATGTGTGTTCCATTAATTTTGTAATAATAATTATGTAATTGAGTAATAACAAATGACAAAAAGCTAAATTTCTGTAGGATATGTGTGGCAAGAGACCTTTGCAATAGGCTATTTTGATGTGTCATTTTAAGTTGAGCTGGTTCTTTTCTCCTGTTCTCTTGCAAATTTTAATTCAGAATTAATTTTAAATTTCTCTAAGTACCAGTGTGCAGTATAAAGTAAAAAATATTGGACCTCTTTGTTTTCCTGACCACTACAAGGAGAACATTGCATGGACTATAAAAAAGTAGGTAAAGTAAGAGGTAGGGGCCTGATTTAGGGGGAGGCTGTAATGGCAATTCAAATGGAAATAATCAAACTTCCATTCCTAGTGTCCCGCTGCACCACCACTGCATCTAAAGGATGGCAGAGGAAGGCTACCTCTGCCGTCTCAGCTACTGAGGCTAAATGAGACATTCTAAATGCATTTAGAAATGGTTACAGCAGCCCAGTCAATGGTGACCTGTCCGTCACCAGGGTGGCATGTGAGCAGTGGAAGTGAGAACCGCACTAACGAAAATAAAATAAATTGATACACCTAAATGGTGTGATCACTGCCCATATTTAAGGAGTAGGTACAGTCTGCCTGCTGGAGCTGACCCTTCAGGCGGCTAAGTGCAAGAATACAAGTTCTGGAATGATGGTTAAAGGACAAGGTGAGTTGGTGCCTATAACAGAAGTAATAATTGTATTGGGTTTTGTGTGGTATGTGTCATTGTAACTAAACAAAGTCAGCCACCAATGCACATACAACTATTCAGTACAATGATAATGAAGATGAACTAATAATAATAATAATCTTGTCCTTATTGTCACTGTTACAACAAACAGGCTGTCCACAAGATAAACGCACCACAAAGTGGTAGCGTTTACTGAAATCAAGCACGGGTAAGCTAGCATGTATTTCTTGTGCATACTTGACTCACTTGCACTCCATCTGTTCAAGCTTCGAAGAACACAGCTTTTCATGGAATCAGAGCCTGGAACAGGTATGTTGCAGAAAACTTCCAGGACATTTAAAATAAGGTTTGGAATTAATCACAAAAGTCAGAGACTTAATTGAGCACATCCGTGAGGGTAGACGAGGAGTCCCCAACCTTTAATGTAATAAGAACTACTTATGTGAAATGCTAATCATCCCGAACTACTAATATTAGTAGTGTTGTAATAGTGACCACATAAAACAAGATCACATTAGTGGCCACAATATGCAAGATTACTAGCAGTGGCCACTTCAATTCATCAGGAATGGATGCCAGCGGTAATGTAAAAAGGCTTTTTATCAATGTGAAATCGCTCTATGTAGATAATACATACAGCCTTAGCTGCAATGCCCTGGCACTAAGGTAATAGAATGTGTAATAAGTCTTCCAAAAACCACATGTTTTATCACTCATATATCAACTTTAAATATTTTTGGGAAATGCAACCATTTTTCTCCAAACATCAGCTTGTGGGTTAAGTTTTGTTATACATATATCAATTCAACTAAGGAAAAGCTTCTAATTTAGTAGGCTGGTCTGCACAAAGAGAGCTACATTTAGGTAGCTGAGGAGCTACTGAGTAGCTCACAAGATACTCATTGGAGAAGCCTGGGGTAGGCACTCAGGTCAACAACTGCAGAAAGCCAACTGTGACCTACTATGGAACACAACTGGGTCTCACCTGTTTATGGGGGATCACGAATACCTGTTTCAGACACAAGATGCCCACAGATTCTGCAAAGATGCAACAGAGTGGAGACTGACTTAAGGCCTTGGGCACTCTGGAAGCCATAGGTGTGTGCCTTTACCTGGAGAAACCTGTCTGACCTAGCCAAACATGTTAATTGGTAATTCTTACCCAGTGACCGCATGTCTGCTTCTTCTGACCTAAATATGAAAGATGGGGAAGGACTATCGCCTAAAGCACAAATAATCATGAATGCATCTAAAAAGGACATAAAACACCTGCCCACTCAATATATCTCTAGAGGGTTCTTGAAATTATCTGCCACAGGAAATGGACAACTGCCAGGGAGCCCTAATTCTTGAAGAAAGGTGTGACCACCTCCCAGTGAAGTCCCCACTCATGTAGGCAGAGAGCCCCCTTCTTGAAGAGAGGGGTAAGCGCCTCCCAGTGAAGTCTCCACTCATGTGGGCAGTGAGTCACCCTGCTCAAGATGTCTGACTTAGCATTGTTGATGCCTTCTTGTTGGGTGGGTGAAACCCATTGAAAAGACAGCACCACCAATTCATATCAATGAGGGAGACATGTCTGCTGCTGCTTGTTGAGATAATACATGGCATTTGTAGTGTTGGTGTTTCACCTGAAAAAGGACAAGAAAACTTCCAGAAGTGCCACGAATAGTACCTTCATTCCATGTTTTTGATAGGAGATGTCCCATACTAAATAGACCATAGATCATCAAATTTCAGACAGCCAAGAATCTTTTGTTGTGATGAAAACCTGATCATCAGGTTGCCCTATTGAAAATCATGACAACCCACTCAGCCTTCCAGTGTGATGAAAGTGCATCCTGCAAACTGCCAGATGCACTTTCACCACAAAGGTCGATGCCAGCCAATACTGAGGGCAGTCCTCTGACAGGGGAGCTGATGCCAGGGCCTCTGCTAACTTGGTGGGCGGAAAGCCATCTTGTCAGCAATAAATGGCTTGCTTGCACCCACCATATTTTGTGGTAAAGATTGGTCTATGAGAGCACACATACCCAGTCAGAAAGCTAGGATGTGCTAGAGGCAGTGTGCCTTGTCTCAATCTAATGGGTGACGGACTGTATGGGTGTCTGATGGGCCAAGCCTCTGTATGGGTTTTTCAGTGTGCCTGAAGTAAGACTACTTAAGTAAATTATATCAGCTTAAAGTTAGTACAAGTGCTTCATGTCATTGTTTAGAATACTGCCAGTAAGGAGGCTACAGAAGCTGCCATCTAGTCCAGTTGCCCTCAGTGGGGTTGCAGGGTTTAGAGTGACCCTTTCGGATTGTCTAAAATTGGGATAGGTTCTTGCAGAAAAATTCAACAGGACCCTTGAAAACCATATATCTTAAAAGGTCAGCCCAAGGCCTGCCCAAAGACACTGGTGGGAAGATTCTTCAGAATACTCCCTTGACCATGACTGTCTCTGCAGCAATGAGTGGGGTATGAGAGTGATGAAACAAGAGCTGTCAGGGTTCCTGTAATTAGTAAGTGGGTAATGCTGTTCAGGTAACCACCATGGCTAATAATCTATGGGTGATAGGGCTTAGACCAGACGTCTGCTCTACCCTAAGAAATGGGCCCCAAATCCATTACATGGTGTAGTCTCAGACATTGGGGTGTGCTGTCTGAACAAAATATGGCCAGTCCAACATAGCAACTCTCTGACCAGATTTTGGTTCTCATGTGAGAGGTGAATTGAGAACCTTGAAGAAGTTACGTGTTGTAGGAAAGAGTCCATGCTTATGTGGGAGGTGACATCTTGGTAATATAGTACCTCACATAAGAAATGAGGGTGGGCTGTTGAAGTCAGATGAATATGTTAGGACAAGAACAAGTTCCCTGAGTGTTTGATGTAATTTGTTGTTGCCTTACTACCAAATGGCCTTGGCATTTGTGGATCGCTGGATTATTTTATCAAGATATATCTCTGTAGCAAGAGAGATGGCCTCTTCGGAGCACATCTATATTGGGATGGTGGTTGGATTATTAATCACACTGTTGTTGCTGTGAATGTCTTTATTTTGGAAGTAATGTTGGCTCCCAGCTCATGCAATTCAGTGGAGGCACTAGTTTCCTAATCAATTACGATTTCGGAGGCTGGAACCAGTTCTGGAACTCCAGTGTCTGCCTGCCTATATCTCTACTCCCTTGGCTAAGGGGAGGCTGAGGTGAAGATGCCCTCACCTGATAGTCATTCAGATAGCAATGAATGAAACTCCCCACACCGAACAGGTTTCTCCTTAAGTGATAAGAACAATAGGTCATATTTAGAAGATAATTAGTAAATACTAGGTATAACACCAGAATGGATGGTTTTCAATCCATGGCCAGCTCAGTAGTTGACCTTGCAGGGTACAAAAAACAATGAAGTCACAAACTAACTCACAAGAACAGGGAAACCCACAGACATTCTTCAAGTACTCACACCTATACACCTCAAGGGCTATACAGAATACCCAGAGGCATGGCTTAGTCAGTGAGATTCAGGAGCTGTGACTCTCAAATTTCCCCAAAAAAAGCAGTGAGCTGCAAAGTGGAGAGGTGAGATGACCAAGGTTCAGAATGCCTTGCTATGATAAGTACCAGGATTAGTACTGATTTGCATTAGATGGACCTCTGTTCAAAGTGGCACAGTGGGTGAAAAACAATGGGTTGGAATGCTACCCTGAGCGATTGCCACTGGTTTGACTATTTGCAAGCATTCATCTCATCACCTTTTGGATGTTTGATTGCCAGTATTACTCCTGGAAATCTGAGACTAGCACAGCTTTCCAGCCCTACTACTGCCAATGTCTGTGAATTCTAAAAATTAGTAATTTTGCGCGCATTCAAGGAGTACTCCTTTGGGTGCAGATTTTCTATTTTTTTTGGGTAAACCAGTCACTATCTGGGCCTGATTCACAAAGGTGTAACTTACACTTTAAAGTAATTTACACTTTTGAGTAAGTTTACTACTTTTTAGGTACTCACACAATTTGAGTGTAAATGTACTCAAAAAAGTGTACCCAACATGTCTCCACCAAATTGAAGGGCATTTTGTAGTACGTCTTGTAGTACTACAATTGTACTACAAACATACTATAAAATGCTATTCACAAATGGCACTTCAAAAGTACTACTCCCAAAAGCACAGTTACACTTTTGGAGTAAACTGACACTCAGATTTTCTGAGTAGCCAAAAAGTAGTAAACTTACTAAAAAGTGTAAGCTATACAAAAGTGTAAGTTACCTTTGTGAATCAGGCTGTATATTTAAGTTTCCACTTAAAAAAATTAACAATTTAAAACCTCCCCATTAAATGAGAACTACAAAAGAAACTGCACTCCTCTTCATCTCTGCTATGAGAACTCTTGATGGTAGAGTTGTCAAATCAGTGCATGTAGGCAGAGCTCCATGTTTCCAGTCCTCTCCTTTTACAAATCATTTTACCAAATGACTGACAGTCCCATGTACAAAGCCCGAGTTGCACATAGAGATGAGCTCATCAGCAAAGTAACAGGGTGAGCCGAGTCAGGACAGAGGAAAGGGTCTGACTTGGATCTGTGCACGAGCTAATCCATGAAAACGTTTGGCATGTACATCTTGCAACAAACATAACGTACAAATGTGATAGTCTGTTCAAAGTTTAACTTTAAGATGCAAATACGATTCACCTTAGAACATCAGATTATATCACTGCATGGACAGACATTTGATAAAATTAAACATGAACTTAAATATAAATGGCTTGCGGCCAACGACAATGCCATTAGTGAACTAAGAGGCAAGTCACTAGTCATGTAAACCCTAAAAGTGGCCTAGATACTTATTGTAGATAGAGTAACATTATAACCTATTAAATCAATCATAAGAGGTGGTTGTACAGCGCACATCGTAAACTCAAGTATTTAAAAGTGTTCTCATATGTGATAAAAAATTCAAAGGAGGCTCTGTGAAAAAAATGTTTGCTTAGGATCACACAGTTTTTACAAGCAGAAAATGCCGGTATTGATCCCAGGTTATCTGGTTTCACATTTTGAAATACAGCCACCAGATGAATACTTCTGTGGCTCTCTCTAATGTTTAACATCAGAAGTCAATGGTTTGTCTTTAAGTCTTGGCAAACAACGAGAAAAACCAACACAGTCTTAACTAACCTGACTGAGGGCATCTTCACCCAACTACCAGGCCCAGAATGCATTTATTTGGGGAGCTTCACATCCCAAACACCCCCCCCCCCGAAGCTACGCCCCTGAGGATACCACAGACCTTCCTCATCAGGCTAAGGACCAGCAGAAGAATACAGCAAATAATACAAAGCAAGGCCACCATAAAGGGCACCAATATTACCTTGTGAAACATAGGGAATAAACACACTGTTCACTCCATAACTCCTTCCACACGCCTCATAAGATGAACATCAACAATATCACAGAACCTACTAGCAATCCTTGAACCAGTGCTTAATTTGTTAAACTATAAGTGCCAGGTCCATCGTCATGAGTCCACTGCAGCTCGCTCCACCCGTTGTCATGCCAGCGCTGCTAATGACAATATCAACACAACTGCTAACCATCACACTCCTTGAAGTGTGTCAGTTCTGACTATCCCAGGCACCCAACACTACAAGAATGGCTTAGGCACCAGGCGTTAGTACCTTTTCATATATATTGAATTAATAAACTACTGTTGTGCTCATTTCTAAATTAGACAGACAGTGCCACCATGTGGTATAATGTCATAAGTGTCAGTGTTGACAATTAAGTGGTGATGCCAAGCACTGCAAACCACCGGCTCAAATTATGCACTACCTACAACCTGTTCTTCTCTGTACATCCTTCAAGTAACTCCATCTACACGATTTAGTCACCTTGTATTCATCCCGTCCTGGAGGGAACTGGTGTCTGTAATTTAAATTGCACCTGATCATTAGTCTCAATACCTTCAACACATTGAGTATCTGGTGACCCCTCTGGTATGAAGGCACCTTGTATCCCTGGTCATCTGCACTGTATGGACATGCTACATTCTTGTACCTCCTGTCACCCCTGTATCAAGGCTTTTTGGAAATATTCACACAATAGAAACAAAGAGTGCATGTTAGAAATGGGGGTCTCCAGTTGCCAGAGGTAGGTACCTTTGTCCAAATAGGGACCCTTGCTTCTAGTCAGGGTAAGGGGGATACACACTTTAGATAACCCCTGCTCACCCCCTTGGTAGCTTGGCACGAGCAGACAGGCTTATCCCAAAGGCAATGTGTAAAGTATTTGTACTAACACTCACAGTAACACAGTGAAAACACCAGTTTAGAAAAATAAAATATCTTTATCTAAACCAAACAAGACCAAAACGACAAAAATTCAACATACACAGTTAAAAATATGACTTTCAAAAGGTTTCAAGAACTTGTACCATAGAAAACTATGGATGCGTGACTTTTCACCAAAGTACCTGTAGATGCGTCAAAGTTCACAAGCCAAACAGCCGCAGCGTTGGAAAACAAAGAGATGCGACACTCCTGAGACCTTGAGGAGGCGATGTGACAGTCCCGCTGCACGCAGAGGAAGGGTTGCGTCGAAATCGGTCTGTATGGGGAGTGATGCGTCGATTCTTCGTGATGGTTCCGGTCCGCGTGTGATGAGTCGGAAGAATTTGCCTCACAGGTATAATGCGTGGAAATCCGGGATGCGTCGGCGATCGATGCGGCGGCAACGAGCGGCGCTGCGTCGGTCCTCTTCAGCCACGATCCCTCGATGCGTTGATTCTAGTAGTTCTTTGAGTTTCTTCTTGCTTCCAGCTCCCAAACAGCAGCAACAACCTCCAAAGGCCCAAAACTGGCACAGGCACCTCTTGGCAGGTCAGAACTCACAGCAGCAGATTTCAGGGGAGCTGGGGGTGAAGTCTTTGTGTCCCTGAGACTTCAGAACAGGAGGCCATCTCACTTCAGGCCCTTGGAGATCTCCTTCAAGCAGGGGACACAGCACACAGCAAAGTCCTTCTCCTTTCCTGGGCAGAAACAGCAGCTGCAGGCCAACCCCAGACACACAGCAAGGCCAGTACTTCTCCTCAGTCTCTCCAGCTCTTCTCCTTGGCAAAGGTTCCTCTTGAATTCCAGCAATGATCTAAAGTTTGGGGTTTTGGGTCTGATACTTATACCCCAAAATGTCTTTGTTCTCTTTGTGCAAGGGGCTCTGAGCCCAGTTCAAACCAGTTCTGGGGGGCACTCTCCAAGGGCACAACATTATCCATTGTCAGTGTGAGCCTCGGCCCCACACACACCACAGGGGGGCGGAGCCAACATTGTGGAAGGCAGGCACAGCCCTATTCAGGTACAGGTGCTAGTCCTCCCACCACTCCAAATGCAGATCAGGCCTATTCAGCCTAGTGCTGAGTCATCCAGACTCCTGGAGACACTGCACCTCCCCAGCCCCTGTCACTCCAAAGCCAGACAGTCAATCCACAAACAGGCAGAGGCACACAGGAAGGTTGAACAAGAAAATAGCCACTTTCTAAAAGTGCTGTTTTCAAACACATAATTTAAAAACCATCTTTACTAAAAGATGTGTTATTAAATCCTGAGTCCAGGTATATAAAACTCAATGTTTCATCTTATTCCTATGGGAAGATATGTTTGCAAAATGTTACAAAGCATTCCCCATTCTGTCCTATGGGGCTAGATAGCCTTTCAATAGTGAAAAACGAAATTGGCAGTATTTCACTATCAGGACAGGTTACATACACCAGTACATGTCCTACCTTTCACGTACACTGCACCTTGCCCAGGGGGGTACCTTGGGCCTACCATAGGGGTGTCTTATGTATAAGAAAAGGGAAGGGTAGGGCCTGGCAAGTGGGTGCACTTGCCAAGTCGACATGGCAGTTAACAAACTGTGCACAGGCACTGCGGTGGCAGGCCTGAGGCCTTTTTTCAGGGCTACTCATGTGGGTGGCAAAATCAGTGCTGCAAGCCCTCTAGTAGCATTTGATTTACCAGCCCTGGCACACTCAGTGCACTTTACTAGGGACCTACTGGTAAAACAAATATGCCAATCAGGGAGAGCCAATCACAATATCAATTTACACAGGGAGCACTTGCACTTTGACACTGATCAGCAGCGGCAAAGTGCCCAAAGCATCTAAGCCAGCAAAAGCGAAATCCAGCACAGCATCAAAAACACAGGAGGTAGAGGCAAAAACGCAGGAAAAACCACGCCAAGGATGCCAGGTGTAACACGTGTCCCTTCCAGCTGAAAAGTGGGGAGAACTACCCACCCTCTTGGGAGTTCTTATCACTAAGGCGGAAGAATCTGGACAGACCATCAGCATTGGCGTGTTCTGTACCAGGGCGGTGTTCCACCGTAAAGTCCATTCCCTGTAGGGAGATGGACCACCTCAACAGTTTTGGATTCTCACCCCTCTTCTGCATCAACCATCTGAGGGGCCTGTGGTCTGTCTGAACCCGGAAGTTAGTCCCAAACAAGTAGGGCCTTAGCTTCTTCAGAGCCCAGACCACAGCAAAAGCTTCCCTTTCAATTGCACTCCACCTCTGTTCCCTGGGAAGTAGCCTCCTACTGATGAAAGCTACAGGTTGGTCCAAGCCCTCGTCGTTCAATTGTGAGAGTACTGCTCCCATACCATGCTCTGAAGCATCTGTCTGCACAACAAATTCTTTGGAGAAGTCAGGTGCCTTAAGCACGGGCTCCGTGCACATGGCAGATTTCAGGGCATCAAAAGCGGTCTGGCAGGCATCAGTCCAGATCACATTCCTGGGCTGCTTCCTTGAAGTCAGCTCTGTCAAGGGGGCAACAATGGTGCCATACCCCTTGACAAACCGTCTGTAGTACCCGGTGAGACCAAAGAAGGCTCTCACCTCTGTCTGGGTCTTGGATGGCTGCCAAGCCAGAATGGTGTCAATCTTCGCTTGTAGGGGTGCCACCTGGCCGCTCCCTACCTGGTGTCCCAAGTACACCACAGATCTCTGCCCTATCTGGCACTTACTCGCCTTGATAGTGAGTCCTGCCCTTTGCAGAGCCTTCAACACTTCGCAGAGGTGTTGCAAATGTTCCTCCCAACTGGAGCTGAACACAGCAATGTCATCCAGATAGGCGGTGCTGAATTCCTCCAGCCAGGACAGTACCTGCTTGACCAGTCTCTGGAAGGTGGCAGGGGCGTTCTTCAACCCAAAGGGCATAAACCGGCACTGGTAGTGCCCCATAGGTGTTGAAAATGCTGACCTCTCTTTGGCCACCTCGGTTAAGGCAATCTGCCAGTGCCCAGACGTTAAATCAAATGTACTGAGGTACCTCACCTCATACGGACCAGTCCACTTGTCTTGGAGCGCACAAGGCTCCACTGGTGCCATCACCCACACTTTCTGGCCAGGCTGAAATTCGACCAGAGTGGCATTCTGGTCATACCAACTTTTCATTTCTTCCTGGCTAGCTTCCAGGTTCGCGTGAGCAAGTTTCCTGAAGTGTTGAGTCTGGTTTCTGAAGGCCAGCACATAGCTGAACACCTCTTGTGGGGTCTTACCAGGAGTTCTTTCCCAACCCTCCTTCACCAGACTCAGAGGTCCTCTCGCAGGGTGACCGTACAGTAGTTCAAAGGGACTGAACCCTAAGGACTTCTGTGGTACCTCCTCGTATGCAAACAGCAGGCATGGCAAAAGGACGTCCCGCTTCCGTCTCAGGGGTTCTGCAAGACCCTTGATCATGCCCTTCAGGGTTCGGTTGAATCTCTCAACCAACCCAATTCCTTGGGGCTGGTAAGGAGTGGTGAACTTGTATGCCACACCACACTCCTCCCACAAAGATGTCATGTACTTCGAAATGAAGTTTGTACCACGGTCAGAGACCACCTCTCTGGGGAACCCCACACGGGAAAAGATCCCCATCAATGCCCGGCCCACCACGGGGGCTGTGATTGTCCGGAGTGGGACAGCTTCCGGGTACCGGGTAGCATGGTCCACCAAGACCAAGATAAACTTGTTGCCTAAGGCTGTCTTGGGTTCCAGTGGCCCCACAATGTCAATGCCCACCTGCTCAAAAGGGGTGCTCACCACAGGAAAGGGTTGGAGCCTTACACTTCCCTCCAATCTTGCCACTTGCCTGGCAAGTCTGACAAGACCTACAATGTGTACCAACGTGCCTTCTCATTTGGGGCCAGTAAAAGTGGGTGACAAGCCTCTGAAAGGTCTTGTTGCACTCCAAATGTCCTGCGAGAGGCACGTCATGAGCCAGACCCAGTAGGAAGGTCCTGAAGCACTCGGGTACCACCAGCACACGGGCTGCACCGGGCTCAGCGACCTTAAGCTCACTATATAACAATCCATCTTCCCAGTAAATCAGATGCGATCCGGACTGATCACCTGCTGCCTGGTCTGCAGCCTGTTGCCGCAGACCAAAAAGAGTAGGGCACTCCGTCTGCGCTTTGCAGAACTACTCCCTGGAGGGACCCCCTTCCTGCTGCCAATGGGTCAGCTCCAGTAGGTCTCTCAGTTCGGCTACCTGCTCCCCTGTGGGTTCCAGGGCATCCCCTCAGGGTCTGCTTCCTCCTGGACCACGAGAACTTCTGGGGCTGGTTTCCCACGCCCCCTGCCCTTCCTCTTCCTGACAGGCACCTGGGCCACTGTTTCAGGCTCCAGGTCCTCTTGATTACCCCTACTGGCTGCCATTGACTGAGTAGTCACACAGGCCCACTGCGGCAGACCCAACATCTCCAAATGAGCCTGGCGTTCCACCTCCTTCCATGGGGAACTCTCCAGGTAATTTCCAAGCAGACAGTCTACAGGCATGGACGGACTGACAACGACCTTCAAGGAACCTGAGACACCCCCCAACTCAAAAGGAACTAGCACCACCTTACATAAGCGCTCAGAGTTATCTGCTGCAACTACAGGTTGAAGTACATTGGGAATAACCTGCTCTTCAGACACCCATTGACACCTGTCAGATGTCACACTGGCTCCTGTGTCTCTCAGAGCCTCCACCCTCCTCCCATTGATGGTCACCCACTGCCTGTATTTATTAGTGTTCTCAGGCAGATAGGATCCCGGCACCATCGCTCTGTCTCCTAATGAGACAAGGGTCATAACTGCTTGCTCCCCACCTTCACTAGGAACCAATTCCTCCCCCAGCGCTACACTCACTAATCCCGGTGATAGAGCACCAGTGGGTGCTGGGGGTGCGTTGGGGCACTTGGATCTCTTGCAATGTGGCCCACCTGACCATATGAATAACACCTGGGGGGACCCCGGTTGTCGTGCCTGCCCTTAGGGGGCCAGGACACCTTAGGCTTGAGGGGCTGGAAATCCTTACCCTGGGAACTGTTTTGGGGCCCTTTAGAGAACTCCTTTTGGTGACCCTTGCCCCCCCACTCTTCTGCTGGGGACCCTGCCCACCCTTGGCTGGGTTACCCACAATCCCCTTGTGGACCCTGGTGCTAGTCCAGCGGTCCGCCTCCTTAGCAAGATCCCTGGGATCAGTTAGCTTACTATCCAATAGATGCTGGCGCAACTCTGGAACACACAGACTACTCAAGTGCTCCCAACTAATTAAGTTGCACAACCCCTGGTAATCAGTTACCTTGCTTCCCTTTATCCAACCTTCCAGTGCACGCGTATACATGTTCACACATTCAACCCAAGTACTTGAATCAAGCTTCTTGAAGTTCCTGAACTTCTCTCTGTACTGCTCTGGGGTGAGCCCATACCTGAGGCATAAAGCCTTCTTCATGTGGGGATAGGTCAGGGTACCCGCCTGCTCTAAAGATGGTAGGGTGTCCCTCCCAGCGGCCTCAAAGTGTCTCCACAGGCCCACCCCCCAATGCTTCTCAGGAACCTCATTCATCCTTAAGGCTATCTCATACGCCGTAAACCATGCATAAATATCATCACCCCTCTGGTAATTCTGCACTAGGTCCTTGGGTATGTAAACCTTGCCCCCTTGCACTGGTTGTATGCTGCCACCATTTGAACTGGACTCCACTTGTTTGGCCTTAATGTCCAGTTCCCTCATGCTCAACTCATGAGCCAAAAGCAATTTCTTCTCTTCCATGGCACGAGCATTCTTGCTCTCCTCTGCCTTGGCCTGGAGCCTCATGACCTCCAGCTCATGCTCTCTGACCCTCTGGTTCTCCTCCCGCTCCTCTGGGGAAAGACTTCCAGCGGAATGGTTGCTGCCAGCCCTGGAGGCTGCTCTTGACACAGGCAGATCCTGTGACCTGAAAACATTCCCTTGTGCATCCTCATCCACCTCTGCATCACCTGTCTCCCCAGCCTCTTTGGCCTCCCACCAGGCCCTTAAGGCCTTCTGTAGCTCCTCCTTCCTGGAGCTGCTCTTCATGGGACATCCAAAATCTTTGCAAAATTGCTTGAGCTGATCTACTCTGTAGGTATGCAAAACCTCAATATCAAACTCCAATTCTGCCATCTCACTTGCTGGTTTACCCTTCTGAGACATGATGCGTGGATACTTTAAGGGTTACTCAAAAATAGAACCAAAAACAAAACACAGTATGTGGTTGCGTAGTGGTCTGCACTAAACTTAATGATGTACACCAATCACTGTGCGTCAAGTACAAATACAGGTTCAAATCCTCACCTCTGACCACCAATGTTAGAAATGGGGGTCTCTAGTTGGCAGAGGTAGGTACCTTTGTCCAAATAGGGACCCTTGCTTCTAGTCAGGGTAAGGGGGATACACACTTTAGATAACCCCTGCTCACCCCCTTGGTAGCTTAGCACGAGCAGACAGGCTTATCCCAAAGGCAATGTGTAAAGTATTTGTACCAACACTCACAGTAACAAAGTGAAAACACCACAAAAGGACACCACACCAGTTTAGAAAAATAAAATATCTTTATCTAAACTAAACAAGACCAACACGACAAAAATCCAACATACACAGTTAAAAATATGACTTTCAAAAGGTTTCAAGAACTTGTACCATAGAAAACTATGGATGCGTGACTTTTCACCAAAGTACCTGTAGATGCGTCAAAGTTCACAAGCCAAACAGCCGCAGCGTCGGAAAACAAAGAGATGCGACACTCCTGAGACCTTGGGGAGGCAATGCGACAGTCCCGCTGCATGCAGAGGAAGGGTTGCGTCGAATCCGGTCTGTACGGGGAGTGATGCGTCGATTCTTCGTATTGGTTCCGGTCCGCGGGTGATGCGCCGGAAGAACTTGCCACACAGGTACGATGCGTGGAAATCCGGGATGCGTCAGCGATCGATGCAGCGGTGTCGAGCGCCACCGCGTCGGTCCTCTTCAGCCGCGATCCCTCGAAGCGTTGATTCTTGTCGTTCTTTGAGTTTCTTCTTGCTTCCAGCTCCCAAACAGCAGCAACAACCTCCAAAGGCCCAAAACTGGCACAGGCACCTCTTGGCAGGTCAGAACTCACAGCAGCAGAGTTCAGGGGAGCTAGGGATGAAGTTTTTGTGTTCCTGAGACTTCAGAACAGGAGGCCAGCTCACTTCAGGCCCTTGGAGATCTCCTTCAAGCAGGGGACACGGCACACAGGAAAGTCCTTCTCCTTTCCTTGGCAGAAACAGCAACTGCAGGCCAACCCCAGACACACAGCAAGGGCAGTACTTCTCCTCAGCCTCTCCAGCTCTTCTCCTTGGCAAAGGTTCCTCTTGAATTCCAGGAATGATCTAAAGTCTGGGGTTTTGGGTCTGATACTTATACCCCAAAATGTATTTGTTCTCTTTGTGCAAGGGGCTATGAGCCCAGTTCAAACCAGTTCTGGGGGGCACTTTGCAAGTGCACATCATCATCCATTGTCAGTGTGAGCCTCTGCCCCAGACACACCACAGGGGGGTGGAGCCAACATTGTGGAAGGCAGGCACAGCCCTATTCAGGTACAGGTGCTACTCCTCCCACCACTCCAAATGCAGACCAGGCCTATTCAGCCTAGTGCTGACTCATCCAGACTCCTGGAGCCACTGCACCTCCCCAGCCCCTGTCACTCCAAAGCCAGACAGTCAATCCACAAACGGGCAGAGGCACACAGGAAGGTTGAACAAGAAAATAGCCACTTTCTAAAAGTGCTATTTTCAAACACATAATTTAAAAACCATCTTTACTAAAAGATGTTATTAAATCCTGAGTTCAGGTATATAAAACTCTATTTTTCTATCTTATTCCTATGGGAAGATATGTTTGTAAAATGTTACAACGCATTCCCTATTCTGTCCTATGGGGCTAGATAGCCTTTCAATAGTGAAAAACGAAATTGGCAGTATTTCACTATCAGGACATGTTACACACACACCAGTACATGTCCTACCTTTCACATACACTGCACCCTGCCCAGGGGGTACCTTGGGCCTACCATAGGGGTGTCTTATGTGTAAGAAAAGGGAAGGGTAGGGCCTGGCAAGTGGGTGCACTTGCCAAGTCGACATGGCAGTTAACAAACTGCGCACAGGCACTGCGGTGGCAGGCCTGAGGCCTCTTTTCAGGGCTACTCATGTGGGTGGCACAATCAGTGCTGCAAGCCCACTAGTAGCATTTGATTTACCAGCCCTGGCCCACTCAGTGCACATTACTAGGGACCTACTGGTAAAACAAATATGCCAATCAGGGAGAGACATTCACAATATCAATTTACACAGGGAGCACTTGCACTTTGACATTGATCAGCAGTGGCAAAGTGCCCAAAGCATCTAAGCCAGCAAAAACAAAATCCAGCACAGCATCAAAAACACAGGAGGTAGAGGCAAAAAGTCAGGGAAAACCACGCCAAGGATGCCAGGTCTAACAGTGCAGCTCTAGCATTGAAAGCCAAATCAAAAAGAACCTTCCCATTAAATCATTGGGAGCTAAAGTTAAATGTAAGTCCAGAGGTACATGCACCAACCAAGTAAACATCCCCTTTATTGCACACTGGAATAAAGAAAGAAGCAAGGGATAACTGTAGATCAGCGGTGAAACATGCCACAGACCTTGCTGATCTCATCCTGGCTCAGGAACTTGACCTCCTTATCCTCACCTCAACCTGGCTCACTGACTCCTCAGGCCCCATCCTTGACATTCTAGTCCCGCCCAGCCACAACATTATCAGACTCGATTGAGTTAAGAAAACGGGTGGAGGCATAGCCTGCATCTACCACAGCTCTCTCTCAGCTAAACAGTCACCCTCAGCTACTCTCTCATCCTGCGAATATCTATGCATAGATATCACTAGCAAGCATAGACCCATTTGTAGCCTGCACATATTCTACCACCTGCCGGGAGACAACCCCCCCTTTATTGAACATACTATGGAAACCATCTCCTCCAACCTGGGACGACACTGCCCCCAGATCTTCCTTGGAGACTTCAGCCTCCACTGAAATGACCCACATGATCAGGCAGTTAATACTCTCAAAAACTTCCTTAATGACCTCACCCTCACCCAATACTGTGATAGTCCCACGCACATCCTAGGCGCGACCCTCGATCTAATCATCGCTAATCCCAACTCGATTCTATTCTCCCCTGTGACTGGTCAGACCATTACTATATCACCTTCCGTATCCTTGAAAGCTGGAACTCCAATAGATCACAACACTAAAACAAAAGCATTGGATAAGATCCCTCCATCATACCAACATTAATGAGCTCAAATCTCACTGCACTACCTCCCTACTGCCCCCTGATAACATGGTCAACGTTCACGACCTCACTGATCACTATAACAACGCCATGCTCTCCGCCCTGAATGCAACTGCCCCCCTTCAACTAAAAAGAAAGCCCATCAAAGACTCCAAACCATGGTTCAATGACAGCCTAAATTCGGACAAACGCAGCCTTAGACTAGCAGAACGCACCTGGAGAGCAGCTCCATCCACCGATCTACTCAAAACTCTTACACTAAAAAGGAGCAGATACAATAAACTCATCAGAACGGCAAAAGCAACCTTCTTCAAATTCCAACTTGATAAAGCCAAAAATCGCCCGAAAAAAGTCTTTGAGTTGATTAAGTCACAATCTAATAACACTTCCGGCCAATCACCTCACATCTCCGACTCTCAGCCGAGCTGTGATGCTGTCGCTGACTTCTTCCTCGAAAAGGCGAATAAGATCGAATCGGACCTCAAGTCGGCTCTAATCAATCTTTCACCCTCGCCTGAATCCTCATTACCTGCCCCCCCTCCTACATCGTGCTGTCCCTCCCCCAAAAACTATGCCTCTTGGAGCCAATTCACGCCCGTCAACGACGCTGCCATCCTCAGCATACTATCGACCCTGAAACCCTCCAATGACTTGAATGACCCCCTCCCCCCCAACTTCTTCAAAGAAATGGTAGGAACCCTAGCCCCGCTGTGGTCCAAGATCATCAACGCTTCGCTTCTCCAAGGGGAGATCCCGGACTGCCTGAAGGCAGGCCTAGTCCAACCTATTCTAAAAAAAAACACGGCTGACCCTGAAGATCTGAATAACTATCGACCTATCACAAACATTCCTACCCTGGCAAAACTCCTCGAGAAATGTGTACATGAACAACTGCGCAAACGCATTGAGCAATTCCAACTCCTCGACCAATTCCAATCGAGCTTCCGCGCAGGACACAGCACTGAGACGGCCATCACGCATATAGTGGACGATGCCCTCTCTTTGCTTGATCAGAATGAAGCTTGCCTATTGATACTACTCGATTTCTCTTCTGCATTTGATGCGGTCAAACATGACAACCTACTTAACCTCTTGGAATGTAGGATGGGGCTCTCAGGCACTGTCCTGAAATGGTTTGCCTCTTTTCTCAACAACAGAACGCAAAGAGTCAAAACCAATCAAACTCTATCCAACTCCAGTCCCTGCACTCTTGGTGTCCCTCAGGGGTCCTCACTCTCCCCCTTGCTCTTCAACCTTTTCATTGAACCACTGACTGTAATCCTCAAAGCTTCCAATATCACATGTATGCGGATGATACCCAACTGTACATGAAATTATCTTCACCTGAAAACATCCAGTCACTCAACGGAACCCTGCACAAAACCTTAAACTGGCTAACCTCCAACCACCTCAAACTAAACGCCCTTAAAACTGAACCCCTCCTCATTTCACCGACTAGGCAATCCCCCACTGTGGGGCAATTCCTAACAAACCTCACCGCTCTCAACTGCACACCACACATCATTTACTCCACCAAATCACTGGGAGTTGTACTAGACAAGAACCTTAACATGCAAGATCACATCAGAGCACCTACTAAAGGAGCGAACTTCCAATTAAGCATCCTTAGAAAACTTAAACCTTACCTCCCACAAGATGACTTCAAATCAGCGGTGCAAGCACTAGTCATCTCAAGACTTGAATACGGCAGTGCTACTCTATGCGGTCTCCCGAAACTCAGTTTAGCCACATTCAGAGCATCTCTCAATGCTGCGACTAGACTTGTCACTGGTTCCAGGAAATCCAATCACATCTCTCCTGACCTTAAAGCGCTCAACTGACTCCCATTTGAGGCAAGGATCCAGTTAAAAATTGCGTGTATGACCCATAAAACACTACACTTCAATACCCCTATCTACCTGACAAATAAGCTCGAGCTATCTGGTAGCGCCAGACCCTCAAGGAGCACCAGCACTCTGCTCCTCAAGCCAAAGAAATTCAAAAAACTGAAAACCTACAAACATACTTTCTCTGGCATTGCACCGAGAATATGGAACTCCCTACCTGTGGAAACAAGACTAATTCCCTCAACTCTTGCCTTCAAAAGGGAAGTGAAAGCTCTACTGATGAACAATAACCTGAACTAGAAGCTTTGCTCCTTTTGTCGCCCTGCCTGTTTTTAACGGTCTTTGTTACCACCTGGCCTCTGCTTCGGCCCATTGTAGCCCGCCACCAGTCCACTGTTATTCCTTATTTATCTTGTCGTAATTGCTAACTGGCCAATGTCACGGTCCAGTCCACTATGTCACTGTTGTTACTGATGTATACTGACTTAAATTTCTCCCACAGCTTTTGGTTATGTCTTCCCAACCGTCATGTAAAGCGCTCTGATACCCGCTTGGGTCATGTTCGCGCTATACAAAACTTTAAATAAATAAATAAGATAAACTCAATGTAAACACAAATGTGCTGGAAATAAATCACTTAGTCATTTGCAGCAATGACTATTGTATGCAACACACTACCCTGTAGAATGAATCGGTAAATATTTCAAAATAAACCTTTCAAGGTACCTAGTTGAGCAATTCCTTACTAGGTATATTTACCAACATCAGAATTTTGTGGCCAAGCTTTCTACCAGAGGCCAACTATTTTCTTTATATGGCCTAACTTCTCATCTACTTTAGTCCTTGTACACTGTACCCTTTAGGAAACCCTCACTTACTTAGAAGTAGCCACGGGCAACTGATACTATTTTGCCCTTGCACTTCACAATCAGGAAATCCACTGACCAAAGTCTGAGATGCCATTATGTTCTATGCTTTGCAAGGGCAGCCATGGTTCCAAATGGCAGACTCAATGGCAAAACTCACAGGGGTGTTTGCCAGATCTCCTTAGCCACATACAGCAGATCCTTTTACAAGAGTGTGGTGAAGATCTGAACATTTATAGGGAGCATTACAGGGACCAGATTTTTTTTAACCACTGACACGTCTCACACTTAATTCCAAGGGAGAAGAGAGAATAGATGAAAGTGGTGTGGAAAAGAACAATTACTAGGAATAGAGCAGAAAAGTTGTATTGATGGAGTGAGGAGATGGTGAGTTAGAAGAGTAGCAGATTGACAGAAAAGCTCTTATAAAGGGGACTAGGAGAAAGTGAAAAATATTCCGCAAACTCATTTGATTCCCAGCTCTTACACCGCTACTTAGGCTGGAAAAAATGTCAACTTCAAAATATTTTGGGAAGCAAGAGTGAATCAGTAGAAGATCTGCCTTTCATGTTCGGGCATGTGAAGACAAGATATTAATGAGGTGGTGAGGAACCAAAACCTCATCTTAATTGATTCTCATTCATACTGTCACTGGGAGGCAGTGTTAGAACCCACTAGGTTGGTAAAAAGACCCCTCACACACCAACCTGGTTGGTGTCATGCTTCATCATTGGGGTCCCAACCAGGTGGCCGAATGCCCCCTGGTTGTGCTACGACGCCTGATTACAGCGGAGCTGGTGTAGTGCAAAAGTGTGATGTGAATTAAAAATATCTCTGAGAATCCTTGCCTCATTTATATTTATTTATGGCGGCTCAGGATATCATTAAAAATAAGTGATGCAACTAGGAAAGAGTTAATTATCTTATAGTTGACTGTGTGTTGGGTCTACATGTTTCAGCCTGCACAGAGAAGTAAGAGGGGCTTTCGTCAGGACCGTGCAAGTAACGTGAGTGGCAAAAAAGAAAGGTTGCCACGTGAAAAAGTGCTTAGAAAATGATATAAAAAAATAGTACCTACACACGCGCTAAGGTGTGTGGACTGTGTGTCAACGTACTTACGGACACGTATATAGTATAAAACCTGTGGATAAAAGCACATACATGCATACATGATTATGACGGACACATAAGCAACATAAAATGCAATCTTAGGTGCTATGGTCCTACAAAAGGACCTGCCTGGTGATGGTAGCTGTAATGAAAGACATGCCTGTATGGTGAACGTGCTGCATGCAAACATTGGTGCAGCAGCTCTCATGCTTAACATACATAGCTTTGGAATGAAGCTTTAAGGCTTCCGTGCGGCAATTAGTGGCAATATAGGGCCGTGGTCACTGCGTTATATCCAATAGTTGCGTGACTAGGTGCTGGCCAGGCCACAACGTTAACAAATGATTCGAAAAGGTGAGCTCACTCATAAAGAGGCCGGCATTGTGCTGTCGATCGAGGCGCGCTGATTGGTTAAAAACAAGATACAACACAAGGACACAAATAACAGAAAGCAACGCTTACACTATGATTGAGAGTGTTTAGCTGTTCGGGGCTCGGGAGGAGTTCGCTCCTATCTACGGATCTTGAGGGGGAAGAAGAAAAGTGAAAGGAGACCTCTGAGTTGAGAGAAACCTCTACGTTGGAAGAAAGACAATGCTCACGGAGAGCATGTGAGTGTGGCCTCTGACGCAACCTTACTTGGTATCAGAGCGAACCTGCAGGCAACCTATTCTGGTCTCTCGGCATCCCGGATGAGAATGGGAGCCGGTGAGGGCTCGGTATATAAGGGAGTTGGAGCCATGGAGTACGTGCCAGTGAGGATGTTGGAGTCGGGCTGTGCATGGCTGAAGCGTGTGCGCATGCGTGGTTTTGGAATGGTGACTCTTTCTGCATGTGCGTTCTAGCTCTCAGTGTATCTGATGCTGCGCATGCGCAGTCGGTGGCAACTCGCTGAAGCTAAGTGATGATAGACATTGCTTATTTGATGGAGCGATGGTGAAGCATTCTGAAATAAAACTGAAGTATGGGAGGAGATCGCTTTTTTGCATGAATGCTCTGACATGGCCGAAATACAGCTGTAATATGGAGAGTGATCACTTTATCGCGGGTGCGTTCAGGCTATAGAAGTATCTGAAGATGCCCAGTCAGCAACATATTACTCAGAGAGCGCACAAATGTCTTAGCAAAGTGCTAAAGTGGAGACACTACAATGCAACAGAGTGGCAAGAGTAGAGCACTCTAAGGTACTTAAATGAGAATGGAGGACCCTAAACTCGGGGCATATAAGGGTGCAATGCTCGTTGGAATGTGCGAGCAGTATGGGGGAAAGGTGACAGAGAATACAGGGATATTGTTGAAAGGCTGAGATTCTACAGGTCTGTCCTGATTCTAATGGGGTAGGTGTGCCAGGGGAAATGAGGATCTAAGATCTCTCTGCAAGGTAATGATAACTGTATCAAGGAGGTGTGGTATCAAAGATGGGTGACGCTACATCTAGGATCTTCTAAGGCTATTCCAGGGAATATTGTCGTTCAAGCCAATGATATGGCTGGACAGGCGATATATCCATCTTTGTTCTTTCTCAAGTAGGCGGCTTTGGATGTTGGGTAGGTTAGGGTCCAGCGCTTCTATGACTACCCATCGCATGTCAGTTGTATGGCCTGCCTCTAGAAAGTGATTTGTCATTCTGGTTGTATTTTTCTTGCACCGTATGGTGCTGCGATGTTCGCAAATCCTGGTTTTGATTTTGCGGTTCGTCATGCCGATGTACATGAGGTTACAAGGGCAGACGATGCGGTAAATGACATGTTCAGTGTTACAGTTAGTGTGTTTTCTTAGTTCCCATGTCTTTCCCGGTTCCAGGGTGAGGTTTTTACAGTCTCTGTGATGTGGCATACACTGCAACTCCCACATGGGTAATGGCCCATGATGCTTGGGAGCCCCCAGGCATTGAGAACTGTATTAGTTGCTCGTTGTGGTTGTGTCGGTCTAGTAGACACTATGGCATCTTTGATTGTTCTTGCTCTTTTATTGGAAAGGAGTGGTGGCGCCCACTCAAGGTTACCTGTCTTCAGGATTTTCCAGTGTTTCCGGATGATTTGTGAGACTTTATTGGTCACACTATTGTAAGTTGTCACACATGTAAGTGGCACTGGTGTGGGGTCTTTTGTCTGGGTTTCAATTAGTGCTTCTCGGTTTTGGTTTCTGGCTCTCTTGTTGGCTTTATTGGTGATACTTTTAGGATATCCACGTTGCCGCAGTTTTTACTCAGGTCTATGGCTTGAGACTTATAGTCCTCGATTTCACTACAGTTTCTGCGTAGCCTGAGATATTGGCCGTAAGGGAGATTTTCACGAAGTGGTCTTGGATGGAAGCTGGTGAAATGGAGTAAAGAATTGCGAGCAGTGGGTTTAAAATGTGTTTTGCTCTTGAGACCTCCCCCTGCTGCTTCAATGTCTAAGTCCAAAAATGTGGTCTGTTGTCTGTGGGAATTGTAAGTGAAGCGAAGGTTGGGGTCGCATGTGTTGAGCCAGTCACAAAAAGTATGCAGGGATTCGCTTGTTCCTTCCCAGATTAGAAAGATATCATCAATGTAACGCTTATAGAATTTGATTTGAGGAATTCGTGGTTGATTGTCGTGTAGTAGGTGTTGGGACTCAAAGTCGTACACATATAGGCCTGCCACGCTAGGGGCGAAAACGCTGCCCATGGAAGTCCCGTGCTTCTGTAGGTAAATTCTGCCTTCATATTCAAAGAAATTTTCTTTGAGTGCTAGAGTGGCACATTCTAGAACAAAGGATTTGGAGGTTTTGTATTGCCAATTCGAGTTGTGCAGGGTGCTTGCTAGTACCCTGAGAGTATCGTCTTGTGGGAGACTGGTGTATAAGCTCTCCACATCCAAGCACACTAGCAGTGAAGTGTTGGGATCGTATGAAATGTCCGTTATCAGGCCTAATAGATCTTTTGTGTCTTTCAAATAGGTGCTGGTAGCTTGTACCAGAGGTTGTAAGAAGTAGTCACAATAGCGAGACAAGGGTTCTAATAATGAACCGATCCCTGAAACAATTGGGCGTCCCGGCGGTGGTGTTTTGTTTTTATGGATTTTTGGGACAATGTAGAAATAAGGTATAGTGCCTGGCGTGTTAGTCAGGAATTTGGCCTCATTTTTGGTGATCAGGCTCCTCACTTCTGCATCTTCTACGAGGGTGTGAATGCGTGTTTTCAGTGCTTCACTTGGATCCTTGGCCAATCGTTCGTAGTTTTTAGTGTCATTGAGTAACCGGTTGCACTCACAATGGTAATCTGATTTGTTGAGTATAACAGTGCCCCCGCCTTTGTCGGCTGGTTTTATTATTATCTCGGTGTTGTTTTTCCAGTGATTGTAGAGCCTGGCGTTCGAGTCGGCTCGTATTCTGGAAAGTGTTGGGTTCTTCCAATACTTCAATCTCTTTGAACACTGTTTGTTCATACACGAGTATTTCTGGAGGTACTGTGCTTGGTGGTGGTATGAACGTGGATTTGGCTCTGAAGGGAGTATCCCCTTGTGATTCTGGATTCTGTTGGGAGGAGAGTTTTCAAAGAAAGCTTTTAGCTTCAGTTTTCGGAAAAACTCTGCTAACTCGCAGTGTAGTAGAAATGTATCGAGTCTCGCTGTTGGAGCATAGCCAAGTCCTTTCTCTAGGACTGCTTTTTCTGCTGATGTTAGGGCATATGTAGAGAGGTTGGTAATAAGGCTCAACGTGTGCTCGGGCCTGGTAGTTGGTCTCGTGTTTTGCTCCTTGTCAGTGCTCCTTGTTGTGGGTCGTCTTCCCAGTGTACCTGGTTCCCTCTGCGTCTCCTTCCACGTCCAGGTCGGCCTCTTCCTAAAAAAGGTTGTTGTCGATTTGGGTTCATATATGGTGGAGGTGGTCGAAAGGGTGTGTTCCAACCGTATCCGAAATGCGGGTGCATTGGGGGATACATGGGAGGGTAATGAAAATTGGGTCCAGGTGGACCTTGGGTCCACGGTTGTGGCCAACTCATCTGTCCACCCCTTCCTGGTTGTTTTCTGCGATAACTGCCTGCACTGGAGCCGCTACTTGCCGATGAGTCATCTTCTGATGATGCGCCTGACGTATCCACTCTTGTGGGTGGTTGGTAGTCGGCTTCAGCATACGGGTAAGTTTTGGCATAGGAAAATCTTTTCAAATCCTTCTGGAATTTGTTGATTTTGCTTTGAGTGAGGCCCTCTTTGTATTCGTTGATTTCTTTATTGGTTTCATCAAGCCGTTTTTTGTAGGAAGAGAGTGTGGCTTTGAAGAGAGTTTCTGTTGTTTGTATCTCAATAATGTAGGCGTCTGAGAGGCGTTTGGATGTTTGGATTATAAGGATCATCCAGTCGCGTGTACAGCGCCATGCTATTTGGGCCCAATCTTTACGAAAAACTGGATCTTCTAGAAAAATACGTGGGGCATTGGTGACAATTAGTCCTCTGGGTGCTGTGTTGTTCCGTAAGTATTCGGTTAGGATTACCCCATGAAGAATGGTTCTAATCCGATTGCGTTTCTTTTCATTGAGACTTTCCCAGTCTGCAGTCTGGGCAATGGAAGATGCCAAGTTGAAATCCGCCAATAAAGGAGGGTTTTCCAGTATGTTGGTGACGTCATCCAGAGTGAACCCTAGGCCAGGATTCTCAGCCATAGTGACAAAGCGTGTTTCGTGTGGGGTTAAAAAATGAGAAGGCTCTCACAGCTGTGCGCTGTGAATAATATCAAAAACAAGGGGAGAGCAAGGGAGAAAGAGGGTGCATCCGGATCCCCTGTATAATAAGTTTTAAACAACTATGGACGAACCCTGTCTATGTGAGGCACCATCACTGGGAGGCAGTGTTAGAACCCACTAGGTTGGTAAAGACCCCTCACACACCAACCTGGTTGGTGTCATGCTTCATCATTGGGGTCCCAACCAGGTGGCCGAATGCCCCCTGGTTGTGCTACGACGCCTGATTACAGCGGAGCTGGTGTAGTGCAAAAGTGTGATGTGAATTAAAAATATCTCTGAGAATCCTTGCCTCATTTATATTTATTTATGGCGGCTCAGGATATCATTAAAAATAAGTGATGCAACTAGGAAAGAGTTAATTATCTTATAGTTGACTGTGTGTTGGGTCTACATGTTTCAGCCCGCACAGAGCAGTAAGAGGGGCTTTCGTCAGGACCGTGCAAGTAACGTGAGTGGCAAAAAAGAAAGGTTGCCACGTGAAAAAGTGCTTAGAAAATTATATAAAAAAATAGTACCTACACACGCGCTAAGGTGTTTGGACTGTGTGTCAACGTACTTACGGACACGTATATAGTATAAAACCTGTGGATAAAAGCACATACATGCATACATGATTATGACGGACACATAAGCAACATAAAATGCAATCTTAGGTGCTATGGTCCTACAAAAGGACCTGCCTGGTGATGGTAGCTGTAATGAAAGACATGCCTGTATGGTGAACGTGCTGCAGGCAAACATTGGTGCAGCAGCTCTCATGCTTAACATACATAGCTTTGGAATGAAGCTTTAAGGCTTCCGTGCGGCAGTTAGTGGCAATATAGGGCCGTGGTCACTGCGTTATATCCAATAGTTGCGTGACTAGGTGCTGGCCAGGCCACAACGTTAACAAATGATTCGAAAAGGTGAGCGCACTCATAAAGAGGCCGGCATTGTGCTGTCGATCGAGGCGCGCTGATTGGTTAAAAACAAGATACAACACAAGGACACAAATAACAGAAAGCAACGCTTACACTATGATTGAGAGTGTTTAGCTGAAACATGTAGACCCAACACACAGTCAACTATAAGATAATTAACTCTTTCCTAGTTGCATCACTTATTTTTAATGATATCCTGAGCCGCCATAAATAAATATAAATGAGGCAAGGATTCTCAGAGATATTTTTAATTCACATCACACTTTTGCACTACACCAGCTCCGCTGTAATCAGGCATCGTAGCACAACCAGGGGGCATTCGGCCACCTGGTTGGGACCCTAATGATGAAGCATGACACCAACCAGGTTGGTGTGTGAGGGGTCTTTTTACCAACCTAGTGGGTTCTAACACTGCCTCCCAGTGATGGTGCCTCACATAGACAGGGTTCGTCCATAGTTGTTTAAAACTTATTATACAGGGGATCCGGATGCACCCTCTTTCTCCCTTGCTCTCCCCTTGTTTTTGATCTCATTCATACTGTACATGACTGCTGGGGACGAACTTAGGAAATGCCTGTAATATGATGAAGAGTTAGAGTTCTGCTATATACTTGCAAAGGTATCATGGTATTTTGAATCCAGTTTGGAAAAGAAAGTCAGGAGTATGCAGGGTAAACTGTATGTTACACAAAGGCGGTTTGAATCCTCGAGTCTCCCAAATGAAAAGGGTTTATGCATTGTTGTGGTTGTTATAAGATACTGGGCATATAGAGCAGGGGACCTGGACCTGGGCTAAGCGGCTGGAGGGGCACCAGGCACAAATAAGAGAGTGGCCAAAACCAGAGGAATGGGGCATCTGTGCTGGGTGGAGGGGCTATTGTACCTCCTCCCTTTTTCTCCACCAGTCCCTCCTTGATGGTGGCTGGCCCTCAGGCGGTGCCTGCCAACCAAACAACAGTAAAAAACAAAAAAGTACTAATTGTGTACTGGCATTCCATCCATATAGGTTGATTTCTGGTTCATGTCCACTGTTATTGATAAGTAATCAGGATTTGCCTTGATGCATACACAGAAACGTATGCACAAAATGACCTGTGATCCAATGAATCTTTGTAAAACAACAAAAATAGGAAAATTCTGGACCTCAATCATGGACAGCAAATTTTGCACATTGATTGTGCAAATGCAGTGATGGATCAAAGTCATGACAGGATTTCATGTCAAGAAACTACCATAGCAGGCAATCAATATTCTAGAATGCAGCACAATTTTCTTAATTAATGGTTTTCACAACAAACCCCCTATAATGATGATCTTATCAAAGTATGTGGTGTCTCTCTTTTTTTTTTATCCCAGCCCTTATTCTTTTCCCACCACTTAACTCAACTGCTACTCTTGTCCCCCACCCTTAGCCATAAGCTTATCCCCAAACCTGAGCCCTAACCTTATCTCTAAGCCCTAACCTTACCCTGAAACCATTTCCATAACCCTCATAGTAAACCTTAACTCGAATTCTTACCCCTTCGCCTTCCCTTTCCCTAAACCAGACCTCACAGTGCTTACAAAAATATTTTGACTTGATTTTAATGGTAATAAAATATTTGCCGTACTGGCTTTCTCTATGTTATCCATTCATATTGGGAGATTCTCTGTTAAGGCTTTTTGTCCTGGTTTATTGTTCCTTGCTATGACATCAGAACAAGAACTATTTTCTGGGGTGTTCAATGACAATGTTGGGTGCTTGAGAGGTTTTGTTCACAAGGTTAAGTTGGATATGGAAGCCATAATGGGAGTACATAAAGTTTTAAATATGCAAGTAAGCTTGAGTGAGATGTTCTCAGGAACTAAGATGTCTGTGAAGTGGAATAATTGAGCCTGTATAAGCTACAGAGAGAGTAACACCGGCTGTGGTGGCATGCAGACCTCAGGAAGTACAGATCACAGCAAGTTAAACAAAGATGCGGTTGTTGATCGATACGAGCTTCAAAACAGTGGCAAGATGTTAACCTTACTGGATGTGTGTTTACCATATTTCACTGTTATCCACATACCACTAGGTGTTGTATCGAGGTGCAGAGGGCACTAGGACCCTGCACAAGACCAATGGGAGGGGCCAGGGACTGGATACGACTTCAGGTCAGGAAAGGGGACAGGGACAGTTGGAGGAAACAATAGGAGACAGAGGACATGCCTACTAGACGGAGCAATAAACAAACTACAAGCCCTATCTGTGTCCTGCCGTTCCTTGGGGGTCAGGGCGACCTGGAGACACCACACTAGGTAAGGAAGCATCTAGCACTGAAAGGGTTTTATAACATCAGGGCAGATGCTTGACCTGATTTCAGCATCAGTGGCTTGCAAATATATTTGATAAACCCTAGGGTGTAAGGATTTTCAAGGTGACATACTTGTTTTTGGAATGCACCAGAGAGGACATGCCCTTAGATTATAAATTGTAGAAATTGTACTAAAAATTTGAATGAAATATTCCTAGACATTATATAAAAGAGAAGTGTGGGAACATGTCATCCATTATTCGGTACGGCTGTGAAAGGAGTGTTTTTTTCAAATCTATGATTTGAAAGTTTAAAAAAATTGCTGCAGAGGTACAGTTGGTTAACCATGCACATACTTTTTATAATGTCCATTTAATAGGTTCTGCACATCCCTAGCCTTTCAAAGCTTATCATCTAAACATTTCAGTGTGAAGGTGTCTCTCTGAAAGATATGATCCAGCAACCATGGAATCCACTCCTGTATGGGAGGTGTAGAGGTATCAGGTTGAGAGGGAGCTCGAGGAGGAAGTATTGCAGACGTATCAATAGCCTGAAAAAAGTACTCCCAGATCCCTCAATTCTCATCATTCACTCAACTTCTTGCTTACTGCGTTGTTTTTTTTAGCACATGTAGTTCTTCCTATTCTGGGTTGGAATGGGCAGGTATTTTCAACACCCAGAAAATACCTATACCTCTGGATGCAGTATTTATAGGGTAAGATAAATGCCTCATATTTCGAGTTGAGACTCGGAAAATGAAGATTTGTCTGTGAAAAGAGGTCCTTGCAGTACTTATGTGTGCATGTATTGGAGTTATTCCCTATGCTTCCCCAGGTAAATTTCAGCAGCCTACACATGCTGAAATTTACCAGAGGAAAATTACGAGGGATGTGGCAATCACTCATAATTCCAATCCCAACAACAACTCATGTTTGTGCAGGGATCTGAATTTAGCCCGGAGCTTCTAATGAGATATCGTACATCATGCTGTCGAATCTGATTGCCCACGTTTACCTTTGTGGCTGGGTCTCCCTGCTAAGGTTCCTCGTAAGCACCTTTTACCCCCAGAAGATGGTCACCCTCTTCCTGGCGTCTGCCCTTAATATCATTTCACAATAATTTCAGTTGTTTATCCCAGCAGTCATGCTACCCTCCAACAGACTATCTCCATTGGCCCCTATTGAAGGAAGTGAAAATGGCATATTCACTTCTGTTCTAGGTGATGAAACTGGCAGAACTTCTTTATGTAGAAACTGCTTGACTGAGTCTGTTAGATATTTTTTGATCTTTCACAAGATCAAACTAGTACAAAAGCTCGTTGATACTACCTTTGTCCCAATGTTGTATGTATCCTTTGGATTTTTTATGGTGGCCTTAACATAGACACTCAAATGAACAGTTCAACACTTTGTGATAGGTTCACCCTTATCCTTTCATCGTTTGTATCCCTTAGTCTGCGAGTTGGGTAGTCCTCCCTCCTACAGGAAGAGATTACTTTGCTGCATCAATCAGACAGAACCAGTAAATTGTGCTGCAGTCGTTTTTTCATTACCTAAAAAATCCACACACTTTTGCTTGAGGCTTTTTAGTTGCAAAGTATAGTCACGCTAAAAGCGACTGCCAGCTGACCGATGCAAGGTGACATAGTCCTCTACTCTGACAGCTCTGTAATTTTCTTAAACATCACCATTCCAACAGACTGATTACATTGTTGCTAGTATCAGTTATCAGTCTGCTGTGGTTCTCCTATGGTGACATCTCCATACCACTGCTCGCTCTACTTGTAACATCAACAATGCCATTGACAATCATGTGTAGCAAGTTCTGTCATGGCACTCCAGCACAATTGCAGGGTAGATCTCTTCTAACTAGGGGGTGACTGGCTAACCACCATTATGAACTCAATATCTAGAGGAGTGATGCAAGTTCCTCTATAAAAGCCCTGCTGGATACCATAACTATCATGAGTAGCTTGAACCTACCCGAAAAGGGAGCATATCCCTGATCATGACGCAGACATGGCCACCTCAGGGCATGACTGGCTCCTTCCCCTCCCTCTTTCCTCTTCAAGAGACAACTTTTATTTTTCACAGATGGATGGAATTCCATTCAAAATTCATTAAGTTTTAACAAACTGTATTGTAAGTATGAGGTGCTTAATGACAAAAGAATACAGAGTGTGTTGTTCAAGGAGTGTGATTTCAAACATAAAGAGCAAAATGCTAACTGATTCCAGTATTAATGGTTATAAAGCTATTCTCAACAAATGATCACTGTAATAAACGTGGTTATAGCTCCCTGGGCTTATGAAGTGGGGTGTGAATGATAATAAGAAACTGTATTGGATAATGAGAAAGAACTGGGTATGGAAGAACAACTTTTGTGTACCTTCGTAGGGTGTAGGTGTTTGATTGATGGTTCTAATACAAAAATGTATTTTAGGGTAGACCAACCAAAATGTGTAAGATTGTGAAGACTGCAATAGTTTCCACAGTGGTGTGCGGATTTCCATCATTGCATTGTGAAAGATTAGGACTGGTAGTAGTGGATACATTTAATGTTTTAAGTTTAAATATCCATATGTGGGGGTTTTGATACACTGTTATTCTAAACAACTGTCAACCGTTTTGCTTATTTTTTCCCTAAGGGAGGGTTTCCAAGTATTATATTCACTAAGTTGTTCAGTTGACATTTTAGGAAATGAAGTGTTTTCCTAAAGAAACAGTAGTTAACACAGAATTTCATCACTTTAACATCCTGATATCAGTTGCCACTCCGAAAGAATAAATGAAATCCTGAAGAAATGCATGGAAATGGTGATGATGACTAGAGCTGATTGGACATTTATTCTCAAGGAAAAAGTGATAGGATTTGGATTACACCAGCACTCCATTGCATGATTTGCAGAATCTAGCCTTAGCAGTACTCAAAGGAAAACAACCTAACAATTGTGTGATCTGACTAGTTGGTGCAAACACAAGTAGTGAGAATGGATAAGAACACTACTAAATGTGGTGGAGAAGGTTATGAAAAAATTCAAATGGCACGGTAATTTATGCATGTGTAGTCTGGGGAGGGCTTATTGTTTGGATCTGTGAAGTGTTTCTAGTATTGAGCTATGTATAAAAACAAAAAAGTTACCAACTGCAAACAGGTGAAAGATGCATAATGTGCATAAGCATAGGTCCCAATCTGTTCTGAAGATCAGATTCAATTGGAAAAATCTGACAATAAAAGGACTTACTGATGGGCTAGAAAAGGAGATTTGGCAATGACAGCAGTTTAACTACATCATAGAATTATAGCTTCCATTCTAAATTAGGGATTTCAAGCATCAATGGAATATGCAACAACTGTTGATTGACTCTTTTTGCCTATTTTTATACATAAATGCAAGATGCTGACTCTCGTCAGTGGTGGTCATATTCAGTGCTTACTATTTCAAGTTTTTTGCATTTCGCAACCCTACAGAAAGGTTTCTAAAGCAATGAGCTTAAAGCTGTTTCAAAGTTACTAAACTGATTTCTGCTTAGTCACACACACACACACACATACACACTCTCTCTCTCCCTCACCACTTGAATTGTGAATAATAAACACAGATTAAAACAATACTGGACCTCTGATTTTCCCAGGTAATCCTTCTTTTGCAGCTGTGCCACCTGCTTCTCATTAGGCCGAAAAAGCCTTCCCAATGGCATCTCCAGAAGTGTGTACACCTTCTGCTTCTGTAACAATGAAACACCGACAATTGTCACTCAGAGAAACGGATACTGAAATGTTGGTATGAATCAGAAAGTTATATGCAAGTCTTTACTTTGCCTTTCAAGGACATGACTCTTGAGAAGGAGAGTATGTCTCAGTTGATTCGGAGTTGGGGAGGACCATGCTTTCAACATTGTGGTGGATCAGGGTTCAGGACTATGACAGGTCCATAGATGCTCTAGTGGATGCTGCAATGACTCTAACTGTCCTTGGATAGTTGGTCTACAGTAAGATACAGTCATAGCCTACAGGAGCTGATGAACTTTAGAAAATGAATGTGTATTATAGAAATAATAAAGAAAAGTTATTCTAAAAAATGGCCATATTGAATGGGTGCAGTAAAGGGGCAGAACTGATCCTCCACAAGACCTATTATTATTTAATCAAACATTAATGTGATTCTGGACAGGGGGCTATTGCAGAGAAAAGGGGGAGAAACCTGGCTTCAGTGGCCTACCATGAACACAAAGGCTCTGTCAAACTCTCAGAATGTGCATCCTGCTCAAACATCCCTTTGTGTATCTTTGTGTAACTATCTTACACACACACACACACACACGCACGGTAGCCTGGATGTTAGAGCGACATTGAAACAATTCTACAGGAGGCCTAGTGGAGCTCAAGCTGTCTCTTCTAAAAATTATTATTGAGTGTAAAGTAATATATTTAATAACTGACTGGAGTGAAATGTGAAAAGGAAAATTACTGATTTGCAGATGCAATAAGAGCATGTAATGTAAAATACAACTACATAGTAAGACTTCCATCACTCCAGAACAAGCTAAGCTCCCCCAACCATTTCCATTTTTTAGGTAGTTGATTTAGGACAGATTATGACACCGTGGGGTGCTCTACAGAAATGCGTTTGTGTAGTAGCAGGTGTATTTGAAACATGAGTTACTATGCTTAGAACAGCATGGTATATGGGATCCGATTGAGACCAAATAACTGTCACCAGGATGCTGTCAGTTAGAACAGCGTTAGATGGTACACATTTTTGAATTATACATATTTACAATTTAATGCACAAAGAGATGCGCACATTGGCACAAAATCACGATTGCGTTAATGAGGAGCAGAAGCTAAGACTACATCTTAGGTCCTCAAACTCCAGTGTTAGCAACCTAGATACCAATCGTGTGGAAGCAGCTTCTCCTAAGTAGGGGATAAATTTTCATTATAGTAAAACATTACGATAATGGAAGCTGCTGTAGGGGTAGGTGAATTAACTTGAATTACAACATTGGAATGTTGAGCGCTCCATTGAAAACAATAGAGTACTCCGGGCTTCTAATGGCCGGTAGAAGCCTGGAGCATCAACATTCAAATGTTTAACAAGCGCCTCACAGAGCCCGAGGGGATTTCAACCCCCTCGGGCTCCGTGAGGCGTTTGTTTTACAAATTAGAACATTCTGCCCTCTAGAGGCGGAATGTTCTAATAGCCTTAGAGTCCTCCATAGCGGGCTCTACAGGCCAATAAAGGCCCCCTCCCTTGTTAAAGGCCCTCGCCGCTATACTAATATCTGGTGACCTCTTTCTATAAAATGTAGACATCAACAATAAAAACAATTGCGAGTGGGCAGGGCAGATTTTTCAAAGTTTAAACTTGCAAAATATTCACCAAAATTAGTTGACATTTTATATTTTTACCATGTAAAGAGCTGTGTAATTGTAGATGCTCTTGAATGTCTGTTATTTATAAATATGACCAATATTACTAAAATATGTGTGAAAATTGGAAAGATTTTGACCAGTCTCAATTCCTGATCCTGTTCTCTAAAGAATACAATTTTACAGGATCCAAAATTGCATCTAAAATCTATGCACGATTATCATTGCTAAAGCTAAAAAGGAGCGAAGGCGCTCATGCTTCGGCCAGCAAAGTTCAGAGTAATGCAGGAAGAAATAGAGTATTCATTATGAAAAACATAAACACATTGCCCTGGTCTTGTGTACAACCTGCTGGAGCCATGTTTTCTTGCTCATGCTAACTAATCCTCGCGGATTTGCTCGTTTGTGAGCCATAGACTTGTTGCGTCCCAGCACATGAGATGCAAACATTTGCAAACTAGCTTGTTCAGCTAAAATGATTGACATTTTTGTTACTCCTAAAGCCATATACTAATTCTTATGAGCTCAGCTAGGCGCCTGCTTGTCCTCTTGGTGTGAACTTTTTCATGTGATCAAAAGTAACATTTGTGCAGTAGGGCATATATTTGGACTCTACTTTGGGGTCGATTCCGATTCGGGCCGGAAAAAGCACCGACCGACTCGGATCCGGAAAAAATACCGACCGACACGTACCAGTGGCGCCCGACACGCCAAGTACGATGCAAGCCGCGATAAATCCGACCGACACGTCAGGAAACCAAGCCGACCGACCGAGCCGCTCGGAAAATAGCAATCCGGCCGGAAAAACACGCGAATCCAACCGACCGACACGCACCCGGAACAAATCCGACCGAATCGTACCCGCCAACTCCAACCTGCAAAGTACGATGCAAGGCGCGAAAAACACGACCGAGTCGGACGGAGGACAAGCCGTACGACCGACACGCATACAAAACCGAGCCGAAGCAACACAATACACCGCGACCGACGCGTACGCAGCATACAAAACTGCACAAACACAGCGTGAACGAAACGGAAAACACCGTACGAGACCAATGCAGGGTCCGACTCGGTCACAAGAACGTTTCCAACATACACAAACAGCACAAAGGAAAAATCAACCAAAAAAAGGCCAAACAAGCAATTACCAAGCCAATAAATACTGGGGGGGTGGGGACAGAGAACAAAGACACACCAACAACTCCACCTATATAAAGGACACAAATCACTACCATGAGCCTTTGCAAATGCCATTCCACTGCCAGCACCCAAGAGAAAGCAACCACACACCCACAGCTCATCCCTCACACAAGCCACACACCAGCAGCACACCAACAAATACCTACCTCACATACACCCAGCACAACACACACCCACACACCCTCACCTGCACACCAACACACACATCACCCACCATCACCAACCATCACCATGCCCCCCAAGAAGAATCCCAAGTTTCTAGATTGTGAATTGGAAGTCCTGGCAGACGAGATCCTCAGGGTGGAGCCACAGCTGTTTGGCACATTGGTCCAACAGACCCCCATGTCGCAGAAAACCAAGATGTGGGAGAGGATCATCAACAGGGTGAACGCCCAATCACCATGTCGGCGCACAAAGACGGACATCCAGAACAGGTGGTATGACGTGCGCAGGAGGGTCCGGGAGCTGCTCAAGAAAGACTACCACCTGAGCCAATACACCGGCAGTGGCCCTCCTGCCAAGCCAGTATACCTCAGGCCCTGGGAGGAGAAGGTGCGGGCCATCCTTCCGCCAGTGAGCGTATATGGACTAGAGGACATCCCAGAGCCTGGTGAGTACACAACAAATGTACACAATAAACTGCCACAAAACACACACATCACTGTCAAGGGAGAGTCAAACCATGCACTCATAGCAATTACACAGCAACTAGAACAGAATCATCCCAAAATGTGTATGTCAGTCAGATAAACACAACACATGCCATCAAAAAAGTCACATCCAACTGTGCCAACACATGTACAAACACAACCACAACTACAGCTAGGCAGTGGCACAAATAGAACTAACACACACATCCACACATGTAGCCACCACAACAACACCAACACACAGTGAAGACCACTCAAAGGAAGGAATTCTGTGTATGCTGGCCAAGTCAGTGTAGCCAATAGCATCATGGGAGTCGCAGTCACACATATTGCCCCCCCCACAACTGTCCCATCAACACCACCCTGAACCATGCTCACATCACAGGGAGTGGAGAAGGACTCACAAGATGGCTGACACTGGCTACTGCTGTGGGGAGCACAAGGCCCTGCTGCCAACTGTGCACCAACAAACAGCAGGACACCACTGACTGACATCCTGAGAGACAACTTACACTCCCTGCAATGCAAGCACGTTCCATGGTGGGATATCTGGCTGGCTGGCTGGGTGGGAAGGGAGACTTGCAGCACTGACCATAGTCACCAGCACCTCCCCTCACACCCCCCCCCAACACAAACTCCACAGTACCCACCTGGTAGAATGCAATGCCCTCCATCCTAACACAAGATCCCACAAAGCACCACCACCCTGGGTTATGTTGTGTGAAGCACAGGGACACTCTTGGGACTCTTAGCCAAACAACTGCCAGGACAACACTCCCAGCCATCCTGTCAGCACAGCCAGCCCACCCCACAGGGAAGCAGAGTCAAAAGGAAGGAAGCATGGGCATGCTGGGAAGGGGGTGGAGGCAATAGCATGATGGGAGTGGTAGTCACAGACATTGCTCAGCCTCACAACTGTCCCATCAACACCACCCTGAACCATGCTCACATCACAGGGAGTGGAGAAGGACTCACAAGATGGCTGACACTGGCTACTGCTGTGGGGAGCACAAGGCCCTGCTGCCAACTGTGCACCAACAAACAGCAGGACACCTCTGACTGACATCCTGAGAGACAACTTACACTCCCTGCAATGCAAGCACGTTCCATGGTGGGATAACTGACTGGGTGGGTGGGTGGGTGGGAAGGAGGTCTGGCTGTCAACGAAACACAATCAATGCAGACCATGTTCACACCCCAGAGAATACATAGAAATGCCCAAATAATGCAGGACAATGTGCCACACCAATATCAACCCCTGACTGTGACGACTTAGGACAATACAATGTACAGGCCCGCACCCCGAGGCACAGTCACAACTGTCAGGTGTGTCAACCACTGATGCCTGCAGAAACATGACATACATTGTTTGTGTCTCCCAAAAACAGGTGATGATAGGGACACAGCAGCAGACGCTGAGGAGTCCCAGTCCCAGGCTCAAGAGGATGCCGAGCTCACTGGCGTCGTACAGCCTCTGTCCTCCTCGGACGATGAAGAACAACCTGGCACATCCGGTGCAAGTCAACATGCTGCACCAGCAGGACCACCAGCTGCAGCACCAGCAGGTCCACCAGCTGCACCCCCTGCACCCACCCCTCCAACGACTGTCACCACGAATACCATCCCTGCCGACATGGACAGAATAAGGAACAACACCAGCGCAGTGACCCTGGACCAACCTGGGGCCATGGACACCACCACCACCACCAACCCCGAGGTGGACCAGGGTTATCTGTGCGTGCAACTGCACACACTGCACATGTCAGCAGGGGTGGTGGGAGGGGTGGGAGACAGAGGTCGCTGCTTGCAGACGTTGCTGGTGTGCATGAAGACCCACAACTGGTACGCATAGCTGATGCGTACCAGTCCAGCACCGGAGAGCTCAGCCAGGTAGTGGGGCTCCTCAGAGACATCAAACAGCAGCAGGCTGCCCATCATGCCCGCTTGGACTCCCACATGTCCCATGTGGAGTCACACATGTCACGTGTGGACTCCCACATGTCACGTGTGGACTCCCACATGACCCGCGTGGAGTCCAAGTGGGATGTACTACATGAGATGACGGCGGTGCACAGGGACATTTTACAATGCCTCCGCCAGATGAACAGCAACCAGTCCACACCTCCCTGTGTGCCAACAACATCTGGTACCGAACAAACTGCAACTGCCACAGGGAGGGAGGAGGACTCTGGCGGAGAGTCCCCTGCACCGCAGCAGCCTGCACTTGAGGGCCCCCCCCCAAGAAGAGGGGTCGTCCGAGGAGGGGAAAGTGAGAGGCTGATGGCCAAGCGCAACTCCCAGGAAGCCTGAACCTGTTCTGGATTTTCGCCTTTGTGCACAGACTGTTCACCCTGTTGATGGCAACACTACTCCCACACATTGCATGGGGAGTACAAGTTGGAACAATGTGTCAGACAACTGTGGCCCCGATACTGGGGATCCTGTCTACCTGGACTTTCTATTCATCTAGGAACTTGGGATTGCAAGATTCATGTACAGCACAATCCATCCTATGCACTATTATCACAGATGTATCACAATAAACACAATAATACACCATACTTGCCTCTGTCGTGATTCCAACGTGGGTGCTGTTATGGGGATGATGAACAACAAAATTACACTGTGTATGCGAACTGCAACAGCAAGGACAACACAGGCATGTGAGTACAGGCAACGTGACACATATGAGGGAGACACACCACCAGGGCTACACAACACATACACACCTAGGCCATCTGACTCATTGCCTACACTGATGTTGCCAGGGAAGACGGTGCAATGCACAGACACCACACCCATTCCCAGTTGTAGTCAAGTAGCCCACAGGTGCAGTAAGCAAATGGCAGTCAAATGTGTGACCACAGACAACGCACATCACTAAGTGAAGCACAGGTTTATTACACAGTAGCAACATGCCGTAACCACTACAGATGCAAGGTAACCCCACCTGGTAGCGGGCACACAGTCAACAACTGTAGACAGAAGGAAGTCCATGGGTGTGGCGCACATCACCTGTAGGGACACAACAGCTACCAGCCTGGATGTGCAATCACGTTGTCGGTGGACACAGTTGACCAAACGAATCTGAAAGTACCCTGTGAAGGACAGAAATGACACACAGTCAAAAGCAATGGAGTACAGGACAGAACAGCAAAACTCATGCACAATACATGTTACAAGATACCCACCCAGAACCAAGTTAGCATGTCAACACTGTTGGGGAGTACAGCCCACCTGTAAGCACACATCGCAACACACATCCAGTCAAGTAGCCCATGGACACACTCCAACAGCACCAGAGCACCACCCACACATCATGCCAACTCACATCATTGACATGACACCTCAGGATACTCACATTCAGCTAAAGAAGTTGGTGATGAGCTGTGTGCGGACATCACCATCACCATCATCATCATCATCGTCACTGGCATCGTGTTCCAGGCCAGGATCCTCCACAGGTGGCGGATGTTGGTCATCGTCATCCTGGATGAGAGGCAACTCCTTCCGCACTGCCAGGTTGTGGAGCATGCAGCAGACGATGATAATCTTGCACACTTTCGCAGGGGCATATGGGAGGGACCCTCCGGTCTTGTCCAGGCAGCGGAAGCGGCTCTTCAGGAGACCAAAGGTCCGCTCAATCACTCTCCTGGTCCGACCATGTGCCTCATTGTAGCGCATCTGGGCAGGTGTCACAGGGTTCCTGAGGGGTGTCAGCAACCACGGCATGTTGGGGTATCCCGAGTCACCTACGGACAGACAAGTGCACATCAGCTGACTTGGAAAAGTGGGCGGAATACTACAGATCAGATCACACACAATGGCACAAAGTCAGTACACACCGACAAGCCAGGCACGCTGGTTCTGCATCTGTGCCATCAACCTGGGGATGCGACTACTCCTCATCACAAAGGCATCGTGTGCTGAACCAGGGAAACGGGCACACACGTGTGTGATGGTCATGTCTGCAAGACACACCACCAGTGCATTGACCGAGTGGTAGTGCTTGCGGTTCCTGTAGGCCTGCTCCTGGGCCTGTGGTGGTACCAAAGCCACATGTGTCCCATCAATGGAGCCAATGACATGCGGCATCCTCCCCAGGGCATAAAAGTCACTCTTCACGTCAGTGAGTCGTCGCAGTCTAGGGAAATAGATGTACCGGTTCAGGAAGAGCAACATTGCCGCCAAAACATCGCGGAGCACACGGCTGAACATGGTCTGTGACATCCCACCAGCAGACGCCACAGTATGTTGGAAGGTACCGGTGGCAAAGAAGTGTAGGGCTGCCATCACCTTCACCTTGGGGGTCAGCGCTGTAGGATACGGCCGGCCAGGCTGCAAATGTGGGGACAACTGCACTGCCAAATCCTCAATCAGCTGCCTGGTGAAGCGGTACCGTCGGATGCTGTCCCGTTCCACCATCGTTGCCAGGTCTGGGAATGGCCGATGGACAGCAGGAGCCCTGCAGTGCAGAGGAGAAGTAAGCAAGATCGTCAGTCACCCCACATATGCGGCATTGAACACACTCAAGATCCCAACATACATCATCATGAGGCACAACTACATGAAGTGTGCAGTACCGGAACGACATGTATGGTACATACATGGCCAACATCTGTCAACACGGTCCTACAGGTGGCATCAATTTGTCCCAGGTTGGCCCATTGGATATCATGATGCTGTGTCACAGTCACCCCCCAGTGACATGTGAGGACAGATGTGCCCCAGGCACCACAGCTCAACGACAGGCACATTCCCAGGGACCCTGTAATGCCACATGGACACTGGCATCACCTGGAGTATCATGTGTACACCACAACAAAACAAACATGACCCCCACAGGTAGTGGCCACACTTGCCATGGCAGGAGAGCCATGGACGTCTGTGACACACACGCACAACATCAGAGTCCATGCACACACAACGTGGATGTGGAGACTGTCTCCCATTGTGCACATGAAATCAGAGACATTGTAAACACTACATGCACAAAGACTGTGGAGGGCCATCACTATTGTGCCACTGGGACACCCTGGCTCAAACATACCGTCCCACATGGGACTCACGGGGTATGTGACATGACATACACAAACACCACTGTGAAATGTGACCATGGCACATGCACAGATATGAACAGTTGCACATCACAGTGGTCACGTACACGTAACACCCAGGATCCTGTCCCCATTAACACGTGCACAGCCTGGGGGTGGCTGCCCACAGGTGACACCCACAGGACAAAATGTACACCAACATACACACAATAGGAAATGCAGCCTTACATGCCTTATGATAAGGTTTGGACAGGCTGTCGTGATGTAGGTGTGCCCCTCACTCCCTGGGAGCTATCTGTGGCTGGCATATGTCCATCTGAGACAGGCATGCTGACATATGCCAGTCACATGTACAGTGATGCGTTGAACAGCAATGGACCGATCGGTGCCTCCGGCCGGCCCATTGCTTTCAATGTGTGCGGGTACGCGTTGTACCCCTGTGCGCGTTGTACTGCAATGGACCGATCGGTGCCTCCGGCCGGCCCATTGCATTCAATGTGTGCGGGTACGCGTTGTACCCCTGTGCGCGTTGTACTGCAATGGACCGATCGGTGCCTCCGGCCGGCCCATTGCATTCAATGTGTGCGGGTACGCGTTGTACCCCTGTGCGCGTTGTACCTCAATGGACCGATCGGTGCGCACCCATTGACAATGGGCTTGCCTGGCAACGGACGCGTTTTCGAATATTCGAACGAGTCGGTTGCTGGAAAATCAGTTGGTCACCCACAACAATGTTGCAAAATCATGTATGTCATGAAGTTGAAATTTTGAAGGATGCTGTGGGCGTGTTTTGGTGCTGCTATTCCATGGATTGGCCAGATTCAGAAGATGCAAACGACTTGGACCTATCACTTTGGACACAAGGGACAGTATCTGCCTCTCCAGCACATATATATTGCTGCATGTTCCCCTGAGAGCCCACTTGCCTGCACTACATGCTCCAGGACGACATCTGCCACTGCACTGCTGCTGTCTCTGCCCCTCTGGACCCTGCAATGGCACGTACTGTGGAGAGAGCCCCAGCCTTCAGCCTTGAAGAGAACCAGGCCCTGCTGGACAGCCTACTTCCACAGTACAGCAAGCTGTATGGGACACCAGGGGAGCAGGTGAGTGTTCTGTGCACTGCCTTTCTGAATGTGCATTTTGTCTGACTAGCAAGGCTGAGAGTCAGCACACCACTGGCTAGCAGGCTCACTGAGTAGTTGTCACCCCCCATAGTGTGTAGTGACTTGCACTGGACAGGTATGGTGCAGTGACAGTGCTTCTGAACAGGGTTTTACTCCCCATGCTATGATACCATGTAGTGACTTCTGGAAAACTGTCCATGGGCAGCCGTGCACTGCCTGGGTACACCATGTGCCCCTGTGATTGCGACATGTATATGCAACTGTGTCATGCACGGATATGTTGCATGTGTAGTAATGGCCTTATCACTTTGTCATCCTGACAGGCTTCTGCCCATCGGAAGCATGAGATCTGGAAGGACATCGTCCGGGCTGTCCGGTCCGTGGGGGTCTACAAGCGCCGGATCCGCAACTGCCAAAAGAGGTGGCAGGACCTTCGGGGCTGGACCCGGAGGATTGCACGGGTCCAGCTGAAGCTGTCGCCTCCTCGCAGGAGGGGCGGAACACGGACCCTGACCCCCCACATGCTCAGGATCCTGGCGGTGGTCTTTCCAGACCTGGATGGGCAGCTGAAGGCCAGAGAGCAGCAAGGAGGGGGTGAGTCAAAGACTGCACTGTGTACTCTGTCTAACATGTTATGTGCCCTCCTCGGGCCAGGTTGAACTGCCACAGTACAGCAGTCATGTTGTCCAGGAGCCATGTCCCTCTATTGTGCACTGCCCACTCCTCATCTGATACCCAGGTGTGGCCCTTACATGCAGGGAATTCTGTCACTTAGGACTGTGTCCTTGCAGTTTGCTTGACTCAAGGTGGGAGACAGCATCTGTTTCCCTGACTCTGTGGTGGGCATCATGGGTGGGTCCATTGCTTACACAATGCCTGTATTCTGACATGTATTCAGCGTGTTACTTTGATCTGTGGTCCAATTGCTGAGCTGATCCACCACATGTGGCTGGGGTACCTGGCACACACCCATGCTGCGGGTGGGAACAATGTTTGGGCCCCAGGAGTATGTATATGACGTGTGTCACACATACTTAGCCAGCTGCCTACAGTCCAGGGCTCATCCCTCATTCATGTGGGGCTGGACAGTCATGCCTACTCCAGGCCATACAATACACTCTGTACTCCCACTCCCGTGTATCAGAGGACACATTGTGCACAGTGATTTGACCCCTCAGGTGTCTGCCTCTGTGTCAGTGTGCTGTGGATTAGTCGCCAGGACTGCTGTGGAGTTTCTTGGTAGGGGCTCAGCATGCCACTGGAGATGTGACCATAGGAGACGATACTTGTGTGACACATAGGTGTCTGATCAGCTGCCCATGCAGACTGGGGCATGTAAATGTGAAGTTCAGGCAGCTGTTCCCCATGCACAGCAGAGTGTGAGGGGCTCAGGTTCAGAGGGTAGTGTCACAGGTCTCCCATATGTCCAATAGGTATGACCTGGACAGATGAGGGTTAAGAGGATGTGTTGTGGGGGGGATGTACATGTGCACTTGTGCAGCTCCAGGACTTGCATTCCCCATGACCTACTATTGTGACACAGTGCAGAGTGTTGTTGTCTGGCTGCAAAGTCATACATCACTGAGACAGTGATGTATGACTTTGCAGTCATGCCTCCGCCATGGCATGTGTCTACTGATTGGTGATCCTGCAGGGGAGTGACATGTGCTACATGCACACCATAGTGGCGCTGGCTATCAGGACATGGGTGCATCATGGTGTCTGTCGCTGGTATGCATCACATGCATTTCCTATTTGACTCTGGGCATCCCTTACATCCGTAAACCTGTACTGACTCAGTGGCAAGAGCTGTGATGTGTCCACACCGTGTCCTCTGCACTGTCCAACTACTGTGTACTTGGTGCATGTGTCAACACTGGGGTGTTGCAATCCAACAGACACCAGACAGATGGGTGCAAGGCCATGTGGGATGTGAGTGCCATGCTTGGCATCAGACTGACAATTGACTTCTCCTGTTCAATTAGGGCACTTTTAGCAATGTACAACTAATGATGCCAGGGCTTGCTCTGTAATGTGCTGTGCTCACAGTGGTGTGTGCGTTTGGTGCAGGTGACTGATGTCTGTCTGTTTCCCCATTGTTTGCAGATACATCCACGGCCACGGAAGGGGACAGCTCCACGGACCAGGAGGAGCCGGAGAGCCAGACTGGGTCAGCAGCCGAGGAGTGGTCGGAGGGACCCAGTGGCACGGAGGGCGAGGGGAGCCACACCGAGGAGTCCTCAGCAGCATCCACCTCAGCTGAGGACCAGAGCAACTCGGAGGATGACTCCCTTGTGGAGGCGGGTGTCAGCAGCCACCACACCCCAGCTAGTGTTGCTGTCCCCGCCACCACCAGCACCACCACCGCCCTCCCATCGGCTCCCATTCCCCAGGTCCGTGGAGGCTCCCATGTCCGGGAGCGTGTCTCCTTTGGGCCAGGCACCGCACCCCCTGCCCCTGTGTCCCCTGCTGCCCTGAGTGAGGAGTCTGTGTACCTCCTTCGCCAGCTCCATGTAGGGCAGACAGCCATGCTGAGTGTCCTCCATGCGCACACCGCGCTGTTGACTCAGCTGGTGTCGTTCATGGAGGGCATCTCATCGGGCATGTCTGACCTACAGAGGGGCAATAGGTCCATGGACTCCTCCCTGACGGCAGCAGTGTCCCTCCTCAAACGGTCCCTCACCCCTCCTGCCTCTGCTCCATCCACACTCCCCAGCACCTTACCCATCCCAGGCACACACACACTGGCACAGGCACACACCAGCACACACACATCCAGCACACTGACACACACGCCAATGACAAAACGCACACGCACGCACATTCAGGGGACTGAAGCCAGACTCACAGGGGATGGGGCCCTGGAACACACACACGCATCCACATGCACTGCGCAGTCCTCAGTTCCCTCTCCCTCCAAAGCACCCTCCCTTGCCTCACCTGCAACCCCAAAGTCACAGCAGCTCTTCCTCTGTGACCTCGGCCTCTTCCCCACCGATGAAGCTGCTCCAGCATCCCGGGGGAAGAGGAAGCCCACCCACACGGAGCAGAGTGCCCCTCGCCCCCGGACACCCTCCCCCAGGCGCAGACGGACTGAGGCCCCCACCCGCAAGTCCCCCCGGAGTGCTAAGAGCAAGACCCCGCCACCACCCTGCAGCTCAGGCACAAGGTCTCCGTCCTCCATCCCTCAGGCCCCCACTGCACAGGTGCCCCCACCACACCCTGCCCCAGGTTCCCCCACCCACAGATATACCATCCCCAAGATGCTCCGGCCTTCTCCCCTGCCACTTGCTCTCCCAGCACCACACCCCCCGCTGCGCTTGTCTGTGCCACTGATGTGGTGAGGGTGTCCCCCCTCTGTCCAACCCACCTTGCCTGTTCCCCATTCTCCTCCCCTGGAGGTAGGCACTGCAGTGGAGTCCACTACCGCCCTGTCTGACTTGGGCACTGCAGTGGCGGACCTGTCCACCCCATCTGCAGGGTCCACTGCAGTTGTGCCGGCACCCACGACATCTGTGTCATGCCCCCAGTTGTGCCGGCACACACCATGTCAGACACCTCCACTGCAGTTGTCAGTGGCTCTCCTGCACCCACCACCCCTTCCCTGACTCCCCTGGTGAGCCCTGATCCTGTCCCTGCGGTGCCTGGCCTGCCCCCCGGTTGCCCCTCCTAGTGGATTGTCCCTGGTATTGTGCAGGCATGCGTAGGGTGACATCTGCCAGTGTCACCCTGTTTGAACTTTGACAATGGACTGGCCATTGGCCTTTGCTCTTTTTTCAGGACTTCGTTTGGCCTCAACACATATGCTGAATAAAGCAACTTTCTTTTCTCTAGTGCTCATGCTTCAGATGTACATGTTGTTGGTGCAGCTAACCATGCCCTTGCTGCAGTGATGGTGATATCTGGTCTCATGATTATGAAGTGTTACTGTGCAGGAACCCATGTGGTCCAGGGGGAATGTGTCCTATCATGTGGTGTATCCATGTCATCAATAGCAGCATCTGAGGGTGTCATGTGTTCAGTATTTGGCAATGGGTTTCCTACTTACATTGGCAATTTCATATCTGTGGCTTCCACCCCTGCACATCTGTTGTGCCTGCCATCGTTGCATTTGTCTACTTCCCTGACCGTGTTGCCATCTCCAGTGGACATGCAGGTTTGGGCATCAATGGGGAGGGACTCATCCGTGTAGTCAGTGCAACATTGCTATACAAGTGTGTTGGATCTGTGCTGATGATTCCGTTGGCACATCCATGACCAGGCTGATGTGATGGGAGCCCTCATTTGGTGCTAATTGTTGATTGTGTGACCAAGTGCTCAGCTGACATGATGGGGCCCTACTGAGGCAACATATGGCACAGCTTTCCTCACACAGGAGTGGAGTCCCCTCATGGCAGTGTGTACACGTGTGACATTGCCTGCGCCCAAGGTGTGTGTTGTATGTGCATGTCTGTGTGTTCACTTCCATTCATCTGCGCATGCTGTGATCCCTAGTGTTGTACCTGTTTGTGATGCTTGCTGACTTGAGCTATGTTCCCCCAAAGTCTTCTCCCTGTGTTCTCTGTGATGTGGGTGCATGGCACATTACTGGTCATCAGGGTGTCACCCATAGGTGTGTTTGCTGTCAGGGCAGAGTTTGTGTGCTGACGCAGATGGGTCACAGTCAGGTTTCCCTTTGGCACTTGTTGTTTGCCCCTGTCATGTGATTTCCAGTTTGTGTTATCTTTCAGTGATTGTGACACGTTGTGTGTGTGACTGCTGGCACTCCTTAGGGTCCGGGCTGCAATGTTGGTTGTTGTCTATGTGTGTTCTTTGTGGGTGACCTTGGCTTCTTCATTGGTGTGTGACTGTGGCTGGGATCCCATTGGTCGGTGTGGTATTGCCGTCATGTCCATGTACAGAGTAGTGTGCAGTGTGTCAGACATTCAGGAGTCTTGTTGAGTGTCCATGTGTGATGTGTTTCTACACCTTGGTTCCCACCCACCACCCTGGAATAGTCATGGGTGCATGTGCAATGTCACCAGTGCATGTGTACTTCACTGCTGCACATTGTTGGAGGTCGAGGGGTGTGGTGTTGAGTGTGTGCAGATGAGAGTTGTTGCCCGGCTAGTCCCCTGCCTCCATGTTGGCCTTGGCTTACTGGCCATGCTGATTGATTTGTGCTTGTGTAGGTGTGATGGTAGTTAGTTGCTCAGGACACCTGACTGTGGTTCACAGTGTGAACGACATTTAGCTTTGTCATCACAGTGGTATTTTTCTTCAGCCCAGGGTCACCACATTGTGGGGGCCCTGGGGGTGGTGCTGTGGTGTGTCTGTGACTTGCTGTGTCAGTTGTTGTTCCTACGTGCCTGTGTGACATGTGTGTTTTGTGCTCCCTCTCACCTGTCAATGCCTGCTTGCCCACATAGGGGATTTGGATCCATGAGTTAGCTTAGTGTGGCAGTGTATGCACATCTGTATGATTGGTATTCAGCTCTCCTCATGTGTTGTGTTGTTGCCTGGGGACAATGGCACCCCCACCCCTCACCTGCTGTGTATGATGACAGTGTTGGTCTGCCTGTTTGTGTTTGTGCATCTGCACCACTGCATTGGCATATCTTGGGTGTGCCATTGGCTGTATGTTGTTTGGTGTGTTTCCCCTGCTGTCCCTGGGACTCCTAGGTCATCGGTCAGCACAGTGATCATGGTTTGTGTGTCCCATTGCTGCCATGGTATGGTATCTGTTCACCTCACATCTGCTGTCTCCACAGGGTATCTGCATTTGTGTGCCCATTGGTGCAAATATGTGGTTCTGCATTCTGATGGTCACTTCTGTCATTGTGTCATTGATGACTGTTGACGGTCTCAGCCCCCATGGGTGTTGTTTGTCTGCACATGGCCAAAGGAATGTTTCATTTGCACTGCAGTATTTGGCTCCCCCAATTTATGTTGCAATGGGACACATACACTACTTTGCCACAGATGAGTTTTTGGTTCTGTGACCAGGAATGATCCATGCAGTTTGGCAGTTGCAGCTCTTTCTTTGTTAACAATTACCTTTTGGTCACTGTGATGATGAGGGTGTAGACCCCATTGCCACAATGGTCAAAATGTGCTTCAGCTATGGACCCCACACTTACCTTTTGGTCACTGTGATGATGGGGGTTTAGACCCCATTGCCACAATGGTCAAAATGTGCTTCAGCTATGGACCCCACACTTACCTTTTGGTCACTGTGATGATGGGGGTTTAGACCCCATTGCCACAATGGTCAAAATGTGCTTCAGCTATGGACCCCACACTTACCTTTTGGTCACTGTGATGATGGGGGTTTAGACCCCATTGCCACAATGGTCAAAATGTGCTTCAGCTATGGACCCCACACTTGCCTTTTGGTCACTGTGATGATGGGGGTTTAGACCCCATTGCCACAATGGTCAAAATGTGCTTCAGCTATGGACCCCACACTTGCCTTTTGGTCACTGTGATGATGGGGGTTTGAACCCCATTGCCACAATGGTCAAAATGTGCTTCAGCTATGGACCCCACACTTGCCTTTTGGTCACTGTGATGATGGGGGTTTAGGCCCCATTGCCACAATGGTCATGGGCTGCTTGCATTGTGGGTGCCACACACATATATGTGTGGCACATGTGCTAGGGGGTCACATTGTATGTTCAATGTCATGTTCGGTGTTGTAGGCATTTGACACAGCCTGCTCACACGCTTGTCATGGTGGTGGGGGGATGTCTTAATCTTGCATTCCCTAGGTTGTGGTGTGCTTGTTGTGTCATGCATTGTCCATCCTATGAGTGGGGGTGGTAGTAGTGGTAGGCATCCTGCCCCCTGGCTAAGGGTGGTAGTAGTGGTAGGCATCCAGCCCCCTGGCTAAGGGTGGTAGTAGTGGTAGGCTTCCTGCCCCCTGGCTAAGGGTGGTAGTAGTGGTAGGCATCCAGCCCCCTGGCTAAGGGTGGTAGTAGTGGTGGGCATCCTGCCCCCTGGCTAAGGGTGGTAGTAGTGGTGGGCATCCTGCCCCCCTGGGTGAGGGTGGTAGTAGTGGTGGGCATCCTGCCCCCCTGGCTAAGGGTGGTAGTAGTGGTAGGCATCCAGCCCCCTGGCTAAGGGTGGTAGTAGTGGTGGGCATCCTGCCCCCCTGGGTGAGGGTGGTAGTAGTGGTGGGCATCCTGCCCCCCTGGCTAAGGGTGGTAGTAGTGGTGGGCATCCTGCCCCCCTGGGTGAGGGTGGTAGTAGTGGTGGGCATCCTGCCCCCCTGGGTGAGGGTGGTAGTAGTGGTGGGCATCCTGCCCCCTGGCTAAGGGTGGTAGTAGTGGTGGGCATCCTGCCCCCCTGGGTGAGGGTGGTAGTAGTGGTGGGCATCCTGCCCCCTGGCTAAGGGTGGTAGTAGTGGTGGGCATCCTGCCCCCTGGCTAAGGGTGGTAGTAGTGGTGGGCATCCTGCCCCCCTGGGTGAGGGTGGTAGTAGTGGTGGGCATCCTGCCCCCTGGCTAAGGGTGGTAGTAGTGGTAGGCATCCAGCCCCCTGGCTAAGGGTGGTAGTAGTGGTGGGCATCCTGCCCCCCTGGGTGAGGGTGGTAGTAGTGGTGGGCATCCTGCCCCCCTGGCTAAGGGTGGTAGTAGTGGTGGGCATCCTGCCCCCCTGGGTGAGGGTGGTAGTAGTGGTGGGCATCCTGCCCCCCTGGGTGAGGGTGGTAGTAGTGGTGGGCATCCTGCCCCCTGGCTAAGGGTGGTAGTAGTGGTGGGCATCCTGCCCCCCTGGGTGAGGGTGGTAGTAGTGGTGGGCATCCTGCCCCCCTGGGTGAGGGTGGTAGTAGTGGTGGGCATCCTGCCCCCTGGCTAAGGGTGGTAGTAGTGGTAGGCATCCTGCCCCCTGGCTAAGGGTGGTAGTAGTGGTGGGCATCCTGCCCCCCTGGGTGAGGGTGGTAGTAGTGGTGGGCATCCTGCCCCCTGGCTAAGGGTGGTAGTAGTGGTAGGCATCCAGCCCCCTGGCTAAGGGTGGTAGTAGTGGTGGGCATCCTGCCCCCCTGGGTGAGGGTGGTAGTAGTGGTGGGCATCCTGCCCCCTGGCTAAGGGTGGTAGTAGTGGTGGGCATCCTGCCCCCCTGGGTGAGGGTGGTAGTAGTGGTGGGCATCCTGCCCCCCTGGGTGAGGGTGGTAGTAGTGGTGGGCATCCTGCCCCCTGGCTAAGGGTGGTAGTAGTGGTGGGCATCCTGCCCCCCTGGGTGAGGGTGGTAGTAGTGGTGGGCATCCTGCCCCCCTGGGTGAGGGTGGTAGTAGTGGTGGGCATCCTGCCCCCTGGCTAAGGGTGGTAGTAGTGGTAGGCATCCTGCCCCCTGGCTAAGGGTGGTAGTAGTGGTGGGCATCCTGCCCCCCTGGGTGAGGGTGGTAGTAGTGGTGGGCATCCTGCCCCCTGGCTAAGGGTGGTAGTAGTGGTGGGCATCCTGCCCCCCTGGGTGAGGGTGGTAGTAGTGGTGGGCATCCTGCCCCCCTGGGTGAGGGTGGTAGTAGTGGTGGGCATCCTGCCCCCCTGGCTAAGGGTGGTAGTAGTGGTAGGCTTCCTGCCCCCTGGCTAAGGGTGGTAGTAGTGGTGGGCATCCTGCCCCCCTGGGTGAGGGTGGTAGTAGTGGTAGGCATCCTGCCCCCTGGCTAAGGGTGGTAGTAGTGGTAGGCATCCAGCCCCCTGGCTAAGGGTGGTAGTAGTGGTAGGCATCCAGCCCCCTGGCTAAGGGTGGTAGTAGTGGTAGGCATCCAGCCCCCTGGCTAAGGGTGGTAGTAGTGGTAGGCATCCTGCCCCCTGGCTAAGGGTGGTAGTAGTGGTAGGCATCCAGCCCCCCTGGCTAAGGGTGGTAGTAGTGGTGGGCATCCTGCCCCCTGGCTAAGGGTGGTAGTAGTGGTGGGCATCCTGCCCCCCTGGGTGAGGGTGGTAGTAGTGGTGGGCATCCTGCCCCCCTGGGTGAGGGTGGTAGTAGTGGTAGGCATCCTGCCCCCTGGCTAAGGGTGGTAGTAGTGGTAGGCATCCAGCCCCCTGGCTAAGGGTGGTAGTAGTGGTGGGCATCCTGCCCCCCTGGGTGAGGGTGGTAGTGGTGGGCATCCTGCCCCCTGGCTAAGGGTGGTAGTGGTGGTGGGCATTTGGCACCCCCTGGCTAAGGGTGGTTGTGGTGGTTGGCATCCAGCCCCCCTGGGTTGGGGTGGTGGCGCGCATTCAGGCCCCTGTGTGCATATGTGGCATTGGTGATGGGCATCCCGCCCCTATGGTGCTGCTGTTGCAAGTATATTCAGATTCCCCGTGTATGTGTGTGATGTGTCGTGTACGTGTTGTATGTGTTTTGTGGTTGGTGTCTGACTTACCTTCTGCGCCGTACGCGTCCGTGCCTGTTCCGGTAGTAGATGTAGAATATTGGTATGATCGGGACGAAGGGATTCATGGTTGGTTCGTGTCGTTCGTCCTTCTCGTTGCTTCGCGTCGTCCTCGTCGCTTGGCTTCGTCCTCGTCGCTCGCTCGTCCTCGTCGCGCTCGCGTCGTCCTCGTCTGTGCTGTGTTCGTCTCGTAGCCGTGGATCGTGTTGTGGCGCGATTCGGAGCTTATGTGCGCCTCTCCCGGATGCTTTGACGTGCCGTGCGTAGCGACGGGTTCGGCGCGTACGGAAAGCGCATCGTACTTGTCCGGCCGGACGGGGCTGCATTTTCCCTTCCGTGCGACTCGATTCCGGCGTTTCCGGATTCGCCTCGGTCGGAGAACAGGACCTGGTTTGGGTGAGTACGGCTCGGCCGGAATTTTTGCTGTTGTGCGCATCGTACTTGCTCGTTCGGTGTGCTGTACGGATCGGTCGGGAAACTGGCTTTCGCATGGCTTTTTTCCCGACCGAATAGTATTGGGTGCGCCTCCGACCGAGATCGGAATCGGCCCCTTTGTGTCAGGGTGATTTCCTTACCAGTAATCTCTGTGATTCACAGACTATTCATTTTTGCAATAAACACTTTCTCCATCCTGAGACTTGGAGAGTGCATTTGCAACTTTCAACAAGGTATCAGCAAAGGACAATAGAAAAGGACATAGAAAAATGATTTACCAAGATAGATTCCAATGCCTTCTCGATTTTGCTGTGCCTTGGCTCCGTCTTCAAACTTACGGCTAGGGTCAGGGTCTCCTCAGCTTTCCGCCAGTCCTGAAGCATGGCATGCACCAAAGCCAAGTTGTGTAGGACCTGGGGCCAAATTTAAAACAATGTAACAAGGGCGGGAGGTAGGGTGGTGAAAACGCACAATGAGGCAAAAAGGCATTGTAAATTATTACCAGAAACCAGATGTGATCAGTACTTAATTGTAAAATACAAAATTAGTGTAGGGGCAGAAACATTTCATAAGTTATGTCATACCAAGAATGCTTGGTCTTGTATGCACCTCATGTCTCTTTCTTCTGCCACCATACACTTACTCTCTCTCTCTTTTTCACTCTTGCTAGTTCTTTTTTTTCACAACAAATTTTATTAAGTTTCAATGGCACGTGGTGGGCAGTGCCCAAAGCATACATTGTAGATACAGTTTGATGTAGAAAGTACCACAATTTTGTGAAATACATCCTCAAACTAGCCTGCAAAACAGCTGGCCCAACAGCTGAAACGTAACACAGATTATCACATAGTTCACTTGAACGCAATATGTCTAGATGTATATGTATTGATGACAGAGTTGCTCATCTTAGATATTTTAGCAATTAGATAGATGTACAGGACGAATTTATGGAGGGTCGGTTTGTGGCAGAGGGGGTAAATCTATGCCCCGATATGTCGCCCAATGGGACCAAATCTACCTGTGCTTCTGCGGGCAGCCCCTTCCCTGATAGACTGCGACCTCAGCCCCCATACATCTGTCCAAGGCCGTCTTCCACCCATCCACTGTTGGCGGGGAGGTCGCCTTCCACGCTTGGGCGATGTCCCGCTTGGCAAGTGTGAGGCCAAGAAACAGTAAGGGGCCGGACCCGGAGAGAATTCCGACCGAATCGGACCCTAGCAGTCCGACCGAACGAGTACGATGCGCACGCATGCCATCGGACTCGAGTCGGTCGGACTCCCATTGAAGTCAATGGGAGCCTGTCGTACAACGCGTACGCGGGCTCCCATTGACTCAATGGGTGCGAGGCGGACAAGGGCGCCCCCTACAGCGTGTACGCGTCCATGCGCATCGCGGCGTACATGCACAGGTAGGGGGGACCCATGGGTCCCCCCTGTGTGCGACTCCCGCGCCTACGCATACAGGGGGGTCCGACGCAGACCCCCAAAGTCCGGCTCCGACAGCTTTTTCGAGCCGGACGGCGCGAGTCGATCGGACTGCTCGTGGCACGCATCGTACTTACCCGGCCGGGAAACGTCTCCATAGCGCGGTGCGAGTCGTGTCCATGCGAGTCGGTCGGAGCGTGTTGAAGCCGCGTTCGAGTCGGTCGGCGATTTCGCGGGTGCTTGCATCGTACTCGCTCGGCCGGACCCGCGTACGATTCGGTCGGGAAACAGGGCTCCGAATCGGATCCGGCCGAGATCGGAATTGGCCCCTAAGTGTTGTTTGTAGCGGTTCCCCCCAATCCCCTCTGTGCTATGAAGCAAGAACAGCCTAGGGTCGAACGGGAGGCTCCAGGACAAGACACGGCCCAGGCAGGACGAGATTTTACGCCAAAACGACTGCAGTGCCTCACCGCTCCAGACTGTGTGAAAGAAGGTACCCTCCACGTTCCCACATCTGAGACATGGTGCACTGACAAAATATCGATGTCAAAAATATCGGTTAAAAATATAGTTGTACAAAATATCCATATATATATATATATATATATTTTTTTTTTTTTAAACAAAGGACGTCACACTCTGGAATCTTGAATTTAAAGTTTTAATCACAGAGCCAGTCTGTCACACCGACGCGTTCGCCAACACGGCCTTTCTCACGTGAGAAAGGCAGTGTTGGCCGAAACGCGTCGGTGTGACAGACTGGCTCTGTGATTAAAACTTTAAATTCAAGATTCCAGAGTGCGACGTCCTTTGTTTCAAAAAACTAATCCGGCCATTAGTTCGGCCCAACGTCGGCACCCGCTGCTGAGTGCTCCGGTTAGAACTACATTGAAGCAAAAAAAAAAAAATATATATATATATATATATATATATAATAATAAATATTAGATATATTAAATAATAAAATTAATTTTAAAAAATAAAGTAGATTAAATATACATTTTAACAAATAAACTTAATTAAAAAAGTTAAACACACATAATAAATATATATATTTACTTTAAAACAATTATTAAACTATTAATTTTAATGTATTTTATAATTTTAAAATTATATAAAAATTTATATATATATATATATATATATATATCAGTCCCTTTCCACAAGAATGGGTCCGACACATGCTCCGTGACCAGAAGAAACTTTATTGCAATGAAGGCTCAATTGCTGCTGTAATAGCGAAACGCTAGGGCAGACGCGTTTCAGCCTTGCGGCTTTCCTCAGTGCCCGCTTCACTTTAAAAGATGTTACACCTGGAGGCTCGTTATAAACACTCTAAGTAGATCCTCACTGATTGGAGCATCATGCAAGCCCAACCTCCTCAGCTTCTGCCTCCAACAATCCTGTTACAGTCCATGCCGGAGTTTCAGTGTTCCCCACTGTGACGGCAGATACAGTGATCGGCTTTTCAAACACCAGGTGGTGTTCCAACCCATTGTTGGCTTGTGGAACGCACTAATCCTCCGGCGGTCCGATCAGGAGGCAAGAATGTTGATTCCAACTCTGGTCACTTTCAAGCAGCAGACCACTCTTGACCGCTGCCTGCTTTCTCCCCAAAAGGCTTCAAACTCCAGTGAGTGTATCAAACCATCAGGGGGGGCGACGCGCTGTGTCTTCAAAACATCACACCACAAGAATGCAAACCATGCGCGTTGCACCAAACCGAAAGGCGTGCCGGATTACAGTGTTTGCATACCGTCCAACATAAAAATCAATCCCTTTCCACAAGAACGGGTCCGACACATGCTCCATGACCAGAAGAAACTTTATTGCAATGAAGGCTCAATTGCTGCTGATTTGCCAAGCCCGGTTTTGCAACCATTCCAGATATTTTATTTTCAAGACTGCCAACTCGTGTCCTTACGCGTTTCGGCTATTTGAAGCCTTGTTCACAGGTGGGTGACATTTCAAATAATTGCAAGTGCTCCACTAAAAGTCATGTGACAGTACATCAAACACTGCAAGTTCCAGAGTGCACCAGTGTTGTTTAAAATTTATACAAACGCAGTTAACATTCATATTTCTTGCTTAATAGCGTTTTTCCCTGCTGTTTGCATTATTTTCCTCCTTTGAAAGTTGCACTTAGGAATAAAGTGACACAGTGCACGAAATGTCTTTGAGTGGCAGCAAAGTATTTCCCACAATATCTGGATACAAAACTGTCCAAGAGAGGTGTATGCCTCTCGTATCTCCCTTTCTCACGTCGAGTGCCAGAAATACCAAGGCAATCCATTCCGGCCTGGCTTGGGGCGAGCGGGTCATGCCCCCAAAGTGTCAGCAACACAGAAAGAAAGGAACTCCATAGTGGGGGCCCCCGACCCTGCAGGGCGGCTCCGGCGGCAACAGGAATGGAGAATCCCGTCATTAAACAACAAAGAAAGATTTGCCAAGCCCGGTTTTGCAACCATTACAGATATTTTATTTTCAAGACTGCCAACTCGTGTCCTTACGCGTTTCGGCTATTTGAAGCCTTCTTCACAGGTGGGTGACATTTCAAATAATTGCAAGTGCTCCACTAAAAGTCATGTGACAGTACATCAAACACTGCAAGTTCCAGAGTGCACCAGTGTTGTTTAAAATTTATACAAACGCAGTTAACATTCACATTTCTTGCTTAATAGCGTTTTTCCCTGCTGTTTGCATTATTTTCCTCCTTTGAAAGTTGCACTTAGGAATAAAGTGACACAGTGCACGAAATGTCTTTGAGTGGCAGCAAAGTATTTCCCACAATATCTGGATACAAAACTGTCCAAGCGAGGTGTATGCCTCTCTTATCTCCCTTTCTCACCTCGAGTGCCAGAAATACCAAGGCAATCCATTCCGGTCTTGCTTGGGGCCAGCGGGTCATGCCCCCAAAGTGTCAGCAACACAGAAAGAAAGGAACTCCATAGTGGGGCCCCCGCGGCAACGGGAATGGAGAATCCCGTCATTAAACAACAAAGAAAGATTTGCCAAGCCCAGTTTTGCAACCATTCCAGATATTTTATTTTCAAGACTGCCAACTCGTGTCCTTACGCGTTTTGGCTATTTGAAGCCTTGTTCACAGGTGGGTGACGTTTCAAATAATTGCAAGTGCTCCACTAAAACTCGTGACAGTACATCAAATACTGCAAGTTCCAGAGTGCACCAGTGTTTAAAATTTATACAAACGCAGTTAACATTCACATTTCTTGCTTAATAGCATTTTTCCCTGCTGTTTGCATTATTTTCCTCCTTTGAAAGTTGCACTTAGGAATAAAGTGACACAGTGCACAAAATGTCTTTGAGTGGTAGCAAAGTATTTCCACAATATCTGGATACAAAACTGTCCAAGAGAGGTGTATGCCTCTCTTATCTCCCTTTCTCACCTCGAGTGCCAGAAATACCAAGGCAATCCATTCCGGTCTGGCTTGGGGCGAGCGGGTCATGCCCCCAAAGTGTCAGCAACACAGAAAGAAAGGAACTCCATAGTGGGGGCACCCGACCCTGCAGGGCGGCTCCAGCGGCAACGGGAATGGAGAATCCCGTCATTAAACAACAAAGAAAGATTTGCCAGGCACGGTTTTGCAACCATTCCAGATATTTTATTTTCAAGACTGCCAACTCGTGTCCTTACGCGTTTCGGCTATTTGAAGCCTCGTTCACAGGTGGGTGACATTTCAAATAATTGAAGTGCTCCACTAAAAGTCATGTGACAGTACATCAAACACTGCAAGTTCCAGAGTGCACTATTGTTGTTTAATATATGTTTATATATACCAATAACATAAAATCTATTAAACAAATTCTATTATGAATTAAAACATGAAACTATTTAAAAATCTTTCAACTTAAATTTACCACTACAGTCCGTGCAACAGTAGGGAAAGTGTTGGATAGCGGAGGGGTAAAAATGACTATTCCCACTCCAGTGAGTGCAACAATAGGGAAAGTCGTGGTATAGGTATACCGGACGGGTAAAAATGTATATTCCCACTCCAATGAGTGCAACAGTAGGGAAAGTGTTGGATAGCGGAGGGCAGTGGCGGCTCGCATAGGGCGTGCGGCGGGGCGGGGGAGGGGCAGGGTGGGGTTTTTTTAAACTCAGACATACGACGAAACGGAGGAAAGTACTTAAATAAATAAAACTATTTACCTTGCGCGCGCTGCATCGCCAACTCGGCGATGCAGTGCGCGCAAGGTGAATAGTTTTATTTATTTAAGTACTTTCCTCCGTTCCGTCGTATGTCCGAGTTTACTACCCCCACCCTGCCCCTCCCCCGCCCCGCAGCACACCCTATGGGAGCCGCCACTGGCGGAGGGGTAAACTTTACTATTCCCACTCCAGTGAGTGCAACAGTAGGGAAAGTGTTGGATAGCGGAGGAATAAAATGTACTATTCCCACTCAAGTGAGTGCAACAGTAGGGAAAGTGTTAGATAGCAGAGGGGTAAACATTACTATTCCCACTCCAATGAGTGCAACAGTTGGGAAAGTGTTGGATAGCGGAGGGGTAAAAATTAATATTCCAACTCCAGTGAGTGCAACAGTGGGGAAAGTGTTGGATAGTGGCGGGGTAAAATTTACCATTTCCAATCCAATCAGTGCAACAATAGGGAAAGTCGTGGTATAGGTATAGCGGAGGGGTAAAAATGACTATTCCCACTCCAGTGAGTGTAACAGTAGGGAAAGTGTTGGATAGCGGACGGGTAAAAATTAATATTTCCACTCCAATGAGGGCAACAGTAGGGAAAGTGTTGGATAGCAGAGGGGTAAACCTTACTATTCCCACTCCAGTGAGTGCAACAGTAGGGAAAGTGTTGGATAGCGGAGGAATAAAATGTACTATTCCCACTCCAGTCAGTGCAACAGTAGGGAAAGTGTTAGATAGCGGAGGGGTATAAATTACTATTCCCACTCCAGTGAGTGCAACTGTAGGGAAAGTGTTGGATAGCGGAGGGGTAAAACTTACTATTCCCCCTCCAGTGAGTGCAACAGTAGGGAAAGTGTTGGATAGCGGAGGAATAAAATTTACTAATCCCACTCCAGTCAGTGCAACAGTAGGGAAAGTGTTAGATAGCGGAGGGGTAAAAATAACTATTCCCACTCCAGTGAGTGCAACAGTAGGGAAAGTGTTGGATAGCGGAGAGCTAAAAATTACTATTCCCACTCCAGTGAGTGCAACAATAGGGAAAGTCGTGGTATAGGTATAGCGGAGGGGTAAAAATTACTATTCCCACTCCAATGAGTGTAACAGTAGGGAAAGTGTTGGATAGCGGACGGGTAAAAATTAATATTCCCACTCCAATGAATGCAACAGTAGGGAAAGTGTTGGATAGCGGAGGAATAAAATTTACTATTCCCACTCCAGTCAGTGCAACAGTAGGGAAAGTGTTAGATAGCGGAGGGGTAAAAATTACTATTCCCACTCCAGTGAGTGCAACTATAGGGAAAGTGTTGGATAGCGGAGAGGTAAAACTTACTATTCCCACTCCAGTGAGTGCAACAGTAGGGAAAATGTTGGATAGCGGAGGAATAGAATGTACTATTCCCACTCCAGTCAGTGTAACAGTAGGGCAAATGTTAGATAGCGAAGGGGTAAACATTACTATTCCCACTCCAATGAGTGCAACAGTTGAGAAAGTGTTGGATAGCGGAGGGGTAAAAATTAATATTCCAACTCCAGTGAGTGCAACAGTGGGGAAAGTGTTGGATAGTGGCGCGGTAAAATTTACTATTCCCACTCCAATCAGTGCAACAGTAGGGGAAAGTGTTGAGTTGCAGAGGGGTAACAATTTATATTCTCACTCCAGTCAGTTCAAAATTAAAAACAAACAAAAATATTTAAAAAACAAAATAAATAAAAAAGTATATAAATATGTTAAAAATTAAAATACAAATATATATTTAATACTAAAAAATTGAAAAAAAACATATTATTATGTTAAATGCATATGACATACCTACAAATATTATATTAAATAAAATAAAAATTCGTTTTCAAACAAATAAATATTTTTGATTAGAAATTATTTAGAAACAAAAACATTAATTATTACATAAATTAACTTTTTTTTGATTTCCTACCCTATAACACCACACAATTCACAACCCACATCTAAATTAAAAAAAACTGTACTTGCATATTTAACATAATTAACTACCAATTTAAGAAATAGTATTAATTAAAAAACAAATTATAACTCATAATAAATAATAAACTTCCCACACTTTACCCCTATAACCCCCACAAACCACAGCTAAAAATAAATTGTAAAAAAATTAATTACACAATTAAAACTTATTTTCAATTGAAAACTGATGGTATTTAACAACTAATTATAAAGTAAGTAAAATTAATTTACTCCCCACCCTTTACCCCTATAAAAGTAAAACCCACACACAAAAAAATATAAACAATTGCCCTAATTAAATATCAATTAATATTAATGATCAACTAATTATTGTTTAATTAAACATAAATTACTTCCCACCCTTTACCCCTATAAACCCCAAAACCCACACCTAAAATTAATTACACAATTTCCATATTTAATTTTCAATTAATTAATATTAAAAACTAATTATGAATTAATGAAACAAATTATTTCCCGCTCTTTACCCCTATAAACCCCACAACCCTCACCTAAAATTAATTACGCAATTTCCATAATTAATTTACAATTAATTAATTTTTATTAACATCTAATAATTAATTAAACATAAATTGCTTCCCACCCTTCACCCCTAAAAACCCACAACCCGCACATAAAATTAATTACACAATTTCCATCATTAATTTTCAATAAATTAATATCAATTAACAACTAATTATTAATTAATCAAAAATGAATTACTTCCCACCATTACCCCTATAAACCACACAAGCCACACCTAAAATTATTACACAATTTCCATATTTAATTTTCAATTATTTAATACTAATTAACAACTTATTCATTAATTAAAAATAAATTACTTCCCACCCTTTACCCCTATAAACCCCACAACCTGCACCTAAACAAATTACACAATTACCATAATTAATTAGCAATTAATTCATTAATATTGATTAACAACCAATTCATAATTAAATAATAATAAATTACTTCCCACAATTAACACAATAAAATCTAAATTAAATAAATATTAATAAATAAAAAATAATCATTAATTTATTATAATTAAATTACTTTCCACCCTATTCCCCTATAAACCTACAATCCGCTACGGAAGTAAAAAATGCAAAATTTTATAAAAATAAAATTGATAACTACTAAAAATTTAACACATATATTAAAAAACATAAACAATTCTTATACAAAAAGATACATCACATACGTTTAAAATGTATACTAAAATACATAACTAATTAAAAAATCGGTATTTTAAACAACTATATTTTTGCAAACGATATTGACTAAAATTTTTAGAAACGATATTTCTTACCTTAAAATCGATATTGTTGACCACGATATTCTTGCTGTCGATATTTCTGACTCACGATATTTAGGACTCGATATTTCTGTAGTCCGACATTTCCAACTCGATATTCTGTCTGCACACCCCGAGACATGTAGGGGACTGGATGACATCGATCCTTAAAAGACAGGAACGAGTGAAGTATGCTCGGTGGAGATATTTCAATTGAATGAGGCGGTATCGTGTGGCCTCGGTCCAGTCATTGTCCGTCATGTCTGGCAGTTCCGCCTCCCATGCCCCCCTGGTTTTGTATAGTGTGGTTGATCAAAGACTGGTAAATTTGTCGTATCTTGTGCGCCCCCAGGTCACCCATCAATAGGAAGCCCTCCAAGGGATGAAATTCTGGTAGGTCGTCCAACGGACGGACCAGGGGGGTCAGGGCGTGTTTCAGCTGCAGGTACTTATAGATCTGTGACTTATGCAGCTGAACGGCCTAGCTCTGGAGCCTTCGCGAGGGCATTGTGGACCCACCGGATGTTGTGCCGAGTGGACCTTTGTGGCATAAAGCCGGACTGGTTAGGGTGATTAAGGTCTTGGATGCACGAGCTGAGGCGTTCTGCAAGAACTTTGCCCAGGAGTTTGGGTTCGAAATTAAGGAGGGAGATAGGGCGATACGAAGAGGGATCTTCCAGGGGACGGCCGGGTTTGAGAAATACAACAATTTCAGCATGGCGCCAATCAGGGGTAAGATGTGCTGTTCGGGAGCCCCATGAAGTGCCTCCAGCAGACATGGACCCAGTGCTGTCATATGTGGCCGTAGGAAATCACTGGGGAAACCATTAGGGCCAGGGGCCCCGCCGGGATGAATACTAACCAGCAGCTCTGAGTTCGTCTACAGTTATTGGGGCGTCTAGTTGATCTTGTACGTGGTCTGGGAGCTTTTGGGGGGGTATATCTGTTAGGAACTCCCCTATAAGGGCGCTCGATATGAGTTCTTTCTGTTTATATAGGGAAGCATAATAGGCTGCAAACACTTGGAACACTTGTAAGGAGTCTGATTCAGCAGTGGTGGGGTGTGTGATTTTAGGTGCATTGTCTCAACCGCCCAGGCAAAGATCGCTTCTGGAGTGTCCAAAAAAATTGATTTTGAGTTGTATGTGACCCTCATTCGGGCAGGATATAGCAGCATATATTGTATGTTGCGTTCCCGGAGCCTGCATTTTGCGGCTGTAAATGACTGGCGCTGTTGCTGCACCAGTCTAGTGTAGTCCGGGAAGATCATTATGGGCTGTGATTCAAAAAGCAGCTGGTCCCTGTGAGTTCTTACAAATTGTAGGATGGTATCCTGGTCTGCGTAGTTTAACAGCTTGGCAATCACCGGTCTCAGGCGCTCCCTAGTCAGCGCCCTGTGGGCTCTCTCAATTACAAAACAGGAGGACAAGTAGTCTTCTGTCAGAAGGGCCATGAAGGGGCCCTCGCAACCCTCCGGGAAGCCAATGAAGCATAGATTTTTGCATCGAGATTGGCCCTCGGCATCTTTGACATGGGACGCCAGGCCTGCATGACAACCGTGAGCTTATTCACCTTCTTTAGCAGGGAGGCCACAGTATCTTCCATGGTGGAGACACGAGTCTCTGCCTCCGTGCTATGGTCCACAGCCTTGCGGAGGTCTTGACGCAGGAACGAAACCTCGGACCCCGCGGCTCCGATCTTTGCATCAAGGGTATCTCGTACCTGGGTGATCGCGACCAGCAATGCTGCATTGTCGGGGACCGGACCGCACGCATCGCCTCCCCCCGAGCCGCCCGCATCGCCTCCCCCCGAGCCGCCCAGGGCGGTAGCAAACTGGTCCAGAGTACTTTGCTTGGGGCCGGGGCCCGCCGGTTTATCTTTTCCCATACTGAATGGAAGGAAACGGAGAGGGAGGAGGAAAACACAGCTGGAAGCCTTCCCTCCCAGGCAGCGGTGGCCTCGTGCCTACGTGGGTTTCTATGTTTGGTTGGTAAATCCAGTGACGCCAGTCGGGGATCTCCTCCAGGAAGCCCCGCCGGCCTCCTCTGGCAACAAGCCGCACCAAGCCTAGCTTGGCCGCTTTTGCAGCCCTAGACGGCCGGCCAAGTAGACCCCTAATGGAATCAGACTCGCCGGACCCCCAGCCCGCAAGCCATCCCAGTTCTGCCTTTCCCTCCGGGTCTCGGCTCTTCCAGGATGTAGCCGTGTGATAGGGGTGCAGCTGCTGCTTCCAGGTAAGCATTGGGCGCCCCAGTCGCCCACTCGGCTGACTTCAGTGGTACTCCCAAGCCAAAGTAGCCCTGGCGTGATCTCAATCTGCCAGGCACCAGGCAAGGGTCCGTGGCCCCCTTCGCCGCGCCGGCGCTCTTATTAGGGGGACGTAAGTCAGCTGGGGCCCCTTTTCTTCGGGCGCTGCGTCTGCAGCTCAGCTCCGGGCAGGCTCTTTTTGGTCCCCGGGCTTCGCCTACAACATGATGAAGGTGCAGCGGGGCGCAGCTCTGCAAGGCCCAGCCTGTCCTCGATCACAGGCATAGGCCACGGCCGGGCCCTCCCCACCCCGCTGCAGGACCTCCTCGCTGGTGTCGCCCACCGCTCCACCGCCCGGGTCCACTGAGGCGGGTGAAGAGCCCCGCAGAACGCCACAGTGCGGCCTCGGGCGCCGCTGCCCAATGCACCCGGCATGTCTCACGACCCCCGTGGGTCCACAGACGGCCGCAGCACGGCCCGGGCAACGACCGCCTCAGCAATGGCCCACAATGGCGTCTCCTCCTCACCTCGGGGCAGGGTCCGTGGGTCGTCTCAAGATCCCTTTCTGCGGCCGCGTCCTTCTCTGGGCATCAGCCCAGCGGTGAAACAGTTTTGCGGCAGCGCGGGCCTAGACCGCGACCACACGTCTGTCTCCTGTGGTCTGATCCAGTCTCCAGTCCGCTGCTGCTTCACAAACCGGAACTCTGCCCGACCCCCGTGACCAGCGCTGCTGGTAGTGACCACTGGAGACAGGATTTAGGAAGGATTCCGGCGGATTATAGGCTTGGGCGGCCGGATCCTCACTAGGCTGCGTCCACCATGTTGGCCATCCAAGTCACGCCCCCCCTGCTAGTTCTTTTTAACCACTCCTTTCACACTTTGTGATTGTTTCCTATTTTCTCGTCCTCCTTTCTTTTTTGCCTTTTGCTTTCTTGCTCTTGGACAAAGTCTGACAATGCACAATAGAACCCAGTCCTCAAAAATGAGTGATTTATTCCCTCATCTGCCAACACATGCCCAGGTTAAGCACTGGGTAATGACCTAATATAGTATCACATGTTCGCCTGCATTTGCATGCAGGTGTTTGTTTGTTAAAGAAGATTTCCAGTTAGATTAGTCGATCAGAAGCAGTCTAACTTTCAAACAATGTATTAATTTGCTCCTTGAGCACATCTCATAAAATTGATGTTGAATCACCAAAGTTCCACACAGACATGACCCCTATCCCGCCTTTAGCCCCTCAGCAGCCTTCCATTTGCTGGTGAGGAGCTATTGAAAAAGGTAGGAAGGCGAAAAAACTAGAAAGTAAACAGAGCCCGACAGCTTGCTTACTTTCTGTTCCTCTGTTAATGACCCGAAGACCAGTTGTAGCAAGGGTGGTGCCCAGTTTACAAAAGGGAGATCAGTGGTAGAAAACTGCTACCCTAGCTAGGCCCTATTGATAACCACTATCTCAAAGAGTACTGCCACATCTCACCAATAGCCACATGGAGTAAACATTTCCTACAAAAAGTTTCACAAAATACAAGCTGTGATTCCACAGTCCGCCCTTTTTACTGAGACCAAAAACACCCCTGACCTGGTATCTGCAGTCCTAACTCCAGGAATGTAAGATCCTTTTGAAGCCTTTCAATGAGCAGAAAGGTTATTTCTGATCCACACAGAACAAAATGAATCATTGTGATATGTACCACCTATATGTTTAATTATTTAATGACCTTCACTGCAACATACTTCCTCTCTGCAAATTCCCTCAAACCGACCTTTGATCAAGGATGCATGCGTTCCCATTTCATTCTGATCTACAGTACGCCTATCTCTACTCCTGAAAGCTCATGTGCAAATTTATAATAACATCATATTCTCTGTGTTGATCCAATAAAGGGTGCTGTCACCTCTACTGAATCTGAATTACTACCTGAAACATAATTTAGTCATGATAACACAGAGATAGTTAAGACTGCAATGAAAAAATCCGTAATCATTATTGCGGTTAGATGGTTTACACATAGCGCAATGTATGTCGCTTCCCTACATGCTTTGCCCTAATTGGTATCTCTGAGAGCCTGATGATAGGGTTTTCAACTGGAAAGTGCTCCTTTCATCTCGACATGTGCCTGAGTGATGTTACCCTTAGTCCCACAGGGCGTTCAGGTCATAGGTGTGATTTATCCCTCTTAAACGTTTTTCTTGTTTCTCATGTCTGTGTCTTCTTGATGAAATACTTAGATATTTCTTCAGGAAGTCTGGTTTTGAGATTTTCACCTACTTCTGCAGCTACTATAAGCCATGGGATGCTTGTCCATGCAAATGGATCTATGAGAGGGCTAGTGTGTGTGTTGCCTGGTTACTTGATGGCAGTGTGGACCCCAATACAGCTGATCAAGCAGTCAACAGTGTAGTCTTTATCCTGGTGTCGGTGAGAATGGAGGACTGCAGCGCTCCCTTATTCCACAGTGCACAAATGGCTCCAAGTCATTAGTTATTAGTTTGTGTTTAGGAGAGAAGAGGGGAAAGCAATTCCATAGCATCATAAATAAAAGGCTTCTTCTGATCTCAAATTGGCAGAGTAGTTGGCTGCTGGTCTTGGAGCATATGCTGATTAGCTTAGATTGGCTCTTCTTAATGACACCTGTGCAGCACTAGTGGCATGCCAGCTCCACACATCTGCTCCAAAATGTGCCTAACCCTTCAAGAAGGAGGCTTCCTGATGATGTCACCCATCTATGTGTCCTTTATTGCCCAGTCAGAAGCTTCAAGATAACTGCCCTCCTGCTGATGCAAAGAAAAACTAGACCACTTGGTAAGGGAACATGGTCCACATATAAAAGCAAATATTTCAAATGTACTCTTAGTGTACTTGGGAATTCCTACTCATCCAAATAGCTCTCTAAAAAAGATATGTCACAACTAGTTTAACAAAGCTGTGTAGAAAAAATAGAGCAGATACATCCATTCCACTAGTGTCACTGTCTGACATCAACTCAATATGACATCAGATCTTCCTTTCGAGAGTTTGGATGTATGAAGAGACCATGCCTGGTGCTTGTCTTTGTGTGATCACAACTCTACAGTTAGCGAAACTTGAACCTGAGACCATTGGGAGCTCAGTCTTGACTCTCCTTAGATGTCAAGTTGCCATAATGTAACAAGCCTGATTTTGAGACATACAAACCAAACTGAGTTAAGGTTCTGATCTGATGAACGGAAGCGTCACAAGCACCAAAGGAAGAAGGCTCTGACCTCAGCCCCGATCACAATGACAGTGACAGCATCAAAGAGGTTTTCACTGGTCTCCTGTCACTGCAGCGATGAGACTTCATAGATGCTCCTAGGAGCTCTTATTTGTCACATTAAGCAGGAGTTCACAGGGCTATTCTCATGAAATCATTTAGGCAATCACTATACTCTTGTCAATGCATTGACAGGGCTTTTACAAGGACTAAAATCAATGGATTGATCAGGCTTACATTTGACTATAATCACTAGTCGCATTGGACTTTCACAGGCTTCTTTGAATTAATTGCGTTCACATGGCTCCTATTACTGCCTAGATGAAGCTTTGACACTGCGCCTCACACTGCACTGATGAGGCTCTCTCTGGGACTTTTACTGCTGCCAGGCTCGTCAGGCTGTCAAAGAGATGTCCATCTTTACACAGGGCTGTCAATAATTGAGGGACTGAATTTTATTATTTTTAAAGTGCAATATATACCAAATGGTTTCGTGACTCTAGAGAACACACAACACTCATGGGAGAAGTAGCGAAGAACAAATGAGCAGAAAGGAAAGGTCTTGAGAGCTAAGATTGTATGCTGCTTAGTCTGTCTTAGGTGTAGTAGTAGTACATGGTTCTAAGGTTTAGAACCAAGAAAGCTGAATGAGCGACCGCCCACACACTAGCGTTACTGAGGGTACTTGTAGTAATAGCAAGGCTTCAGAGAGCAGAGATGTCAAGGGACCTAAGGACGCAACAGATGGATTAAACAAGGCTCCTCTGGATGGTTAAACTTTAAGGATTAAACAAAGGCAGTTACATTTAACTTGTTTTCTCCATCGCCAGCCAATGTACTTTCAGCGAGCCTTGAAGATGATCGTATTTTTTTTACATCACAAATTAGACAAACTGGGTCATTATGTATCCTTTGAAGCTTGCACATGGCAGAAGCTAGCAACCCCAAATATAAAATGTGGCAGCAATCAAATCTGAACATCATGCGTGAAGTAACAAGAGACAAGTGTAAAACTCCACGAAGAAAAAGGGAGACCATTTCAGCATACACAGTGTACAGAAACTCCACGTATGTGAGAATGGATAGAAAGTTTGTGGTCCAAAAAGATGTCTAAGGATTTTACATTAGAGACTAGCGGAGGTAACTGTTTCACGACTACCAGTTCACAATGACCAGTCCCGGCATTCTTTATTTCTGCCAATCATAAAGATTTCGTTTTTATTAGGTCTCGCCTGAGCCAGCGCAAGCTGGTCTGGCGAGACATTTAGTGAGTGGGGGCTTTAGAAATGCGACCACAAGCTTTCGCTTGTGGCCTAAGGCTTGCTGTTACGCGCGTGTGCACGCGCTCAGCAGCCATCTGCCTTTCCTATCTCTTCCTCATTTCCTCGTCATGGCTCATTAACTCTCTCGTCATGGCATATGCAGCTCTGCCTGGCATCTGTCACGACTCTGATGTTTCGATCGCAGCAGCAGCTCACATTACCAACTGACGGCCCTGGACTACAGTCACATGAAAAACAACAGCGTTCTGCTGTTCTGCTTCCCTGTAAACCTCAGTCAGGTTTTTGAAGTGATGTAGTCTCCCAATTCTCCTCTCTGCCCCATCTCCAGACTGATGTCCCCTCTGGAACCGGACAGAAAAGTCAACTCTTTTCTACAGGCGCATCTGCAAGTTTATTCTTTTTATTTTTTAGTGTGACTGTGTTCAAAATATTCTGACTTCATGTTTAGCACTGTTGAAAAAATATTGAAACCTATATCACCGAAATGCTTGCTTATTTAGTGCATACTTATGTATATATTTATATTTAACATGATTGACTAGTATTATTCCATTGTGTGCGGTGCAGGCGTTTCTCCATACCATTTGTGAGAAAGCACTTCTGTGAAGTACCTGGGCCGTGTGCTCAGCTGAATGCACTTAAGCAGAATTGGGAACTGTGCATTGTAATAAAATGGCTTTAGGACTCTCAGCAGAAATGAAGTAGCCATAATTTCCGAAGCATGATATATATCTTCACTCTCTCTCTCACTCGGCAATACCACAGCATCACTCAGCGCCACCACAGCATCACTCAGCGCCACCACAGCATCACTCAGCACCACCACAGCATCACTCAGCACCAGCACAGCATCACTCAGCACCAGCACAGCATCACTCAGCACCAGCACAGCATCACTCAACGCCATCACAGCATCACTCAACGCCATCACAGCATCACTCAACGCCATCACAGCATCACTCAACGCCATCACAGCATCACTCAGCGCAACCACAGCATTACTCAGCACAACCACAGCATTACTCAGCACAACCACAGCATCACTTAGCGCCACAACAGCATCACTCAGTGCTAGCACAGCATCACTCAGTGCCAGCACAGCATTACTCAGCGCCACCACAGCATTACTCAGCAGCACCACATCACTCCGCGCCACCACAGCATCACTCGGCACCACAACAATATCACTCGGCACCACCACAGCATCACTCGGCACCACCACAGCATCACTCGGCACCACCACAGCATCACTCGGCACCACCACAGCATCACTCGGCACCACCACAGCATCACTCGGCACCACCACAGCATCACTCGGCACCACCACAGCATCACAACAGCATCACTCGGCACGACCACAGCATCACTCGGCACTACCACAGCATCACTCAGCGCCACCACAGCATCACTCTGCACCACCACAGCATCACTCGGCACCACCACAGCATCACTCGGCACCACCACAGCATCACTCGGCACCACCACAGCATCACTCGGCACCACCACAGCATCACTCGGCACCACCACAGCATCACTCGGCACCACCACAGCATCACTCGGCACCACCATAGCATCACAACAGCATCACTCGGCACTACCACAGCATCACTCTGCACCACCACAGCATCACTCGGCACCACCACAGCATCACTCGGCACCACCACAGCATCACTCGGCACCACCACAGCATCACTCGGCACCACCACAGCATCACTCGGCACCACCACAGCATCACTCGGCACCACCACAGCATCACAACAGCATCACTCGGCACCACCACAGCATCACTCGGCACCACCACAGCATCACTCGGCACCACCACAGCATCACTCGGCGCCACCACAGCATCACTCGGCGCCACCACAGCATCACTCGGCGCCACCACAGCATCACTCGGCGCCACCACAGCATCACTCGGCGCCACCACAGCATCACTCGGCGCCACCACAGCATCACTCGGCACCACCACAGCATCACTCGGCGCCACCACAGCATCACTCGGCGCCACCACAGCATCACTCAGCGCCACCACAGCATCACTCAGCGCCACCACAGCATCACTCAGCGCCACCACAGCATCACTCAGCGCCACCACAGCATCACTCAGCGCCACCACAGCATCACTCAGCACCACCACAGCATCACTCAGCACCACCACAGCATCACTCAGCACCACCACAGCATCACTCAGCACCACCACAGCATCACTCAGCACCACCACAGCATCACTCAGCGCCACCACAGCATCACTCAGCGCCACCACAGCATCACTCAGCGCCACCACAGCATCACTCAGCGCCACCACAGCATCACTCAGCGCCACCACAGCATCACTCAGCGCCACCACAGCATCACTCAGCGCCACCACAGCATCACTCAGCGCCACCACAGCATCACTCAGCACCACAATATCACTCAGCGCCACCACAGCATCACTCAGCGCCACCACAGCATCACTCAGCGCCACCACAGCATCACTCAGCGCCACCACAGCATCACTCAGCACCACCACAGCATCACTCAGCACCACAGCAGTATCACTCAGCATCGCCTTTGCACTAGTACACCACCACATCATCACTCAGCAAGACCTGAGTATCATTCAGCATCACCTCAGCATCGTCTCCGCACCAGTCACCACCACCACCACCACCACTACCACCTCAGCATCACTCAGCACCACCTCAGCCTGCTCTCGGAATCTGGCATCTGTTAATTCTCCCCTAGCGTCTGGCCGCTGCTAGTGTTATAATACAGGTACTAGTTCCCAACCTCCACCCTCCGATTGTTTATGCCCCCTCAAAAAAAAAAGCTTTAACAAACAACCATTGGAATAGGCAGAAACAAGTTGCCAGCATTGCAAGAACAAAAGAAAACTGAGGAAATTTGTTATTGTAAATACTTTTTTTTAATATGGTCGTTCAGTTTTACATAATGCCTTCTTGGTCATATATAAAGTAACAAAAATGCTTCTGACACTTTTTTATTATAACTTTTCAGCATGCTGCACAGCAGCCACACTTCTCTACAGCACAGCTTGAAGACATTGGCAAAGTCAATAGCTCTGGCTAAACACTTATAACGCCCCAAAGGCGAGACCTATTGGCTATGCCAATGCTTGTTAGTGTTTAATTTGAGTAACATTAAAAGCCACCTTTGGCTGTACTGCTTCCAGGCAGTTGAGAAATGTGACATAGACAGAGGGGGTCTCATGATCTAGGCATATAATAAACTATGGGGCATATTTACAAGCCCCTAACGCCACAGGAGCGTCACATTTTTTTTACACTCTGGTGGCGTTGCGCCATTCCCCATATTAGCAAGGTGGCGCTAAGCCACTTAACGTGGCTTAATGCCACCTTGGAAATATGCCCCCTACTGTCGCAGTCTGCTGCAGCAAAGAGGCGGGCAATGGGTATTGCTGTGGGTGTTCCACCGCAACACCCATTGCTTTTTGACGCTGCCCCAGATTAAAAAGGGTAGGGCAGTGCCAAAAACTAAGGCTAGGTAAAACCTGGTCTTAGGATGGTGATACGAGGAGAAATTATTAATTTCTCCTCGTTTTTTGCTCTTTCTATGTGTGATGCATTCTGCAGCACACATAGAAAGAGCAAATGACCTTTACAAATTGTTTATGGGAAGCTAGGTGTCCCTTCCTGCACATAAACAATTGCCCCTGCAGCGCAGGCACCCATACAACATGGTGCGAGGGTGCCTACACTGGCGCTAGGCAGCTTTTTTAGCGCCCGCGCTAGGGGAAACGCAGGGGGGTGCCGTAAATACGGCACATCTCTGCATTTTTTAAATGTCGGAGCGCAGAGCTGCCAAATTTGTCGTAACACTGCACTCCGACATTTTCTTGTAAATAATCCCCTTATGTGTCTTATGCAGATGAAATAACAGCACAACCAAAAGACGGAATAAGATAGAATAGAGTACAAGCATTCAGTTTGGAAAGCATAGGTGACAATGATGAACCCCATGGAAATCCTGAAGAAGACTCCATATTAGCGGATATGAAATCAGCGAGTTTAACAGATTAGACCCATCATTCAGAGAGAAAACAATAGAGGATGGTTCCTACCTCCTTCAAACAATTGGCTATTATGGTATGGTCAACCACAGCAAAGGCAGCAAAGAGGTACAGGAGACCACTCCCTCTATGTCACCCTCATCTATAATGTGACAGATCTCTCCCATGGCAAACAACATGGCCCTCCCTCTGCCTCTTCCGGGATGAAAACCAAATTGACTCTCACTATGAATATTGAGATCTTCTAGAAAAGCAAACAATTGCTTTGCCACAACTATCTCCAAAAGTTAATCACTGCATACAACCTATCACTGCACTGATCAGATGAATGACTATCAGTGCATTGATTAGGCTTTCTCTGGGATGACAAGGCTCTGGCTACCCTTTCACAGAGGAGCCTAGCACTTCACTGGTCAGGCAATCACAAGGATGGCTATCACTGCACTGATCACGCTTTCTCTGGAGAGCTGATTGTTGCACTGTCCAGGCATTCACAGGGGAGTCTGTGAATCAGGCTATGACACAGTTTGTCCCTGCATTGATCATGCTTTCATAGAGATGTCTATTACTGGACATGGATGCCCATCACTGCAATTATCAATCTATTGTGAGATATCTATCAATCTACAAGCACGCCACAGAAATCTGGGAACTCCTCGACGACGCCTCTCCAGACATCGCCTTTCTCACGGAAACCTGGACCAACCCCAGCACTGGTCCAGACATTGCCACTTCCCTCCCAATGGCTACAAAATCACCCGCAAGGACCGCGCCTACCGACCAGGCGGAGGCATCGCCATTGTCCACAAGAACGCCCTCCACCTCATCGCACCCCAGACTCTCGCATCCACTGATTACATCCTACTCTGCGACCTCAACTTCCACCTGGACAACCCCAGTGACCAGAACACCGCTTCCCTTCTGGAGAACCTCGCCAACATCAGACTCAAGCAGCTAGTCACAGCTCCGGCCCACGCAGTCGGCCACAGGCTCGACCCCGTCTTCTCCTCCAGCGGAAACATCACCTACAACCACACCACTGAACTCCTCTGGACCGACCACGACTACTTGCACTTCGCCTTCACCACTCCCACTGCACACCAACGCCCTCAACTCCCCCCCATCATAGCTGGAACAAGGCCACCGAAGAACATCTTACTGCCTTCTTCAGCACTACCACACCGCCAACAGCAGCAGATGCCAACACCTCAGCACGCAACCTTCACAGATAGATGTCCAACTGCGCCGACACTCTGGCACCCCTCAAGAAGGCACCCGGCAAGCAACACTCTAAAAAATCCAGCTGGGTCACTCCTGCCCTCCCTGAGTCCAGATGCACCTGCAGACGACTCGAGAAGAGATGGAGGAACAACAAAAGCCCGGAAACCTACTCAACCTTCAAAACCGCCATCAACATACACCACCTCCTCCTCAAAACCACAGCGAAAACGGCCCTCCAGGACAGAATCAACGCAAACCCACACAACAGCAAAGAACTCTTTGCCATCGTCAAGCAGTTCGCCAGACCCAACATCGTTACCACAGACGTCCCACCCTCCCAAGACCTCTGCAACAAACTCCGCACCTTCTTCCACCACAAGATCAGGAAGATCTATGACCGCTTCGACACCCAAGACCCTGCAACAATGCCCGTCACCACCACACGCAACCACGCTGCACCTCAACAGATCCTGTTCAACTGGACTCCGCTCACAACAGATGACACACTCAAGATCATTAAGAGCATCCACTCCAGAGCCCCATCGGAGCCTTGCCGGTACCACATCTTCCATACAGCAGCCACCTCCATCGCCCCAGAGTTTCGCAGCACCATATACTGCTCCATCGAAACCGCCAACTTCCCAGATGACTGGAAACATGCCTAGATCAACCCCCTGCTGAGGAAGCCCTCCCACGCCCACAGATCACGCTCAAATCCTCTGCATCATACTGGACTCCTCGCTCACAATGAACCGCCAGATTTACGCTGTATCCTCATCCTCCTTCCACACGCTCTGCCTGCTTCAAATGACATTCAGATGGATCCCCACAGAATCCAGAAAGATGGTCACCCACGCACTCATTACCAGCAGACTCGACTACGGCAATGCACTCTACGCTGGCGTCACCCCTAAACAGCCTAGGAAGCTACAGAATGTTAAAAACGCTGCAGCCAGACTTGTCCTCCACATCCCCCACCACAGCCACACCACCGAACACCTCTGACAACTCCACTGGCTCCCAGTCAACAAAGAATCACCTTCAAGCTCCTCACACATGCCTACAAAGTTCTCCATGACGTAGGACCAGCATATCTGAACCACTGCCTCGCATTCCACGTACCGGCCAGACAGCTTCACTCTGCCCAACTCACCCTGGCCCACCGTCCCACGGATCCACAAGACCAGAACCGGAGGAAGATCCTTCTCCTACCTCACCACCAATACCTGGAACACCATGCCCCTCCACCTCAGGCCATCCCTGTCGCTGACCCAATTCAGGAAAGATCTCAGGACCTGGCTGTTCGACTAAAAACCCTCGCCCAGACGGATCAGTAACCCCCCCCCCCCACGCCTTGAGATCATCACGGATGAGTAGCTACACTATACAAACCCCTAATTAATTGATTGATCGAATGCATGGAAGATGCTATCAAAGATGTCTAACACTGCACAGAGGTGTCTATGCACTGATTAGGTTATCACAGAATGGCTACCACTGCACTGATCAGGCTACCACAGGGATGTTTGTTGCTGTATTGATCAAGACATCACAGATTGAGATAAAGGGAAAACAATGGTTCCGACACTCGGAAGTAGGCAGCGGTGGCCCCTCAATTGGGGCAGAGCTGGGCTGCCCTCCCCTGTCTCCACCCTCAAATAAAACGATAATAAAACGAGTTTTAAACCCGTTTTATTATTGTTTTATTTTAATCCCCTGGACTCTGACGAGTCTTGGGGAAGGGTTCAGGGATGAGACTGCTGATGGGGGAGTGGTAGTGCACTCCCTTCACTGAGCATGAGGGTTTGGCCAGCCGTCTCAGGCTGGCCAAATCCTCATGCCCAGTGAAGCTCTCTCCAGCCCCAGCTGCGTTGCTGCAGCAGCAGTCTGCTTGGGAGCACAAGTTACCAGCGCACAGGACAATCCCGACGCTGCTTTCATGCAGCATCAGGATTGCCCCAATGCGGTTTGGGAGCTAGTGCCCAGAATCAGGAATAGCGTGATGAGGCGGGAGACGGCGGTGTTGGTGACGTTCAGGTAAAAAAAAAAAAACATTTTTATCCCCGAAACTCACCCCCTCCCACCTCCCTCTGTCCTCCGGCCCGCCCCACCACTGTGGCAGGGGACGGGCCGCTACTGGAAGTAGGAACAACTGCAATCGGTCTCAAACAAAAGTATCTTGTTACTTGGAGATCTCTGTACAGAGGCGAGTTTGCCCAGTAATCGTGATTACAAGTTTAAAAAAAAAAAATCGTGATTACAAGAAATCTGTGCCCCCGGAATTTTCTCCCATACATTTTGGCAGGTCAATCTGGGAAGCTTAACAAGTGAAAAAGGCCCAGCAAACATAGGAGTATTTGAATTTCGATGCAGAAACATCATCATCCAGATGTTATTCCCCATTGTTAAAAGACATCTTGCAATAGGTGCTAGGGTTTTGGATTTTATATGGTGCAATAAATTGAACACCACTATCCGGGTCACTGGTAATTGGTGCCTAATAGTAGGGTGAAACATATGTTGAGCTACTGAAATACCCTCTGTACCAAAAACCACCACAGTAGAAACTTGGAATTAGGGAACTTGTGCATCAGAAACAAAGACGTTCCAACACCTGTCAGAAATATTGGCTATAAAAGATGTTAGAGAGTAACAAGGAAGAAAAATACAAGAAAAGTTCTAAATCTAGTTCTAAAATGTCTAAAATCTGAAAGACTTATTGTTAATCTCTTCGCAGGGAAACATGGAGAAAATGTACCTCATGGTTCTATTTTTTTCATGATCCTCATTTGGAGAAATCACCAGGCAGCGTAAATGGCTGCATGTATACATGAACAAGCTCTTTACCTCACACCCATATAGCTTGTACGGCAAACCCAGGATTTTGTAGTCAATGAGCAGGTTTCCCCTCAGCTGTGTGAATGCTTCTGTGAAATCTTGCATGGCCTGCTCATAGCTGCAGAGAGAAAAAGGGGAGGAGAGATACTTTATACTGTAACAATGAAGTAGTGCCACATTATTTATGCAATTAGGGAATTCTGAGGATGCAGAATAACCCAGAGAATTACATTATTGATGGATTTGCCACATAATTGATAATTTTCAGCATAACCAGTGCCTTTATTAGCAAATGAACACTTTTTGAGCGCCTTTTAAATGTTCCCCTCCTCACCTACTCCAAAGGTATATGTCTGGTATATATTGGAAGGAATATTGAGTGGTCACAATATGGTGCCCAAAACATCAAGGATATAGATCGATAGATAGATAGATAGATAGATAGATAGACAGATAGACCCAATCAAGTCCAATGAAATCATTGCTTGTTTTGGTGTACTGGTCCTTCTAAAAAAAGTTGTAAAGGAACTTATAAATATTTCAGAATGTTTCTCACATTCTCCAAACACTGCAGTGGGCTCCCATTCGCTTTAATGATTATGGTTTCCTATGACTTTCATGCTAACTGGTAGGATCCATTTTTTAATGGTTTATACCACTTCTCCCTTTTCCATCTTTTTTTTAGTGGTTTAATCATTAAAACTATTGGTATTAAACAATTTTCTTTACCTTGTATTTTATTTTTTTAGATGAATTGCAAATGTACTTATTGATTTCCGCATCCCTCAACACCAGTGGTAAGTCGAGTGAAAGGGTGCTTCGATAAGGCCTTCAATCTTAATTGTGACTTCAAACAACTGCACATGGGGAATGTGGGGGCTCAGCTAAAGTGCAGTGAGCCTCTATGCACTCTTCCACCTTTGCGTTACCAAAGTGTTTTTCATCCCAGGAAGATAGTGATACCACTTTGCACATCACTAGCAGAGCCTCATCTGGAGAGTTATGCTTAATTCTGGAGTCACACCTCCAGAAGGACTAAACACTGACTGGGACCAACCCAGAGAAAGACAACCAAACTGATGCATAGAATCATCCACTGATCATATGTTGAACTACCAAGTGGACGTCTCATCATTCTGCATGTGTAGGCGGCGGCATTGGGTAATATACTGTCCTGATGATTAACTTGGTCAAATGGCACACGGCTCATTAAGGACTGACCCATGCAGCATAGCCCAAATAGGTAATTAGAGTCCCGTAGGGAAAACACAGGTTTGGCTTGGATTGTGGCTTCTTTGGTCAAATTTACACACATGTCTGGGCACTAATTCCCCAAAGTACCCGGGGTGGCGAAAGTGAAGTCAAGCACACTTTTTGCCCCTCACGAGACCTCTGTTTATTCCTGAGGGCTCAGACAAGGGAAAGAGGTGAAAACTACGATTGTCAACCCCCTTTAAAAGAACTCTCCTAGGACCAATTAGGATCGCACCCGATGCTAGAGCCCCTATGGGAAACCTTGCTAAGGTGTCAAGGGAACAGGTGGAGAAGATGATGTTAGAAGTCAAATCAGGCTCCCAGCTCGACCCATGCCCCCCACTTGCCTATGTAACATTTGAAGAAGCTGTTTTGGCACACCAAGATGGCAGACGAACTGGCATGAGATCAAGCCCAGAGGTAACAGACGGTTGTATATGTTTTCCCAAATCTAACTCAGCGCCTTGAGACCCTCACGGGTGAGTAGCCGCGCTATACAAACCCCTGATCGATTGATTGATTGAGGCAAACCGAACAGCATAATTAATTGTTTTTTTGAATTATGAGTTCTGTATCGAGTGTTAAAAAGGCCCATTGGGTGAGAGAGTGCCTTAATGAAGGCAAATAATGCAATCTGCAAAATTGAAGAAAAATTATTTATAGGTCAGTCTGCAAAATCTGATAGGATTCACAAAAAATGGGTGTACATTTTTCAACTACATTTTGGTAATCAAATCTTAGTACAACAGGCCCTCAGTAACTTCTCTTCCTTATGTTTAAGCCTCAGACATTGTTGATGTGTAAACGGAGATGTTAGGTATAGCATTGTGCCACCGAAGTACCTTCTTTTGATTTGAGCTGAGCTGTGTAGGAACAAGCTCTTGGGCCTCACCTCTGCTAGTTTAATTATATAATCAAACAAGTCCACCTTCATGTGTCAATGTAACAAATTCTCAATATTGAAAGTCTAAACCACAAGTCGCAACAAAATTAATTTTAGTGCATTAAATACACGGCAAACCCGCTTATTTATGAAATTTCATTTTGGAACAGGGATTAAAAAAACACTTCGGTTGCTCTCCTGATGTCATCAGTGTGGTCCGACACCTTATTTCACCATCCTCTGACAATTTCCTGCTTTGACAAGGTATATTTCCCCTTCTTGAGATACTCTTGCTCTATGCTTTAATGGGAAGAACATGAAAAGGAGGAAGAGACCAGCAACTGAAGTTGTGAAGAAAGAGCGAGTTCCTTCCAACATGGATTATAGGAAGGCAGGCACTTCAGAATTGCACAAGAGGGGCCTAAAACGTGTAATTCAAACGTGCAATGGTTGCTCTCAACAGGAAGAATATTTCTATTTGTGAGTCAAGGAACATGTAATATGAGCGGTGGGACTCCAGAAAATTGGGCATAATGAAAAAGAATGTAAAGAGGTACGGGAGAGCTGGTAACGCAATGCAGTGATAGGCACACACTTGAGGTACATATGTAACGTGTTTAGTTCAGAGAAATGTAATTGCGGTGTTTGTGACTATGTTGATCTGTTGAAGCTCAAGGGGAACAGGCATCTATATGGTGCCACATAGCACCTATCATACACATGATCATGCATGCGTACTTCCTGGTGCCGGGGTGGATCACTAGGAGCCACCTCTGATTGATTTTGCTTAATGCAAAAGAAAACCATTCAAGGATTGCCTCGGTGCATGCATACAAATGCGGTAGAGGCCATCTTGGAATGGGTAAAACAAACATCTTAAGATTGATGCATGCCGATACAGCAGAGGGCAGTGCTCAAAGCACGAGGTGGCTGGGAGAAGTGGGTATAGTCTTTAGGTCGCAGTCTACCAGACGTTGCAGCCTACCAGATAGTGCAGCTGTCTGGTTTGCTAAAGACATCTTGAGGACATTCAGAAAGCTGACCTAAGAATGCATTCTGCCCATTGCTTGCCATTGGCTTTGTAACTCACCTTTTCTTGCTTTCAATTTGCTGACTTTATTTGTTTTAGGCTGTCCAGCTTAAGTTCGTGCCTTCCCTTGCCCAAACCTTATTTACAGTATCCTTCTGAGTGCTCTCTTTCTGTAAACAGGCCTATGAATCTTGATCTAATTTTGTCACATTTGTTGTGCATTCAAAAACTGAGGTCAAATGTCAGGCGCTGTCTTCTGAGCGCGCTTGTTTACTTTTCTTTCTCTGACTTCAAAGTGGGAGGATTTATGCGACAGTCTGGCTGGATACAGGGTGTAGGAAAGAGTTTTTGTCTACCTACCACACAACATTTAAATGAACTGTGTAAGTATTTCTGAATATATCAGAATTAGGAACATTAATGAAGCACATTTTTTGTTATTTCTGAAGTGTGTTGGAAACAAATATTTTAATATGATCAAAACAAATCAATACATTAGGTAATGCAATTTCCACACATTTTTGTCTGTGCACTGTATAGTTTTATTAGTAAAACTTTGTCTGTGCAAAAGTGATGGTCATTTCAATTGAAAAGGTGTCTGTAATGGCAATGTGCTACTACACCATGAAAACTCCACTCTAAGCCACCCCACTCTACTCCTCACCACTCCACTCTGCACCACTCCACACCACTCCATGCCATTGCACTCTGCACCACTTCACTCTACGCCACTGCACGCTATGCCTCTCTACTCTACTCTACCACCCTGCTCTACCCTATACAACTCTGCTCTATGCCAATGCACTCTTCGCCACTCTACTCTAAACCATTGCACTCTTCGCCACTGAACTCTACATCACTCCAGTCTAGGCCACACCAATCTACTCTGCACAACTCCACTCTACACCTTTGTGCTCTACGCCACTCTGCAGCACTGCACTCTATGCCACTGCACTCTATGCCAATACACTCTATGCCAATACACTCTACGTCAATGCACTTTACTCTATAACACTCAACTCTATGCCCCTGCACTCTACGCCAATATACTGTACGCTACGCTGCAACACTGCACTCTATGCCACTGCACTCTGCGCCACTCCACTCTAGGCCACTGCACTCTGTGCCACTCTACTCTTAACCACTGCACTCTATGCCAATGCACTCTATACAACTGCACTCTGTCACTGCATTCTACTCTACATCATTGTACTCTATGCCACTCTACTCCACTCCACACTACTGCACTCTGACACTGTACTCTACAATACTGCACTCTTTGTCCCTGAACTCTGCCACTCCACTCTGCACTACTCCACTCTACGCTACTCCACTCTACGCCACTGCACTCTATGCCACTGCACTCTACTGTGCACCACTCTTTGCTCCTCTACTCTGAACCACTCTACACCACTGTAATCTATGGCACTCGACTCTACTCTGCGCCACTGCACTCTATGCCACTCGACTCTACGCCACTGCCAACTGCATCACTCAACTCTACACCACTAGACGCCACTCTACTCTGTGCCACTGCACTCTGTGTCACTCCACTCTACTATGCACCAATCTAATCTACGCCATTGCATTCTACGACACTGCATTGTAGGTAGGGCTCCCGGTTTTATGGTATTTATTTTTTTGACATTTCCATGTGTATTTTTCATATTTCTTTTTTTGTCAACTTTATCTGTATTTATCCATATTTATTATGGGTTTTGAGAAAAAATAAAGCTGAAACTGGTATATTTCCACATTTATTTAACCAATAAATATTCAGTCATGCGTGAATGCCTGCCAGGTTTCAGTGATATGAACACCCGCAGAAGATAAATTAATGTACTTATATGAAATATGCACATTTCAGTATCAGACTTGTGCATATCTACTGCTGTTTAAGCCTCTTTACTAAAATTCCTTTCTTTTTTAACCCCCAAACCTATCAATACACACAGTTATTGGCCTGGCAGTCATGGCAAAGTGTATTTAGAATCACTCAATAAGCACCCAATTTCTGTTTTTATCCCCATTTAAAAAAAAATACAAACAAGATAATAAATAGTTTTCTCTATGTATTTATCTGTAAAAACGGAAAACAGGGAGCCTTAATTGTAAGCCGCTGAATTCAATGGCACTGCACTCTACACCACTATATTCTGGAACAGTCTAAGCTGATGCACTCTACACCAGTTCACTCTACTCTTTGCCACTGTACGCGACTCCACACTATGCCACTCCAATTCACAAGACTCTCTGCCCCTCCACTCTACAACAATCGAATCCACTCTTCGCCATTCCAATCTATGACACTCCACGCCACACTCCTATACGCCACTAACTTTCAGCCATGCTGAACCGCAGCCGCACTGCTTTACAACACAGATAAAACACTTTGGCAAAGAGAATAGCTCTTGCATAGGTGATACCTATTGGATTTGCCAATGCTCACTAATAATGGGTTGTATGACGTAACAACGCAGGAAAATACTTTGAATATCTTTACAACGCATTTTTTACCCCGCATTTTTTAGAACGCATATGCTTTTACAATGCATATCATTACCACGCATTGTGTATATATATATATATATGTATATATATATATATACACATATATATATATATACACACACACACACACAATGTATTTGTGTGGGAGACCCCCACATCCACTCAAATGCGTGGTAAAGGCATGCGTTGTAAAGGCATATATGTGGTTAAAACATGTGTGGTAAAAAATGTGTGGTAAAAAATGTGTGGTAAAGACACAACGTGGTAAAAACATCCTTCTAAAGGTAGTTTCCCCTAATGAGAGGGGAATGGGGAAGAGGAGGAAGTAGCAAGGGGAGAGAAAAAAGTGGACACTCTGTTATTATGTTACTGTATAATGCACCAAAAGAACTCAATTAACAAAATGAGTGGGTATGCTGAACACGGTTTAGCTGCTTTGACATTGGTCACACTCAATTCGACATTACAAAAATAATGTGCATACAAATATAGTAGAAGACAAGGCTTGTGAAGGAGAAAGCCGGGAGGAAATGTAGACCATGAAGTGAGAACTGAACAATGAAAGATTCTCTATGCATCTCAGGTCTGGAGGAAGTGTGGCGCACGCCTGTAGGCTTGCTCTCCACAAAGCATGACCTTTTAGAGTCCTGGGTCATAGCCTCGTTCTGGTTACATGCCCAGCCTCTGAAGAAGCAAGGAGATGACTATTGGAACTGAAGTGCTGCAATGGAAACCTCGAAGACTGAGGCCATATATTATGAGAACTTTAGAAAGGCTACCACGGGTAGGTTGTATGTGTCATGAAAGAAAACAGAGTTTCTACGTACTCTCCCAGTTTGAAAAACACTGTTCCCCTCGTGAAATATGCCACGGCCAAGTGTTTGTCCCGTGCAATGCTCCTGGAGTAGGCCTGTGGGAGACACAAAGGCACATGTTACTGACAGGCAATCTTTAAGCATTAAACAACTCACTTCATGAACACTGAAATTAAATGACCTGCATGGCATAGAGACATAGACCTGGAGCTAGTGACAGGCAAGTCACTCGCTCCAGGTCGTTCCCATTCCACATTCCTTAGAAAGCGAGATTTCTAGGGACAGACTTGCCAGTCCCAAGTACCACAGATCTCCAGCTCACCAGGATCAGGCTTGTCCAGACCCAGGTGCCACAGAGCACCAGGCGCTCCCTGTCCTTTCTCACACTGCTCCGGGTCACTGGGGTAGACTCTTCCGCTCATGTGTGTCTCAGACCTTGGGGTAAACAGTGACAGATTGTTCCAATCTTGTGCACTACAAAACTCCAAGATAGACTGGCCCAAGCCCGTGGCAGTGCCCTCGGAGAAGTTTTAAGGCATAAGCAAAGTGGGCTCTGGCCCAGGGCCCCAGCCTTTCAGGGGGTCCCCTGGTAGAACCAGCTCTGTTCTGCAGAGAATCTTGCCCTGATGGCCTTGAATAATTCTTAAAGAGAATTGTTTCAAGTACCGATTTCCTTTTATTTATTTTTAATGTGGGTGATGTGTGAGTCTACTACAGATAGTTTGCAGAGAGATGTTGTGTAAATGTTTTATGCAACATCCATAAAAAAAGCTTCTTTTAGATCATAACATTACCTAACATATGAGAAATGGGAGGGCGTCACAGAGATTATTCGCAATAATATTAGTGAGATGCTGATGTGTTACAATATTAAAAACCACACATCACTATCCCTGAATATTAGATGTAAACACATTTCGAATTTGGACCAATGTGCTTCAGTGACCTGGCCAAAGAGGGCATGAAAGAGCTGAAACTGGATCATAAATTCAAAACTGTTCAAAACAGGGGCCCCCTAATACATTTGGCCCAGGGCCCCCAAAATCCTTAAGATGTCCCAGAGGGACCTGCCTGAGTGACCAGGGTCATTAGGTAGAGATTGGTACAGTCCTGAGCCGACACCACGAAGTGTAGGAGGTTAAAAGTACATACAACACACTGCTTTGTCTGCAGACCTCTGCCCAGTGGTCTTGTCCACCAGCAGGTGACACCCATTAGGGCACTGGTTTCCATATGTCTGAGCAACATGGCTGCTAGACTGCAGTCACCATTCAATTGAGAGGTACTGGATGGAGTCATATGCCAAACTTCAAACATACATCAAAATATTATATTTAGATACAAGATACCACCATAAATGAGAGACGGTTTGCTCTAAAGTTCCTGCAGTTAGCTGCACACATTTGAGGTACGTATCTAACGTGTCTGGCTTTGAGACACCTCCTTGTGGTATCCGTAACTATTTTGATCTGTCAAAGGGGCCCCCAGGCACCTACCACACACGCTGTCACACATACCCATATCCTAAAGCCAGGATGTATCTGCATCAGCTATCTTTGAGTAGATGCTCTTAAAACATAAATAGCATTGTTGCAAGCTTGCGCATGCACTTACATGAGAGGTCATCTTGGAATGGTTAAAAAAAATTAAGATTGGTGCCTGCCCATAAAGTGGCGGGCAGCGCTAAGAGCATCATGGGTCTTGGATAAGCGGGTGCAGGGGGTGATTGTTAATAAAAAGAGGTAAGTGGAGAATGGGAGGCAGCAGGGAGAGATAGAGAGGGGGAGAAAATAGTTCTTTATATGTACTGCATTGCAAGGTCTAATGTCTGCAATGGAAGGATACATTTCAATACAAACAGAACACTTTGCGACCGAAATGCTCCCTGGGCGGGACAAATACAAGTATAGGGAGGAAAGCCATTGAATCAGGGGCAAATAAGTGAGATGGACAAGAAATTATGAGCAACTGGCTCACCTATGTATTGTTTTTTCCCGAAAAGGTCTTCAAAACAGACTGCTAGAGCTGTCTATAGATTAGACCTGAAAAGGCGAGCCTCCAGTCGTGACTGGCTGGGTGGAAATGTAGTAGAAGGTTCTAGTTTCTCTTCCCCTCAGTCCTACAAGGGCCTCCCTCGCTATTATTTCAGGATTCTCATGCTTTATTCTAGGTATGCAAGAGTCATAAAGAAATCTATACAAACTGAACATAACTAGTTTGCTTCTCCAGGGTGTCTGATGACAGGAAGCCCCTCAGACTTCTTCAACCCTTAGCATGGAGCCACTCCTGTCAGTGGTATATGGCCTCGATATAAGACACACACGGGGTACCCACTGCAATAGCAGTACACCAGTCTGCTCTTCCTCCATTAACACTCGACCACAGCCGGTCCAGCGTTCGCAGGGGTCTAACCACCCTCCCGAGCTCTCTCCTCTGCCTGCTGCTGTTGGCACTGAAAGTCAGTCTGCAAATGAGCAACATGGCGGCAAACTGCACCAGCCCCACAAGGCATTATAAAAAGTTGGTAAGATATATTTTGGGCTAATTATTTATCGTGGCAATAAGGCCTGAGGTGCACTGCAGCACGCCTCTATCTCTGCATGACTGTCCCTCTCTCTTTCTGTATCTACCGTTTGTTCCAGGTAAATCCACTTTCTTTTTATGTCTCCCTCATTCCCTGCGGTCTGTACCTGTGATGCCCGTCTGCCCTGGCCTTTTTTCTTGCTTCCCTCGATCTACAGTATTCTGTACCTGTGATGGGACAGCGGATGTCTCATTGGATCTTCACTGTCTCTCTCTATGCCTCTCTCTGTCTCTCTCTATGCCTCTCTCAGCCTCTCTCTCTCGAGTGCAGTTTGTACCTACTAGCATCTTTCAATGTCTCGGCGTCTGTGCTATTTCTCCTGGTTTCCCTCAGCCCAGCCCAGTGTCTACATATATTGTGCCCTCCTGTGTCTCATGTCTTCTCTCTGTCTCCCTCATTCTTGTTCAGCCTGTGACAATGATGGTCCTGCCGTTGTCTCTTGTCCCGGGTCAAGTCTCTCTCTTAGGTACGTCTTTGCTTTCGTTTATTTTCTTGTATCTCTCTCTCTCTCTCTCTCTGTTGTCTGTGTTACTAGCTCCCCTTTCACTTGTTCTTACTTGCCTCCTTTTTCCCCATATCCTCTAGCTTTACTCCTTCTCTTTGTCTTGCACCTTATATCTTGGTCTCTCCCTCTCCAGATCACACACCTGCGTACACCTATACACACTTCTATCTCCCATTCTCCTTGTCTGTCTCTCACTCTCTCTCCCTGTTTCTTTCGTTCTGTCTTTCTCTCGCAGTCCGACTCCATTTCCCTCTGTGTGCATCTTTCTTTTTATTTCGCTACCTTTCTCTCCCATACTTCGCTCTTTCATTCTTTTAACTTTCAACCCTCTTTTTCTCACTCTTCTATCTTTTCTCTCTGTCTCTTTCTCTCTCTCTCGGTCTTCCTCTCTCCTATATATCTCACCTCTCTCATTCTAGCTCTTGTTCTCATTTTCTCTCGCTGTCTGTCTCACTTTGTCTCTCTTCTTTCGCCTTCTGGCAGTATCTCTCTCACTATATATATTTCTCTTGCAAACTCTGCCTTTCACTTGCCCTCTCCTTTCTCATTTGTCTCCTTTTGTTTTTCTCTAGCTCTCTCTTGCCTGTTCTTTTTCGCTGTCTCTTTCGCTTGCCCTCTTTGGCTATGTTTCTTTTTCTCTGCTTTCTTTGTCTATCCCATTCTCTTGCTCTCTTCTGCTTTCTCCCCTTCTCGCTCTCTTTTTCACGCTATCAAACATACTTTGTCTCTTGCTTTCCCCATGTCCCTCTCTCTTTTACACTCTCTAATCCCTTCTCTCTCTCTCTGTTGCCCGTCTCTTATCCTGGGTCCTCCCTGCAGAGTGCGATGGGATAGTATCCAGAGGCGGCACTCACCTCTTCAGCCAAGTTAAGGTCCTCGAGGATTTGGTGGATGCAACCAATATTGAAGCATATTTTTGAGTGGGGGTCCTGCACAGATTCAAAGGCGTCCAGCGCGTTAGCCCAGTCCTTCCTGTCTGCTGCAGACACCCCCTCGGCCCAGAGCCGAATGGTCTCAGCCAAAGACATGGTTAACTGAAGGTCTGGGTGGCTCCTGTGTGTCTCCCCTCGGACAATGGTCCACGGGCGTCTAAAGGTCTCCCTTTCGGAAGTTCGTGACAGTGGATTGTGTGTTGTGCTCGCTAATGGTCTCCTTCTCAGAATTCTGTGGTAGTGGACACTCTGGGTCTCCCTCTTGAAGGCAGCACTTGGTTGATGCTCTGGACCTCCCTCTCCGAGGCAGGCCTTAATGAATAGTCAGCGTCTCCCTCCTAGAGGCAGATCGTGTTGAATTTTCAGGGTCTCCCTCTCTGAGGCAGCTCTTGGTGAACATTCAGGGTCTCGCTCTGAAATGCAGGGTTTGGTCCTGGTATGCTCTCGGGTCTCCCCGTCTGCAGCAGGCGATGGGGATGGTCAGTGTCTCCCCTCAGAGGCGGTTCTCGCTGGTTGCTCGGGCTCCCTATCCGAGGCGGGTCTTGGTCGGTGCTTCGGTGTGTCCGTCGAGGGCAGGTCTTGTTGGGGTCTTCAGTGTCGCGTGTAAGACAGCTCTTGGTGGTTGCTGTGGTCTCAGGCCGTGACAGACACTCTGCTCCCGAGCTCACCGGGAGGTGTGAGTTTTAGGGAGGTGGCTGACTAACACAGCCCTCAGAGGCACAGGGGCTCACTCACCTCTTAGCAGAGGGAATTAAGAATCACTGCTACGGCCGTGCCTGACTGAGCCTGCAGAGGAAGTGAAGCTGAAAGCAGCCGACGGTGACCACTTCCCCAAACCGACGCACTTGTGTCATTCTCTCGCCCTCGCTGGTTTACTTAGCGCAATGTGACGACCCGTCGCCCTTCTGCTTCCTCTTGACTCCGCACTTTACCGAAAAAACCCAGAGGTCAGTCATGACCTCGCGCTTGTCCCCGGAGCCCGTTTGAGCGCGTGAGTCGTGGTTCATACAGTGGCGTAACGAAACTTGAGGCCCCCCCCCCCCCCCAGCGTCCCGGCCCACCACCTACCACTTTGCCCCCCCTCGACAAAAATAAGCAGTCACCTAAAGCCGTATTTTCAGCACTTATCTGTGCATACTTCGAACAGCAAATATAAATAGAAAGCACTTTAATTGTGTTCTATGCCTGAATGATGAGATCCATGACTGATAATTAAAGGGAACAAAGACAGAAAAGTCACATTACAAATGAATACATACATTTTTATTTATAACCCTATTTAGTGCCAAGACGAGGCCTTTCCAGGCTCTTTAAACACATGGCTGGCATTTTTCTCTTGGCAACCCTACTTTATATTCCTTTTCATAAAATGCATTCTCAAACTACAGCAGTAAATGTCAATTTCAAATGCAAGGAATAGGCAGAGTGGGGGCCCAGGGGGTACTGGAACCAGAAAAAAACTAAGCCCCGGTAACCAGTTTACAAAGGTATGTTGACTGTGCACCTCAGATAGAGCGTACAGCTGACTGTTGTGGTGCACTGTAGCACCCAACAACACTTTTCAATAATGTACATCACACGCAGGCATGTAATAGCGCACAATGGGTAGAGCTTATATAGCACATAGCTCAGAAATACCATATAGCTGGATGGCACGCAGCTCCCAAGAGGATTGTAAGTAGTTTAAAACACACGCAAGCATCGAACAGAACGCACTGGACAGACCTTGCATACACCCCACATAGCGCAGATATACTATTCAGCTGGCTGCAATGTGGCCCCGAAGAGCACTTTTCAATAGCATGGAACACACACAAACCTCCAACACAACACATTAAATAGAACATTTTGCTTACATCTAAATAAGCACAGACATGGCATTTGGGCCGTGGGCCATATTTTCCATAGAATGCAGTATATAAACATAAATAACGTAACATAACATGTAATTGCTGCCCCTATAGTTGTGTAGCTCTATCTATAACTTGGTCATCAGAATGTGCTACAACAAAGACGATGATGCTGGGCTGGTAAACAGGAGAGAGGAGAGGGGCAACCCATCTTCACTATTGAGAGGCTCAGAAGCGCACCATTTAATTTATGAGGCAGGCCGCCTGGCCGCAGGACTGATATGAGGCAACTGGTGCACCCAAGCTGCGCGCTACAACTACTGCGCTGATGGCCGGAACTCTACGCCACTCTACTCTATGCCACTGCACTCTACTCCACTGCAGTCTACTTTGCACCACTCTGCTCCACTCTGCACCACTCTAATCTGCGTCACTCTACTCTACGCCATTGCACCAATGCACTCTGCGTCAATGCAATCTATACCACTTTACTCAAAACCAATCCACTCTATGCCAATCTACTCTGCACCACTGTACTTAATGCCAGTTCACTCTAGGCCACTTTACTCCACTCTGCAACATTCCACTCTTTGACGCTCTTCTCCACTCTGTCACTCTATGACACTACCTGCGCCATTCCACTCTACGCCATTGCACTCTAGGCACTGCAGTCTACTCTGCACCACTCCACTCTACTCTATTCTGCACCACTCTACACTGCATCACTCTACGCCAATGTACTGTATGCCACTTTACTCAAAACCAATGCACTCTAAGCTACTTCACTCTAAGCGAGTCTACTCTTCACCACTGTACTTTATGCCACTTCATTCTAAGCCACTCTAATCCACTCTACAACACTCCACTATATGATGCTCTAATCCACTCTATGCCACTCTGAGACACTACTCCACTCTACGACACTCTATGCTACTCCCTCTACTCCACTTCATGCCATTTTACTCCACTATATTCTACAGTACACTCCAGTCTACTCCACTCTACGCCACTACACTCCATGCCACTCCACTCTGACACTCTATGCCACTCCACAACACTACTCCACTCTATGCCATTTCATTCTACTACACTACTCCTCTCTATGCCACTCTACTCTACAACAATCTACTCCGCTCCACACCACTCTACAACTCTGTACTCCACTCTACGCAACACACTCTATGCCACTCCACTCTGCTCTACACCACTCCACAAAACTCTATGCCACTCCACTCTATGACACTCTGCTTCACTCTACAATACTCAACTATATGACACTCTAATACACTCTACACCCTTCCAATCTACGACACTCTACTACCTCCGTGACACTCCACAACACAATGCCAGTCCACCGTATGCAACTCCATGACACTCCACTCAACTCTACTCTACACCACTCCATGACTCTACGCCACTCCATAACAGCCCACTCTACTCCACGACACTCTGCTTTACGACACTAACTATCTTTTAGCCATGCTGAACAGCTGCCAAGCTGGTGTACAACAGGGCTAAAACATATTGGCAAAACCAATAGCTCTTGCATTGCGGAGACCTATTGGCTTTGCCAATGCTTGTTTAAGAGTAAGCAGTGGTACGTGGTACCACTGCCTGTTCTGTTCTAAAAAAATATTTTGTTAAACATTTTCAAACGGGAAGGGGTCCAAGAGGTCCCTTGCGGCCCCCTTCCTATTTGTGAATGGTTACCACCTCCTTCGAAGTGTCAGTAAAAAATTAAAGTTTTGTAACCGTAATTCAGTCGCAAAACATTAATACATACCACTGCGATTCTGTAACAAGTTAATTAATAGCAATTAGATTTTTGTACATATGAAAATGCTTTGTTGCAGTCGCAAATGGCCTTATTCTGCGAATTGGGCCGTTTGCAACCTCCAAACAAGTTTTGTGTATATGATCGTTTGTTCTTTACTTTACCAAAAAAAATGTCTTAGCTTTCCAAACCTTGCCCTTCAAGACATTATTAGAATTGATGATTGTACAGGTCGAGAATGAGGTACATTGGAAGAGCAAGGTGTCGCACTGTAACAGAAGTGAATGTCATGTCAGGATTTCGGTACATTGGCAGAGCCGTAACATCTCTGGACAACTATAACTGTAGGTCTATAATCATGTTTCCAGGGGAACATTCTGGAGAAAGTGCTCGCCTTCCAACTTCTAGATGTGTTATTTGATTTGATTTGAAAATTTGTATAGCGCTCGAATGCCCAAGGGCGTCTAGGCACTGTTGCCAGAGAGTAACTTCTAAGTAATAATCCCCAACCATCTTCAGATAATTATGCAGCACTGGAAAAGCCACCCTCAAGGTGTACTCTTGTTATGGGACGACTGAGATGTGCCCCTACTTTTGAAATACTACCAGCTCAGCAGCTTTTGAGAACACCCACTGGCGGGAAAATACCTCCACAGTCTTAAATGGTCGCTGAACAGTTCGCATCTTCCCTAGAAAGCTGCACCCTGAATGTGTGGTGACAGGTCTTCCTGCAGACCAACCCCATAGACGTTCAAGTTTCAATAATCTATTCTCTCGCTGGTTATCTTTAAATTATAAATGGAAACTCTGGCATAATTAGTACAACCATGCACCAACTGCCAAGGACAAACGGTCATACACCGAGAACAGTGTGGTCCACGAGACTGGACCCTAATGCAAATCAACCTCCTTATGTACAGTCGTACTTCGTGGGGCCCCCAGGATGCACCTCGGAGGGCCACTGGCAGCGTCTCTTGCAGGGTCGCCTCCCTGTCCGGCTGGGCTGCTTGGAGTGTCTTTCAACCACTCAGCAGGATACGGTCTCACAGCAGAGCTCTGAAACCACCCAGGTCACCATGAAACCTCTGGTTCTCAGCTCTCCAGCCCGTACTAAGCATTAAATTCCAAACAAAGCAGGCTAGGTATATGTTTAAGGTCTAATGAGCATCTTTCCCTCTTAGGAGCTACCCCACAGTGAAAGTTTATTATTGGGTTAAAAGCAACTAGTTATCTTGAAAACTGTGAAATGTTCTTGTCACGCTATACCAGTTCAACAAGATAACTAACTGTCCTAGTAAAGAGGATGGAGTATTCTGGGCTCAACTTTCCTTCACCCTTAAAGAATTCCATATAATTCAAATTGTATAATTTATTATGCAATATAACTAATATTTAATATTAATTTAATTAAATATGAATGTTTACTTTCATGTAATAATATTTAATATGCTTTAATATTAATATTTAATATTAGTATTATTATATTAATATATAATGAATTCCACATAAGTTAGAGCTATGTCCAACTATCAGCATCTTGAGAGTAATTGCTTCCAAAGAGCAGAAGAAAGAGTTTACAACCTAAACATGAGAATAGTCTGAGTACTCTACACGGAGGGCTCTGCTCTTCGCCAGGAATCAGTGTCATCTACGCAGCAGTAGCCTCTAGCTGGCAGGGTTAGAATTCTGATATGGCGGGTAGATTCCTTCATTACTCCACTCAAGTGGACTGGGTTCTATGAGGCATCCCTGCTGACTCTGTGTAATCGTGCTTTTGGCTGGGACTCTCTGAAGTGGCGGATACCAGCATCACGGATTCTTCTGCTGCGCACATTGCTTAATTTGAGCCAGTGGTTTCTTGTGCTCGGCACTGGCAATTGTCAGCACTGGTTCTAGTAATAGTCCACCACATGGTGCACTATCTGTCCAATTATGAGATGAGCACAACAACAGTGTTTTATAAGTCAATATCCATTAAAAAAGAAAAATACATGTCGCTCATATAGCTTTGGGTGGCCTGGAATAGTCTGAATTGTCACCCTTGTAGGAGTGTGATGGTTGGTTGTGATGGTACTGTCATTGGCAGCACTGGCAGGGGCAATGGGTGGTGCTGGCTGTAGTGGCCTCCCGAGAAGGGCCCCTGCACTTACTGTTTTTTTTTTTTTTTTAAACAAATTAAGCAATGTCCGCACTTGAGGAACCCCCACAAGATTTCTAAATTTACCCCTTGTTGGACATCAGATCCAGGACAGGCGCTCAGTTTGCACAGGTCTGCTGGGGACACATACTCTTTTTTTCGCTTTGGTTTTAGAAGAATCCTTCCAGACAAAGGAAACGCAAAGACCTGGACATACGAGTGTGAAAAGCACTCAAGTGTTCAGAAACGTCTCATTGTTCCATTACTCGGCTCCCTGTATGCACAAAAAGCCCTCAGCTTTCACCACAGAACTGCCCCAGTTGGTATCCACAACTGGCCAGCGTTGTAAAAGGAACAGACGAGTGTACGGGGCACTGGGAACGTGGGTTCGCTACTTCACAAAATGCTTCAATGGAATATGGTATTGTCCACATGACGGCAGTACAGCCACTTGTTCCAAAAGTGGAAAGTTTAAGGTTTAAAGATACACAAATTAGTAGTTTTCTTTCACCTGAAAGGTTTAAAAAAAAGTAGTTGTTGGTCTCTTACTTTGAAACTTTGAGCAAGGCCGTTATTCATTCAAAATGTAAAAAACTGTTCAGTTAGCAAATAAAGCAAAACAAAATCACAGGATTTGTCTTAAAATGATGAGTCATATATAACCAAACAATGAAAGGATTTAAAAGAAAACCAATATATGTTCACCGGGTCTTCGTAGCTGGAACAGTGTTTGCGAGCCTCGAATAGTACCAACATGCCACAAAAATGAAAGCGGCACTCCCAGCCCATGCTGATGGCGGTGGGGTGGAGGAAATGTTTCAAACGTGAGAATGTATAGGCGACAGATTGACTCACCTGAGGCTTGGCCTGCAGCTTCAGTGGCAGGTGCGAGCGGGCGGCAGAAGACCGGGCAATAATTAAATTAGGAAGCACCAGTCCGTCCTGGGCTGCACGGTCCCTCTCCGCTGCCTCACCTCACGCGCTTTTTTAATTGCGCGAAGTGGCATGAGAATGACCAGCCTCGCCATAGGGTGAAGACCGCGCAGACGCGGTTTGCGCACCATTTCAGTCCTGCACCATTCAATTTATGAGGAGGCCGCCGCGTGTGCAACTACGGCGAGCGTAACGTAAGTTACGTAACTTACTCCCAGCATCCGAGACGGATCGGATGTGTGGAGTGCTAAGTGGTTGCTGGCTGTGTGGCCGCGGAGGGGGCTCCTGGAGCGTGGGGGCCCCCCCGCACTGCGGGGGCTGCGGGGGCCTGTGTTACGCCCCTGGGTTCATAGTGACTAGGACCAAGGCGCACTGCACCTCACACCTCCAGCGCGCTCCCCAAGGACGCCAATTAAAGGGTAGTCAGTGATTGGAGACATTACCCTTGCTTGCCCTTTCTAGGTTTGCCACCTGGCTAGTGGTTGTTGCCGACATGACCAGTATTTTAATGTCCTAGTGGGTACAAAAATTAGGAAAATCGCCTAAAGCTGGTATTCTTCCCCTTACTAATACAGGAATTGAGTAAGAAGAAATCACTTTAAAATGTGTTGTAGTACTGCCTTAATGTCCCCTAATTGATAAAGTAAACAAATACGGAAATGCCATGTTAAACATGTAAACAGACGATTTTACTTACAGTTCTATTTAAGTACAATGTTGGACCTATGCAGAAACTTGAAACACGAACCAATGGCTGTTCTTTTTCTTTGGGAAAGGTGGCAACCCTACTTAGTACCCATGCATTGCTCTTGTTACCCTTGGTCTGAGTGAAACGAAGACAGCCCCTTTTGAGAAAGCAACAAGGGCCAGTGGCATAATGAAACTTGAGGGGGTCCCCCGCAAAGTACATGGAGTGCCCCGGCCCACCACATACCACTTTTGTCCCCACAGCCGGACTGAGAACGCAAACCAGCCCTGGCAATTAAGTTGGACCAGCCTCAGGGGCATGGGGATGTGCTTGTGGGAAACACTGCCGCTGCTTTTGTTACAGGGGACCGATATTGCAGCACTGCTGCAAAACTGGCCCTCAGTAGCAAAAATGGCCCACACCGCTCCAAAACCGGCCCCCACCCTTCCGGCCCACCGGGAAAATGCCCGGTGCCCGCTACGGCCAGTCCGGCCCTGTTGGTCCCAGGCCCAGTCAGTGTACTGTGCTGGTGGGGCCTTCTGTGGCTTGTGCCCCCCCACTCACCGCGGGGGCTGTGCTGGTTAATGTTACGCCACTGACCAGGGCTCTGAATGCCATGTTCATTTCAACGTCTCAGCAGTGAGTACGAGCCTGTTGGGCTTGGCAAAGGAGACAACCATGTGATGTCATGAGGGGTCAAAGGGTTTGTCCATCAATCACTCAGGGATTTATAGAGCGCAGCAAATCACCCGTGAGTGTTTCAAGGCACTGGAGTAGCTGACTAGTACGAGGTGGTTATTCATTCGAACAGCCAGGTCTTGAGTCCCTTTCTGAATTCCCAGAGCGAAGAAGCAGTCCTGAGGTGCAGGGGAAGGTCGTTCCAAGCTTTGTCTGCCAGATGAGAGAAGGAACGTCCTCTGCTGTAGCTCTGGCGGATCCGGGGGGTGCCTGCGAAGAAAAGGAAGGCAGATCTTAGGTGTCTGGTCGGTTGGTGGAAGGTCATGAGATTGTTGATGTGTGCTGGTCCTTCCTTGTGCAGGGCTTTGTATTCGTAGGTCAACATCTTGAACTGGCATCTCTTCTGGATCGGGAGCCAGTGTAGCTTCTTGAGGTGTGGTGTGATGCGGGTCTGTCAGGAGAGGTTGAGGATGAGTCTTGCTGCTGAGTTTTGTATTGTCTAGTCTCTTCAGGAGGCGTGCGATGATTCCTACGTAGAGTGTGTTCCTGTAGTCCAGCCTGCTGGTGAAAAGGGCCTGTGTGACAGTCCTTCTGGTGTTCACTGGGAGCCACCTGAACATCTTGCGGCGCATGCATAGGGTGTAAAAGCAGGTGGATGAGACTGTGTTTACCTGTTTATTCATAGATAGGGTGCTGTCCAGGAAGAAGCCTAGAGTTGCGGGCGTGGTCCATGGGCCACCATTCATTTTTCCACAGCGAGGTGTTGTTCCCAAAGAAGAATACTTCAGTCTTGCCCATGTTGAGTTTGAGACAGTTGTCATTCATCCAGTCGGCGACGTTTTTCATGCACCTATGGAAGTTGGCTCTGATGTTGGAGGGGTCTTCTGACAGCGAGAGGATGAGCTGGGTGTCGTCGGCGTAGGAATTGATGTTGATACCATGTGATCTGACTGTGTTGGCCAGGGGTGTCATGTACATGTTGAAGAGGGTGGGGCTGAGAGACGATCATTGGGTGACACCACAGAGGATCATCTTGGGTTCCGAGGTGAACGGTGGGAGGCGGATTCTCTGGGTTCTTCCGGTGAGGTATGAGGCGATCCATTCGATGGCGTCTCCCTGGATTCCGATGAGGTGGAGTCTGTTGATCAGTATGTGACGGGAGACAGTGTTGAATGTGGCTAACAGGTCCAGGAGGATGAGGGCTGCCATTTCACTGTGGTCCAGGAGGTCCCTGATGTGTTTGATGGCTACGATCAAGGCTGTCTCGGTGCTGGGGTTGGGATCGGAATCTGGATTGAGAGGGGTCCAGGAGGTCATTGTGTTCCAGGTGTTCAGTGAGTTGCTGGTTGATTGCCTTCTTGAGAACCTTTGCTGGAAAGGGGAGCAGGGAAATTTGCGGGTAATTCTTTGGTTCTGCTGGGTCGGCGGATGGTTTCTTCATGAGGGGCCTTACTTCAACATGTTTCTAGTCCTCAGGGAAGGAGGCCGAGATGATGGAGGTGTTTAGGACTTTCTTGAGCTCGCCACCAATCGTGCTGCTTCCGAGGTTGAAGACGTGGTGAGGGCAGGGGTCCATGGGTGCTCCTGAGTGCATGGAGTTCATGATGGAGATCGTGGTTTGAGTTGTGAGAGGGACCCATTGGGTGAGCAGGTGTTCAGGGCTGGTTTTCGCGGGTGTCAGCAGTGTGATGCTGTCCAGCAGCAGGCGGTTGGGGTTTGAAGTTTTCCTAGATGACCGAAATCTTGTTGTGGAAGAAGTCCACCAGGGTGTCACACAGTTCTTGGGAGGGGGTCATGTCGTTCTCTGTGGCTGCAGGTTTGGAGAACTCCTTCACAATGGCGAAGAGCTCCTTGCTTCGGTTTGTGCTGGCTTCTATGCGGTCTGTTAGGATGTTCTTCTTTGTTTCTTTCAGGAGGCGGTGGTATTGGTTGAGTGCTGTTTTGAAGGTGGTATGGTCTCTTGTCTCTTTGCGGGTGAGCCACTCTCTTCTTAGTTGCCGGAGGTTGTGTTTGGTGAATTTCAGCTCCGCGGTGAACCAGCTGTCTCTTTTAGCAGGTCCTTTGGATTTTGCTGTCTTGGCTGTGGTGATTGTGTTGGTGCATACTGTGATCCACTGCGTGAAGTTCTTTGCAGCCTGTTTTGAGTTGGATGTTGTGTCTGGGAGATGGGGGCTTGAGAGCATTGTTCCACTGGTCTTCTGATATCTTTTTCCAGTTTCTGTGTGCGGTGCTGGGGGGCACGGTGCTGGTGTTTGTAGATGCTGAGATGGTGAAGTGGATGCTGTGGTTGTCTGTCCAGATGAGCTGCAAGATGTGATTTTACTTGACTTTGTTGCTGGATGTGAAGATGGGGTCGAGCGTGTGTACTGCGATGTGGGTAGGTTCAGTGACAAGTTGCTTGAGGCCGATGTTGCTCATGTTTTCCAGGAGGTCGTATGTGTTGGTGTCGCTGGGGTCATCGAGGTGGAAGTTGAAATCCCCCAGGAAGAAGTAGTACTTGTAGTCAATGGCGATCGGGGCGATGAGGTCAGGGATGGCGTTGCAGAAGCTGGGGCCTGGTCCTCTGATGGTGCTTTTTCCATCTGTGTGGAGTTAAAGTTCAGATGCTTCATAATCGCAGTAGGGTCATCTGAGGAGGTCATGCAGCATATGGTTTCCTTGTAGATGATGGCAATTTCACCTCCGCGTTTGTTGGTTCGGTCCCGGTGTGTTATCTTGTAGCCTTTGGGGGTGGCGACAGCGATGTCTGGCATGAAGGTAGGGTTCAGCCAGGTGTCTGTGAGGAAGATGACACCCGGGGTGAGGGATGAGATCGTGTCCCAGATCTCCATGCGTGCTTGCCGAGTGATCTTGCATGGAGTAGAATGCACTGGAGATCTGCCATGGTGGTCTCAGTCGGCATGGTAGAGAAAGCAGTGTTTGTATTGTCTCCGGCGTTGTTGGTTGCTTCAGTGTTGCAAGCGAAGCAGCAGTGCTGGCAGGAGAGCGGTCCTCCGGTGCTGCCTGGAGATGTGCAGCAGCAGTTGTTGTCGATGCGCCAGAGATCCAGGGCTTAGAGGTCTGCAGCGGTGTAGCTGTGCAGGGTAGAGAAACCAGGGTTCCTGGCTTTGGGCTCAGACGGGCTTGCCTTTGGTGCACCCGCTGCGAAGCCGCCCTGTGACCTCCATTAAGGAGGTCTTGGGAGGTGGGAGGGTTTTTGGTAGCTAGTGGGTGGGGCCTGCGGGAGGGAAAAAATGGCAGGAATCGCACTGGCTGTGGGAGGAGAAAGGCTCAGTAAACTGGATCGGCATCGCAATGAAAGCACAATGAAAGCACACAAACTCGAACAGAATCAAACAAAAAAAACACATGGTGCACAAGAGATGAGTGCAGGAACACAATAAGGGACAAAAACCAAGCAGCAGTAAGTCAGTGAGGAGGAGCAGACACGGGGACCTGCTTGTGATGCAACTTTCGCTACCCTTGGTATTTTGATGTATCAACATCGATACTCACTCAGCTCCTTAAGCTCACAGAAAGGAGCATATATAAAGGTTTTGAATTGATTTTAGTCACAATATAAACCATATGTTGGTGGTATTATATTCATTTTAGGAATTCTGGTGAGTTCTCGGGTTATTTTTCCTAGTGGAAAATGCTGACCCTCTGCTGGAATTTGATGATCCATGTTTGAGAGAAAGCTGTTTTTTCTCATGATTTTCTCGTAGAGGTTATGGAAGGTCCTCCAGAAGCTAAAATGAGAGGACATTTTCCCTAAGTTCGCACTATCTTCCTCAGCCAAGTAAAAAAAAAAATCAGATATTCTGAATAAAATATGTACTTCCGATAGCATCAGTACTATGTCAGTTGATTCCTCAGTGTTCTACTGCAGCTTCTCCACAGAGTTTTAATGAACAGCTAGAGAGCTAACGTTCTGAATTCATGACAAAAGTGTGGCACACATGAATGGCATCTTGATGGAATCAAAGCTGCAATATGTAAATCATTTTCTAGAGAAGTGAATGAGGTGATGGGGTTCATTTTGTAATAAAATTTGTGGTTAGTGCTCTAGAAAGCTAAAATGAGGACACATTGTCTATGAGTTCTTAAATATCTATTTCATCCATGTCAGTGAAACATTCTGGCATGCAGACTGAAATGTACTTTCAAAACCAGCAGCAGTCTGTCGGCTAACTCCCAAGTGATTAACGTTAGCTTCACCATAAATTTCCAATGAGCAACTAGAGAGCCAACATTCTGTATGTAGGACAAAAGTGTGGGACATGCGAACCCCATCTTGATCGAATCAAAGCTGTAAAACTGTAAGCAATACCCACAGAGGAGACTGTAGTGAAGGAACAAAATTAGGGCTTCTTTTTGTCCTAGAACATACAGTTGGTGCTCTAGAAATATAAAATGAGGCTACATTTTCTATGAGTTTTCAAATATCTCCCTCATCCAGTTCAGTAAAACATTCTGACATGCAGAGTGAAATGTACCTCCAACACCAGCAGCAGTCTTTCAGTTAACTCCCTTGTAATCAACCACAGCGCAGCGTCACCACAGAGTCCCTATTAACAACTAGGTCACTAACATTTTGTATTCAAGACAATAGCGAGGCACTCCTGAACACAATTTTGTTGTGTTAGGAGCTGTTGTATTTAAAATCTTTCCTGAGGAGCAGACTGAATTAAATGAGCATTAAGAAGTTAATGCCGACATGAAACCAACGGGTTACAAATGTGAGGGCAGATGTGGGTTTTTAGTAACATGAGGTGAAGTGTATTTTTAAAGAGGGGGGTTAAAATAGTTAAAAAGAGAGCTGTCTGCATAAGTACAGCATCCCCTTTACACATTTGTTTATTCAGCCTACTCAGCAGTCACCACTGGGTAGTGATAGTTAGCTCCACATTTCCATAGGCCAATGGATTTTTAGGTTTACTAATAACTTTGGCAATGCTTGACGAATCATCATGAAACTTAAAAAAAAAAAGTCTCATCCACCTGAGCTCCTTACTGGAAGGTTTCATGGTGATTCGTCAAGCAGGGGTCAAGAAAAAGGGGGGGTCCTAAAACAGGTTTTCCCCATGCATTGAACAACAATACAGAAAAAATGGCTGAACGGAACTACACCAAATTTGAGAGCTAGATCTTTACCCAGAAAGAGTGATTTTTGTGATTTTGGGTAAATTTGTTCAGTAGGTTTTGAGAAATTAAAGTTCAAAATGTATGTATATTTCAGGCAGCGGAGGATTAGCAGACCCAACAGATGAAAAGATTAGATCTGACTGGCTGCTGTCAACATCTACAAAGATGTTGCAGCAGCTAATTTAGGACTCAGGGACTCAATTCCCTGTCCTGAAAAAAACCCAAACAACATAAAGGTGGCAGGGTAGGTATATCCTAACCCTCCTAACCCCGGTGGGGGTAAAAACGACTTCTTTTTCAATTGTACTGAGGAAGAGCGGTAATAGGCTCCTACCCTTTTCAATTTAAAGCACCTAGGGTTGGCCAGGGCACAGAGAGGTCAGCTCATTTTTTTTTTATTTTTTATATTTGGCTGGCACAGATAGCAAAGGGCTCCAGGACCACAAAGGAAGGAAAAAGGGGGCTCTGTTGTGCACCCCCCACATTCAGGTGTGCTGTCCCACTTGCCGGGGCCAGGTGTGTGGGACATACACCACAGCACCTTGCCCGCATGAAGCATGGAGGGAGAAGGAAGCTGCCGGCTCCCGCCACCAGCATGGTGATGTGCTGGTAGCTAGGGAGTTGGCTTTGCAGCGTGAGAGGGGGCTCCCGGCAATGCTTATAAAAAAATCCTAAAAAAGCGGTGGGTGCCCTTGGTGGGACTGAGGTACCTAAACAGAATTTAAAAAAAGGGGTAAGCTGGCATAATCAATATGACATCTGATAATGACATCATCGATGACAACACCGTGCATGGTTGGGGTGCAAGTTATAGTTACTTCATTTAACTATAACCTTTGACTTTTTCGGTGAATTGCTATGTTTAAAAAAAAAAAAAATAATAAGATTATTTGACCTGTCAGACTTAGGGTGGTCTTCCCCTAAACTTTTTGCCTTCTCCTCTCTTGTTTTGCTGAATTCGTATTTGTTGTCTTTAGGACTCTGTGCACGTTACCACTGCTAACCAATGCTAAAGTGCATGTAGTCACTCCCTAAAACATGGTAAAATTGTCTCACACCTGATTCTCATATTTAATTTACTTATAAGTCCCTAGTAAAGCAGTATACCCACAGGACTGGTAAACTAAATGCTACCAATAGGCCTGCAGCATTTACTGTGCCACCAACGTACGTAGCTCCTTAAAATATGTCTCAGGCCTGCCATTGCAGCCTGTATGTAGTGTTAAACTGCCAATTTGACTTGGCAAAATAAACCCCTTGCCAGGCCTAAAACTCCCTTTTTATTACATATAATTCATCCTTAAGGAAGCCCCTAAACAGCCCATATGGCAGGGTGCATTGTATTTAAAAGATTTGGACATATACTTTTAAGTTTTACATGCCCTGGTAGTGAAAAACTCACAAATTCTTTTTTCACTACTGTGAGGCCTGCCTCTCCCGTAGGATACAATTGGGTTACCTTATTGCATTTCATAAGTGATAACTTTTGTTCGGAAGCAGGTAGAAGTGTCATGTTTGGTGTCTAAGGAATTGTAATTTAAAATCCTCTATAATGGTAAAGTTGGATTTTAATATTGAATTCTGAAAATGCCACTTTAAGAATGTTGGCATTTACTTGTCCTAATTATTTGGTGCCTGAAGCCTGTTCGCTGGGTCACAGGAGTAGCTGTAGTTGGTCTCTGTGTATTCCTCCCAGTCAGCCACACAATAGAGAGACTGGGTGTTGGCAGAATAGGCCACTCAAGCAGGATAGGGGACTGAGATGTGCATAGCCCCACTTGCACTTCATAGACCCTGTCTCAGCTCACACACAAAGAACATCACACTATCTCATTGTGACTGCAGACAGCCTGGGACCAGAGCAGGGAGGCAGGACATTTCAGACACTTCTGTGGGGGCAAAACTCCTGAAGTTTCTTCCAATTCAGATGGTTGGACGGCACCAGGGGTGAGACACTCTGCCCCTCTTAGCTCCTGCAGGTTAATTTACACTTCCTCTGAACTTTACTCACTCAGGGATTCCACACAGCTCTGTTGCTTGCATGCGTTGGCCCCTGAGGAATTGCGGAACCTGTAGGTTCCGGGCCTGTACACCTGGGCTGAGTAGTAGTCATTCCCTAACCTCCCTGACTATTAAGCCCACGGAATATAAGCTCTACAGCATCAACTGCCGGTCTTTGTTTAAACACCATTCTGATATTTATGAGTTGATTCTCGAAAATGCTGCTGATGTTTTATTTCTACAGAGACGTGGCTGAGCCAGTTCTCTTTTGCAAAACCTTCTTTGGTGCTCCTCTCTGGTTACTGTGATCTATAAAGACACATTCACCTATAGCTTGTCTCAATGTACCAACACAGACTGTGAAAGCGCCTTTCTAAAAATGTCTTTGACAAATATTTTACCTTTTCGGTACTTTTCATCCACCGTCCCCCTGGCCCCTCAAAAGCCTTTAGGGAGGCATTGACTAATTTCATTGCTCTCTTGGTCATCACAATTAGCTAATTTTAACATCCTTGAAGTCCTCAGTCTCCAGCTGGAGGACACACAGGACAGCAATGTCACTAATTTTATTGATGACCTCACTGCTATGCAGTTATTTTAACTTGTAGGTACCACATACTCTGCGGGTCACCTTCTTGATCTGGTTTGTTCCAAACTCCGCTCTCTTCAGGTTGCTCCATCCCTACCTATGCTCTGGACCGATAATTTTCATGATCCCTCTATCTATCCATTTACCCCGCAAGGCGCCTATATTTGCCCATGAACGTATTCTTAAACACCCATGGCAAAAGCTCAATCTTCCAAGATTTGGCCAGTATATCCAAGCCAGTTGTCCTCAGCTGCCTCCCAATGCTGAAACTGCTAATAGTACCTTGAAACTCTGGCTTACCTCTGCTTTAGATGCTTTTATTTCAGTCAGATAAGTCTCTGTGACAAAGAGACCTGCTGCCCCCTGGTTTAATGATGCCCTTATTTTGGCTAAAAAGCACAGTAATGCCTTGGAACGCTGCTGGAGGAAAGTGTATGACCCAATGCAAAAAGTTTTATACAGATCAGCTATTAAATCCTATCATAAACTGATCATGAAATCTAGGGCAGAATATTATACTGACAAACTTAGCTGTGGCAATAATCCTGTCGAAGAAACTTTTAGCTTGGTAAATAGCCTCTCGAAGCCAGTGCTTAAAGTTGACCCTATCGAAAATTCTAGTGCTCATTGTAACAAATTAGTTTACTTCTTCTCAAAGAAGATTGAGGATATTTACTTGCATTTTCCTCCCTGTCAATCCTGTTGTAAGGTCTGATGCTGTCTTGCCGGTGCTAACAATTACCCTCCTGCTCTGCTCAGTTTGCTGCCCTCTTTTGGTCTATCTTTTTAAGACTCTCTGCAGCCAGGTGAAATCTGGCTCACCTGACAATCCATTTAAAGCGGATCTTTTCATTAAACTTCAGGATGAGCTCCTTCCTCCCTGTTTAGAATTGGTCAATCTTTTGCTGTCTATCACTTCTGTTTCTGGCCCATGGAAGCAAGCTAAAGTTATTCCTCTTCTCAAGAAACCATCTTTGGACGCCTCTATGCACCGAAAACATCCGCCCCATGTCCATCCTACCATTTCTCACAAAGGTCATGGAGTGATACGGCAGTGGTATTCTAACTACATTTCTAGAAGACAATCACATCCTTGATTTTTTTCAGAATGGCTTTTGGACTGCTCACAGCATGGAATCTGCTTTCCTTGCTGTCTTTGAGCACCTCATAGCACCTTGGGTGAAGGCAGATCCTCAACCCTGATCCTGCTCGATCTGTGCGCCTCATTTGATACGTTGTCTTACCAAATTTAACTCGAACGCCTAACGGACATTGGCATAGGAGATATCGCTCTCTCCTGGTTTGCTTCCCTTCTCTCTGAGCACTCTTTTCAGGTCATCTCTCCCCCATACAGCTCACAACCTCATGTGCTACAGTATGGCGTTCCTCAGAGCTCGTCTTTAAGTCCTACTTTGTGTAACATATACATCCAGCCTCTTGCTCAGGTTGTAGAATCTTTAGGGCTTACGCTGGTATTGTAGGCTGACGATACTCAGCTTGTACTTTCACTCTCGGACAATCCATCTCAAGACATGGCCAACTTCCACAAAGGTATGCGTGCGGAGACAGAATGATTGACGAACAACTGCCTATGTCTGAATGCTAACAAGACTGAGATCTTCCTCCTTGGCAAACAAAGTCCATTTTGGAGCAACCATGGTGGCCTTTCTCTCTTGGGCCTCCCCCCAAACCCAAGTCTTCTGGTAAAAACCTGGGAGTGTTGATGGATAATACCTTGGCATTTGAGGCCCAAGCTAAATCTGTTGTTGGCACCTGTTTTGGTCTCTTGAGAAGTCTTAAACCTATTCTGGGCCTTTTTGATCCACATACCCGCCAAATCATCATGCAGGCGGTCATTCTGTCTCGGATGGACTACTGTAACATTCTAAACCTAGGAGCTAATAAATCTCTTACAAAAAGACTCCAACTAGACCAGAACGCAGCTGCTAGGCTGCTTTTCTCCCTTCCTAAGTTTAGTTCTGCTTCTGGCCTTCTACGCAGGTTACACTGGCTCCCTGTGGATAAGTGTATTCATTTTAAGACTCTTTGTTTTGCCCACAAGATTCTCTATGCCAAGGGACCCTCGATTCTGAGCCAGCTTATTTCATCCCACCAGCCCACACGCGCTTTGTGGTCCGCCAGTCACAAACTGTCCCTAGAGTCAGGAGAGTCAGAGCGGGGGGTCGTTCCTTTCATGCACTGGCCCCCCTCTCTCTGGAACGTTCTTCCTCTCTCCATCAGAAACATTCATAACCACCTTTTGTTCAGAAAATCCCTCAAGACTTGACTTTTCGTAATCTAGCTTCCCCCCCCCCCTCCCATTCTTAGATGCTGACAGCTGCAGTTGTGGCCATATATATAGGCACCTCTGCTCACAGCTATGGATCCACCAGTTGTAATACAGCTGTGTTTGTTCTGGGGAAAGAGACAGAACTCCAAGTTTAAATCATTGTATAATACTCCTGCATTTTTAAGGTACAGATCTTACTTCATCATCCTTTCCTCCACCAGTCCCTGTGATCTGTGAGGTCTTCTCAACCCTGCAGACAAAGAACTGAAGCTAACCTAAAAGCTCAGTAGATGAGTGATTCTGCTTGATCCTAATTGGTTTCACCCCAAATATGAATTTTTGGAGGAATATATAATTTTGTTAAGGTGGATAGGGCGAAGGTGGGTTATTAATTTTTACTTTGTTTCAATTTTCTGAGCTGATATAAATGTAGTTAATTTCTTATTTTTTAAACATGGTCTGGGAAAAGTCTTTCGGATCTGGGAGAATCAACATCTTGTAATCAACATTTTTTAATACAATAAAGCTTTAAAGCAAGAGTGTTCTCTGTTTGGTGCATCTATTTAACCATCCAGGCATCTTGCATCACTGCCTCATTTGGAAACTTGTGGTCGAAATCAACCACTAATTGCTACATTCCTTTCTAGATATAACGAACAGATAGTCTTAGCTGTAGATGCCCGTGTTTGAACTTTTTGGAAAAGCCCATTTCTTGTTTTAAACCAAGGCCCAGATTTACTGTTCACCATTATACACAAAAGATTTTTTTTTGCTGAAACGCTGATGCGACTGCACAGCAACACAGATTAACTGACCTAGGGCCAAATTCCGATAAAAGTTTAAAATGGGGGTAATGGGCCTAACCAGAGCAAACGCCCCAAAGATTCCAGGCAAAATCAGGCTACTAGCGTATAGTGATGTTGCTTTGAGTGAAATCCTAGCACCAAATAAATGCAGGCACAATCTATGAGCAAAAGCTAAATCGTGTGATGTTCCTATGCGTCATACATTTATACATACATACATACATACCTGACACAAAATTACACATATTATATGATTTCCCCATGGGCGGGTGTCTGCACATTGACATTTTTACTGGATATGCTCAAGGAGCAAAGGTGTACCAAATGGGCGGGGACTTTCTTCACAGAGATGTGCCTAATACCCTTAATACGTTCTCAGTAAAAACAGAAAACCACAGCCAAAATGAGAGTGAAAAATGTAATAGTACCTATTCCTAAATTTCTCCAATACAAGACTTATAAACCACTGTGAGCCTCCCAATATGGACGGGGGGGGGGGGGAGGGGGAGGGGGTTAGAAAGGGGAAACCCCGTTTAGACCTTCATTGCTCCAGAGGGATAATGCATGTTGCACCCTGTAGAATTTTGCCTTTATTAAAATGCAATGTTATTGCGCCTTCTACGCTTGCAATATGGTCAACTATTGTGCTCCTTGTTTTCCCCCTTTTCCCTTTCCCTTTGTGGCCTTCCGGTCACCCCTCATTGTAGATTCATGGTACAGCCTTAGATGTTGTGAGAGGCTGTTTTTATAATGTTGGTGTTTTTGACGCATTGCTGATCTCTTGAAGAATAAAGTTATTCTAGCTCCTTCTGACAGCGTGATTCATTACGACTACAACAATTTTGACGACGATTCATGGGATTCTGTTGTCACCATCGCCTGCTTTGTGAGATCAGGAGGTGAAAACGATCTTATTTCAAAGTATTACTTACCACTTTCAGTCTTAGGCGCAGCACGTCTGCCCTGCGCGCGTTTGTCTCTGTACCGCGACCAACAGCTGCCGCACCCTGCATAGAACACCCCCCTCAAGACAAGACCGCCTACTGCTGCACCGCTTGTCAGCTGAAGTTACTTGGGAAGTGGAGCCACATTCAACTATTATAGGCTGCCTTTCCTGATCCCCATAAGTGATGCATGCTGTATTTGCTTATAACACCATCATTTTGAAATAAGGACATAGAATCTATCCTACTGCAGCAAACGTCTGTTCTCATCAGTCTTACAGTATTTTTTTTTTTTAAAGATAAAAAAATAATATAGATATACTTTAAAGAAGAAGAGAATAAATTATATTCCCTTGGCCTCTGTTCTTCCTTTTACCTTACTATTTCATCATATACATTTGAAACTTGATATTCCTCATGTCTAGCTCTTCTCAGACAGTTCTTCCCACATGATATACTATATCCTTGCTTAGGCTCTAACATTGCTTAATGTTCAAACAGCATCAATATGCAATTTGTCCCTCTAAAGAAGTTCTTGCGGAACAAAGGAGAGCCCCCACTGGAATGGAAAAAAATAGAAAGAAGAATTTCTCACATATCTAACAGCAATAGATGCACATATGATGCCTGTTGAATGGAGGAAATGCATACTATTATATTTACTAGGATCTGAAGGACAAGAGGCATTCAGATCCTTACCCAAAATTGAAACATCTCAGGACCAAGATGACTTAAATGAGTCTGAGGAAGCCTTAGCAAGATTGGAAACACGTTTTTAACCCACAATAAACAAAACTCTAGAAATATCATTTTTATACTCGTCATCAAAGAGAAAATGAAAGTTTTGATGAGTTTCTGACAGCACTTAAGGTTTGTCATGTTCATGCAATTTTGGACCCACCAAGGATGAAATGATCAGAGACCAACTGATGGTCAACACTAATTGCAAAAGAATCCAAGAACACCTTTGGGTCATGGGAGATCCTACAAAAGAGGAAGTGATAAAAACAGCTAAAGCTATGGATCAGTCAATGAGTTCAAAGAGGTAAAGGAAGACAGACATAAACAAAATGAGGAGGGTTGTTTTGCTAGTGGAAAATCATTCAAAGGAAAGTTGAGCAATCAAAGGAAGAATGAAGCAAAATATGCATGTTATAGGTGGGGAAGTGAGTTACACATGGCCAACTATCGAGGATGCCCTGCCATAAAAAAGAATGGTCTATATGCAAACATCAAGGACATTTTGCTAGAATGTGCAAAGATAAAAATAAGAATGGAAAACTACAAGTGGCTCAAATTACTCTGGAAGAAGAGAACCAATCGTCTACAACAGGGAAAAGTGACCCAGAAGATAAAATGATGGTATTGATAATACAAGAAGAAGTTGCTCATATTCAATCCAATCTTACCAAACTACCAAGGTTTATCTTCAATGTTCTAGGAAAGGATTTAAACTTTTTAGTGGATTCAGGGTCTCCATTTACTATTATATCCATGGAAATGTATGGAAAATACTTTGCACAAAATATATCTACTTTGAAAGCACCCAATGTCAGAGTAGTAACATATGATGGCAATTCCATCCACCTTAAAGGGTACTTCATGTCTATAGTGAAGTTTAAAAACAGATCAGCTAGAATAAAAACGTATGCTGCAAACAAAGGAGGATGTATACTTGGGTGAAGTGACAAGAGATTGCTCAATATTAAACTTGATCCATGCGCGATTGATCCTGTGTGACTTGTCATAGAATCCAATCTCAGTGATGGGAAAAAAAGACAAATTTCCTGAAGTATTTAATGAAAAAATGGGGAAAGAGTTTCACTCACCGCATAAAATGAAAGAAAAACGCATTACCTGTAAAACAAAAACTAAGACATTTACAGTTCAGTATATGGAAAGAGCTGCAAATCTTACTCGAAAACCTTTTAAAAGATGGTGTCATTAAGGAAACAGAGGCTACAGATTGGCTTTCTCCCATAGTTTTGACAAAGACGGCTAATGGACACCTAAGTCTCTATGTGGTTCTTTAAATGCTGACATCCTTGTAGACAGTCATCCTTTACCCAAAGTCAATGATCTCTTGACAATGTTGTATGTTGCCACTCTTTTTTCAATATTAGATTGATGGGGAGAGGTGTGGCGCCGCGGCCAGGGCGACTGACGCTGGACGCTGGGGATCACGGTTCGATCCCTGGCTCCAGCAGCAGGGGTCTGCCCAGCACCATGCGACTCTGGGCAATAGCTCGCTTAATCTTCCCAATGGCCCCCAGCACCGAGATACTCCTTCGGGGGTGATTCGTGCGCTATACAAGTACTGGATTTACATTTTTTTTTTTTTTTTTAGTGCATACAATCAAATTGAACTAGCCAACGAATCGAGACCCCTTACAGCCTTCATCACCCCTTTTGAGGTATACCAATAAAGGAGAATGCCTTTTGGACTTGCATTGGCGGCCTCAGTATTTCAATGAGTTATGCAGCACATTTTTAAAGATATTGAAGCCTGTGTCACATGCTTCCAAGGTGATGTGTTAATATTCTCCAGAAACATAAAGGAACATTTAGTCATTTTGGAAGAAGTTTGCATGAAACGCTTGAGAGAAGGCCTTGTTCTTTGCCCCAACAAATGTAATTTGCTAAAAAAAATCTGGTTTATTATCTGGGAATACCATCTCAGAGAAAGGAGTTACACCTAAGGAGTCTCTTGTTGATGCTATAAGGAAGGCACCTGCTCCAGATGACAAAGACAAGTTAAGATCTTGCAATGGACTTTATGAATATTACGGAAAATTTATAAGAAACTTTGCAACATTGATGGAACCTCTGAGGAAACTTCTTAGGAAAGGTACAGAGTTTGAGTGAGGTAAAGAACAGAAAGAGGCTTTTGAAAATGTAAAGAATCAAATTGTCAAAGCACCTACACTTCAACCGTATGTCAGTGGCAAGCATTGTGCAAACTCAGTAGAAGCAAGTACCCATGGGCTAGGAGCTGTTCTTGATCAACAGAATGGACGAAACAAATGGACAGTGGTGTATGCCTCCAATACCTTGAATGAAACTAAAAGACGATATTCAGTTATTAAACGTGAGCTGCTTGCTTGTATTTGGGCAGTGAATCATTCCCGGCATTTCATTATGGGGGAGTAGATTCACTTTGTGCACTGACCATAAATCACAAACACAGATTTTGTCACCAAGGGGAGGAACGTTTAGTACTGTTCAGGTGGCCAGGTTATGTTCTAAGCTTCAAGAGTCTAACTTTGATATAATTCATGTTCCAGGAAATATTAATCAACCAGCCCTCTGTCCAGACTTCCATATGATGAACCTGAAAAGGTAGTAAATGAGGATATGAAATTGATGTGGTTGCACAAACTTATGATGCATGTACCATTAGAGAGGAAAGTGTAAATGGATGAGTGAACAAGAGAAGGACAAAGTACTCGCTCAAGTAAAGAAATTTGTGAATGAAAGTTGACCGGCTCTAAGATCCTTAAAATGGTCCCTTCATTCATTCGCTCAAGTGGCGAATGACTTGAGTGTAAACAGTAATTTGTTTTTCCGTACTGATAAATGTGTTAACTCCGAAGGAATGAGCGATATTATTCTTAAGGAGTACCACAAGGGTCACCTGGGAATGGCATACTTAAAGAATTTTTTAAGAAATTATTTTTGGTGGCCTAGCATGGAAATTGAGACACAAAGATTTGTTAGCAACTGTGTGTCATGTTCTGAAGCTGATAAGTCCTGTAAAACCAATTTTTACACCCATGCATAATGTCCCTTGGCCCAATGCACTGTTGCAGAATGTGGGGCTAGATATTTCTGGACCCTACAAGAAATTACCATACAACATGAGATATGCTGTAGTGCTTCTTGATTACCATTCCAAGTGGTCTGAAGTAATGTTCACTGATAATGTTTCCACTGCCACTGTTCTAGAATTTCGTATGGAAGATTTCAGCAGAGAAGGGTACCCAGAGCAAATTATCACAGATAATGGGGTGCACTTCACTTCTACTGAGATGTCTGAATATCTAGTCATGAATAAGATCAAACACACACATACTGCTCTGTACGACCCCCAATGTAATTGTTTAGTAGAGCGATTCAACAGATTTCTCAAAGACAGTTCACACTTAGCCCTAGTTGAGGACACTTCATTCGTTGTTGCCATCAGAAAGAAACTATGGGCAAAAAGAATCTCTCCCAACTCCATCATTGGGAAGTCCCCGTTCAGGTTATTAAGAGGGAGAGAGCCTGCCTCCTCTGTGTGTCCATGGTGGCTTAAATCTAGATTTCCTCCTCACTCTGAAGGGAATTTCCGTTATGCCATGACCAAGAGTAAAGAAAGAGTCCAACATTACCAGAAGCGATCCAGGGAATATTATAATAGAAACCACAAAACAAGGGACCCTGAATTCTGTGCAGGAGATATTGTCTGCACACCAATTGCCAGAATGGTGGAAAAAGGTAGTTCCAAATTTTATAAACCCATGAGAATAGTGAAGGTCAATAAGGAAAGCGTAATTACTCAAGATGGCAAATGTTGGAGTTTCAAGAGGCTGTCTAAATGTAAGGGCAATTTCACCTCATTCAGTAATAGGTCACCTGACAGAGAGAATTCCACTTGGAATTCTGACTGTCATACTGACAAGTATCTTCAGGTTCTATTCCCTGAAAATGGTGGGAGGTCATTGACTCCCAACAATGAAAGCTGTGATGAGTCTGCTGTGGATAGTGCCAATTTTTCTGGGACAGACAATGTGTTGAGATAAGCTCTATTGCGGAACACGTGAAGATTTCACCCTGTGTGAGGTTACCTAGATGAAAAGGTACCCAGAACTATTAATTTTCTCATGACAAAGAGGGTTGTGTAGTATTTTGCCTTTACTAAATGTAATGTTATTGCTCCTCCTTCACTTGCAATATGGTCAACTATTGTGCTCCTTGTTTTCCCCCTTTTCCCTTTCCGATCTTCCGGCCACCCCTCCTTATTGTAGATTAATGGTACAGCCTCAGATGTTGTGAGAGGCTGTTTTAGAATGTTGGTGTTTTTGATGGAATGCCGATCTCTGTGAGGAATAAAGTTTTTCTTGCTCCTTCTGACAGCGTGATTCATTACGACTACAACACACCCCCTTCAGAGAATAGACAGGTGTCTCTCATTCTTCTCTATGACGAGATAGGCTTATCAAGATTCTGAGTGTTATGGGTCCGGAAACCCGTCCAGATAAATTCCTATCTACAGGAGTCTATAATATATATAGACACACATGGACGGAGAGGCGCTCTGCATGTTGGCGGTGCGTTGACTCTCCTGGCAGGACCACGCCGACAAAATCTTCAAAAATCTGGTGCCTCAGTGCTAGATAAAAAAGGGAACGCACTCCCGGTCTTTTATTTTAATGTTGTGAGTACCAGCGTCCAACAGGTTTTGGTCTGTTTTCAGCCCTTGGACCTGAGAGCAGACCCAAATGCGTTGGGTGCTGCTACTCACAACATTAAAATACAATAGGTTAATCAAACTTGACCGGGAGTGTGTTCACTTTTTATCTAGTGCTGAGAGCCAGATTTTGAAGATATATATATATATATATGTCGCCAGTAGGTAGTTATAGTTAGGACTTAGTTTCCATAGGAAAATCCGTTTTTGACTCGCTTATCGCTTTGGCGTCGTTTGACCAATCTTCAGGAAATATTTAAAAACAAAAGTGTCAAAGTAGGTTCTGTGTGCCGTGGAAAGTTTGGGGGTGATCCGTGCAGTGGGGGGTGAGAAATAGGGGCACAAAAATGGGGCGTGTTTGTAATGTTAATTCCCATAGGAACGCGTTGTCGAACCTACAAGCCAAACTTCTAGACGGAATTACACCAAATTTGGCAGAAAGGTAGATGTTGTTACGCAGATTGTGTTTTTTGTTATTTGGTGCAAATCAGTTCAGTAGTTTTTGTGAAATTAATTCCGAACAGTATAGTGATATCTCTGGCCGCGGATATTTCGTGGTGGTTTCACGGTGATTGCGGTTAAATCGCAATGTTTTCGCAGGAACTTGCAAATGCGCGTGCCAGCGGGAATGATATGATTGGATGGTCGCAACCTGAACAGAAAGTTGTGGCCGCCATTTTATGTACCAGGGACAGTTGCAGGGGCACAACATTTTTTCTCAAAGTGACATAAGGGGTCAGGGTAGAGGTACTCTGACCCCATGTTTGACAAATGGGGGTATTAGTGACACAAGTTATGTGTCCAAAATAGATATTTTTAATGGCGCGCGATATTTGCAACAGCCAGCGCGGCCCTCCGTTTACCGTCGCGAGTATCGACATATTCACGACGCCTGGCGTCACCGCGAAAACGGCAGGTCGATTTTAAAGATTAATTTTAAAGAAAATATGATTTTGAACAGTGCACTAATAAACTCCTAGTGTCTAAAATACTGTAACGTGTGCATATATGTGTTTTACACTTTATAAAAAATTACGCAATCATCGCGGTTACCGATGTCTTCGCGATTCTCTGAGTACTCAAGAACATGGAAAATTGGTTTAAAAGATTGTTTTTATACAAACTACCTATAAAAATATGACTTTAAACAGTGCAGTAATAAACCCCTAGTACGTACAATACTGTAAAATGTGTGCATATATGTGTTTTACAGCTGTTAAACAAGGCACGATCGTCGTGGTTACCGAAGTCATCACGACTCTCAGCGTGATCGCGAAAACAGGAAGTTGGGTTCAAACACAGTTTTAAAAATAGTTACTACAAAAATATGTGTACAACTATATTCTTTAAGTTAGTAATGTGTGTTTTGTAATAGTTAGAATTAATTTTTTAAGTTAACATTTTTGAATGTGGTGGTGGTCGTTGAATGTCTTCTTTTGTTTTGCGATTTTGCAACGTGATCGCAACATCATCGCAGATTTCAAAAATAATAATTTTACAAGAAAATGAAAAACATTTTGGACTCTTGGATGGCTCTGAAAAGAGCCTTTGTGTTGAGAGTGTGTATGAGACAGCAACATTTAAGACTGTATGCAGAGTTTCAGGTTGCCTAGAAACACCCTGTTCCCTTCGTCTGTAAAGTGAACCCCAGCAATAGCAGTCAGGAGAAGGCTGGAGCTGAATGAGGTAGTTTTCCAAATGAAAAGCAGTTAAAATGGAGGTGTTTTCTTTTTTTTAAAAGAATATATATTTCATTGGATGATGTCAGTATGTAAGTCAATAAAATTAGGAAGTGTGTTGGATGCACTTGGAAGAAGTCCTATTATTGGCTGTTGTTTAAAAAAAGAAATGTAATATGGATATGTTTTTGAAACATTGGAATAAACTACACCTGCTGTATCTCATTTGGAAGTAGTGTGTTCCTTCTAGAATGTGCTGTGCACTTGTGTCCTACTGGTTCCACTGGGTTGTTATAGACACTGAGCTAAGAGTTTTTTGGGGTAAAGGGTGTTAAAGAGACAGAACATTTTTTTAAATGTTGAGGAATTATAACATAATTCAAGTAATGGTAAACTTTAAATTCCAATTGAGGACTATGGAATAAACTGTTGTGCAGTATTTAAATTTTCAAAAAACTGAAGCTAGATATAGGTTTGAACTCCTCTTTTTTTTCTCACGATTACTCCGTGATCATCGAGAAAAAATCGAGAACACGCGGAGAGAGGAACCTCATTTTAAAAGTGAGGGAAAGGGTTAACAGATGTTAACCATTCACAAGTGGAGATAGAGTAGTCTAAAATTAAAGACATGATTTCATTTGCTGCCTTCCTCATGATGATAGAGTGTAAAATGGAAGAGGTTGCGATTTTATAGTTGCTTTGTATGAGAGTGGTGCACAATTCTTGTGCTGAGTTTTTACAAATCTTAACAGTGTCAAAACTATCCAGAAAGAGCTAAAACAACAATATAATCTACGAACTGAATTTGCTGATATGTATATAACTTTTTAATTATTAAAAAAATGTAGATTACAAAATGTAGATGTATACGGGAGTTTGACAAAAAAACAGTATCACAGTGATATGAAAAAAAATATATCAAATGAACTGTGTCTGGCAGAGGGTATGTCTTTTAGATGTTAGTAGTGTTGTAAGTTACCATGAGCAATGCCTCTAAAAATGACAATGTTTAAAATGTCTAAGCATCATGTCCAGAACAGACAGAGCTATGTTATTTGCATTCTGGGAATTGTAGTACTTTTAGTCACATTATTAAACAGGAGTCATGTAGTCATGAATAAAAGATAAGAAAATGTGCTGTGCCTGTATATGAGTTATAAAGTAGTAATACTTGTTAGGTATGTATTAGGAAGTGTTTGTCAATGTGATTTTTAGGTCGAGCTAGGCAGCGCATGCGCTGTCTCTTTGAGACCTGCTGTAATCAGTCTATCGGCTTAAAGTTCACACGTTTCTTCCTATTGGCTGCCTGCATTGTCAGTTGTTAATTCTTTCTTTTCATTGGTTTACGGCATGCATTTGTCATGCCTCTTTTACTGTTGTCCCTGCCCGAGAGCACCGGCCAAGTACAGTCTTACTCCTCAAGCTAGATTTATAGCATCGTTTTTTGAACAACTTTTTTGGTTATTTAGACCTTAAAAGCGATTTAAATGCCGCCCAACGCGTTGTCGTGCTGCGTGTGCACAAAGTCCCCCAAGCTGCATCCCGTTCCTCGCACGCTCTACAGTAAACGTGGAGGTTCTACTCATATCAGTATTACTGTTTTGGTTAGTTAGCCTTAAAAAGCAATTTAAATGTCCTGTCGCGTTGTTGTGCTGCGCGCACGTCAAGTCCCCTAAGCTGCATCCTGTTCCTCGCACGCTCTACAGTGAACGTGGAGGTCTCTCCTGATATCAGTGCCATGGGAACTGCTGTCGGTCGAGAGAAGGTATTTTTCGTTTTTTTCTTCTTTTTCATGTTGTTCGATCTTGCCCAAATTGTTGCGTCTCTTCTGCCCCATCCCGTTTCGTCTTCCTCATCGTTTATTTAACAGGCTGCAGGCAGGTGGGACCGTGCATAGGGCAATTATTCAATAAACAGCATGGCAGTAAAGTACTAGTCCTTGCATTGTGCCTCGATCGTTGCGTCTCTCCTGCTCCTTCCCGTGTTGTCTTTCTCACCATTGTTTATTTATTTAACGGGCTGCAGGCATTACGAAACGTGTATGAGGCAATTATTTTACTAAAGAACATGGCGGCAATCGTCTCTGCTTACACTTTTGTCAGAGCGGGATGTAATCTACGTCCCTCTTGTCAGCTTTACCACTTTCCTGTTCTCTCTGTGTCCGTGTTATCTATGTGTATTATGTAACTATTTATTTAGTATGCTGCACAACAAGCCTCTGCTCGCTGATCTGCCAGGGAATGCACAGATTATGAGCAAATTAATCTGTTGCATTGATACATTTTCAGAGTTTGGCTTGTTGACAAGAACTTCGTTTCCTTAGGGGTGTAAGTGGAGTCAGTAGTAAAAGAACACACATGGTCTGCGTTTTCTAATTTGTGCTTCTTGGTGCTTACAAAACATGTTTTTAAACTGTTCGATCACTTTCCAAAGCATATGATGCGATTTATTATTGAAAGTCAATGAATTGTAAAGCCAAATTATGTGGATTGGTGCAAACAAGTAGCAGCAACTAAAATATTCTCGTGGAGTGCAGACTCCTTCCGTTTTTATAAGAATAGTTTTATAAACTTCATGTAGCTGCTCTCCTAAAGGAGGTGTTTGTCCTCTACTGTAATTTCCGTCTCTTAAAAAAGTATGAAAGCAGCTATCCTGAGTAGACCACTAAGAAACAGTGGTTGTTTATATTGTTTTTTTTAGCATAAAGTTAATCTAAAAAAAAAAACTCTGTAAACAACCACATTACATTATAGCATGGATTTCGGTTTCGTAGATGGGTCTGGTGATTTAGATCAGTGCATCCTCTTCAGGGATCGGGATGTATCCTCATAGCCAGAGGTTCGTATCCCAGCTGCTCTATTCTAGCCTTTTTCCCTTACAAGGAGGACAACATGAGTACCACTGAGTTGGGTAACAATTAACATCTGTCATTCCTCACCGGTTAAACTGCCCTTTACAAATATGCTTGTTATGTATTTTGCACAGCTTGCTTTAAAAAAATTTTTTTTCCTTTGTAGTATGCAGTGACTTTTTGCCTAATGACCATCCCAAAACTTTTGCAGATACTTTTATTTGTTGTCCCTACATTTCGAACCAGATTTGGAGATCCAGCTGCCTGGCTCTCATCTAGGAGCGCAACTGCAAATTCAGATTGCAAGAAGTTCAAAGATTCTTTTTATTTTGCGCTTAAGTTGACCATTGCTCTTCCCCTTGAAGTTTAAAGCGCACTCTTATTCTATAAAGCTGAGGAAAATACATTCAGTATTTCGAGCTAGCAGTCCGTGTTGTAGCAAACTTCAGTTGAAGGTGTCCTGCAGCATCAGCGCCTCCCTTGTCACTTAGACAATTTGGCTTAGAGTGAGCATTTTATAAATGTATATAAGATGTCAGGGCATGTCCATTTAGCTCATTGACTGTTTGATAGGGGATGGGGAGGGGTGGAGTGTATCTCAGGGTGGGTAGAGCCATTGGAGGCTAGCGTATTGTTTATTCTTTATCCAGCTCCCTAGAGTTTATTTCAGCAGGGGGCATAAGCAGAGAGAGGTGATGGAGAAAGACCATAGAGACACAGAATGGAGGGAAAGACAGAGCAAGAGTAACAAGAATCAGGCTGGTGTTGAGCATGTTTACCAGAACAGCTTTTGGTTCCCAGTCCACACCTGTATGGCACAAGTTTGCATTTACTGCATCACTTATGCTAGTTAGCAAGTGTTATTTACAAACGTGTTTCTCATTGTACTAAGAGCACTAGTTAATTTTCAGCTTTCAGTTTCTCCATTGATCCCGGAGTGTGTACCAGTTACAGAGAAGAAGCAGAGTAATTGTAGCTCATACATATTTGAGTTTGAATCCCACAGCCAATCCAACGTGAGCAAGACTGTTTTTTATGGTTATTTGTCCAGAATTTCCGTGAGAGATTCGTTTTATACAACAGCTCCCTTTGAAGCAGGCGCATGACAAGCATTTTTATTTCTGTTTAGAAGATCAGAAAAATGCTAGGCTGTATAGTATGCTTGCATGGTGTTTTGTGTATTATTTATTCCTGCTTTCTGGTGACTGGCGCCTGCTGGTCAGATCGCCTACTCATTGCTGCAGACTATAGCCAAGCGAGATGTCTTTGGAAAGGATCAGGCAGTGTTTCTGTGTGAATGATCTTTCGTTGTATCAGAAATTGTGTTGGTTGCTCTCTTCTCATCTAAGTTGACGCTTCTGACTTCACTATTTACCAGCTAGTGTCCATGAGATCATTAAATAAAGACCCAGCGAAAAAACAAGACTGAGTTAATGTTTAGCTCTGTGAACCTTATGCTTTGGTTGTTTCAGTTTTAACTACGCTTTTAGGTACAAAGAGAGCCAGAGGAAAGCAGGGCAAATGGCCAAGGTTGCTTTGCTGCTTGTTTGGGTATGGAAATGCTGACAGCAGCATTGAGTGATCTGTTATGTGGATTTGAAGGCATGGTTAAAAATCTTTGCTCCTATATATGTAATTAAAATGTTGTCAACCTACCGTGTGTCTGCAACATACTTTGTTAACTTCCTCAGTTTGATCGATATCAAGGATCAAACATCTGGAAAATATTTACTGACAAGCCCAGAACTGAACTTCTGACTAGCAGTTCTCTTGAATATTCCCAAAGTTACATGTGCTGTGTGCAGAAACAAACTTCATCTGTCAGCCTCTGAATAGAATCTAAGGCCCTTCACCTCTACCTCACACTGTCTCAGTGGGACCCTTAAAATGTAGTTATTACTGTTTATATTTTTTCACTTTTTTGTGAGCAGAACTATCACATTGAACTTTTTGTCAAGTAGGCCACATTTTTTTCTGCCACCAACAGAACCTTGTTAGTTCTGACTGGTTGTATTGAGCAGGTGATATGGTAGGGTCGCTTCACAGTGAGATTATCGGGCGCAATCTTGATTTTACTTAAACACTAACTTTTTGTCCTACGTATTGTTTAGGTTCCTCACTTGCACACTTGCCCAGTTTTGGATTGACGCATTGCCAAAATTCCTAGTTTGGTCTTTGTATGCATTCTCGCCATACTCTGCCCCCCTCTCTAGCTGCTAAAGGTGGCTAAGAACCTCTGCCAGCAGAGATGTTTAACTCATGTTTGGGATGCCATCTTCTGATTATTTGTATCTTTCAGGATGAAGCAGGCAGTATCTGCTTGCTTCTGTGACACATATCGAAAGCGCAAAGGCGCAGTTACTGTTAGCCTTGCTTCTCGTAAGCAAGGACCATAAGTACAACGTGCTTGTTTACGCACCGCTTGCAGCTTTTCAAAACACATAAATAAATAGCATTGTCATTTGCAATTGCTCAAACTCTCGCAAATGCGAGACCTATTGCATTGCAAATGCTTGTTAACTTATATGAATGGTTTGCATATGTTTAGATGGAGAGATATGGTTTTTCTGGTTGCAGATAGTTATATGTACGATGAGACTCTTAAGTTTACTTAATAATGTAGAGCAGTATATATTTTTGGAAAGATGGCCTGAAGTTGTATATTTACTATGAAATCACATATATGTTTACATGGTGATCTATGTTCTTTAAGGCTGTTGAAAATTCCATGTATAAGGTGAGGGTGGTACATTTCTTTAAACATGCTGTGTTTAAGAGTGAGGAGGGTTAATAGTGCAGAATGTCTCTTGTGAGTTCTTGTGCTAGCTTCACTTGGTGTGCAACTTTTCTTTGAGAAATACTGAATATATGTTTTAAAGGCAGAAGAAATATTTGAGAAATGATGTAGGTATGCTATTAAGAAAAGGTTTTGTGCTTTGAAACAGTGAAAATTGTTATTTTCGGTTTTGGAAGGTTAGTGATGCATATGCACGCTGAGTAACAGAGCAATGTGTGCTCCTAGAGTGCCATGTATCCAATTATATATCAAGTGTGATATGTAGACTTCACTCACACATAGCTCAGTAGAGAAAGATAGATACACTAAAATAGTTTGTTTGATACTGACAGAAGGACTTAAACAATGAGTCACAGATATAGTCACAACTGTTATGTATCTAACAGCAATGGAGGTACTTTCACAGTCAGCCACTCACTACTCAGGCCCTCATCCAATCTCCCAGCCATTACTCAGGCAGTCATTCAATCACTCACGCACTATCCAGGCACTTATTCAATCACCCAAGCACTACACATGCACTCTTGCAATCACACAGGCACTAATTATATAGTCATTGAACTATGCAGGCACTACCCATGCATTCATACAATCACACAGGCACTAACCATTCACTTATACAATCACCAAGGCTTCACCTATGCAGTCATTCAAACACCCGGGCACTACTCACGCACTCATCTAATTACGCAGGGAGTACCATTGCAGTGAACTTATCACCCATCCAGTACCTATGCACTCATTCAATTACTGAGGCAATACTGTTGCACTAAAACAATCACCCCAGCAGTACACTTGCTTTCATCCAATCACTCAAGCTTTAACAATGGAGTCATGCAATCACTTGGACACTAGTCATGCACTCATCTAATCAGCCAGGCACTACTGATGCACCCATTCAATTAACCAGGCACTACTTATGTACTTAGCTAAACACCCAGGCACTACCTGTTCATTGAACCAAAAGCACATGGGCAGCAGCCATGTAGTCATCCAATCACTGAAACACTTCTCATGCCTCATCCAATTTGCTAGGTGCTATGCATGTACTTAAACAATCACGTATGCACTATCCATGCACTCTATAAATCACCTATATACTATCTATGCACTCCTGCAATCATCCAGGCACTAGAGTTGCACTCATTTAATCATCCAACCACTATCTTGGCATGTATTGAATTATTGAGGCATTAGTCATGCACTCATCTAATCATTCAGGTACTACTCATGCATGCATCCAAACACCCAGATGGTAGTGATATACTCATGCAACCACACAGGCAGTAACTATGCAGAAATAGAACGACCCATGGAGTTCTCATATACTCAGGGAATCATTCAGGCACTACCTGTATCCTCAGGGAATCAGCTAAGCACTACCTATGCACTCATTCAATCATCCAGGCAGTATTGATGTATTCAACCACAAACACATGTATTTACAAGTTTTAGAGAGAAATATGTAGTCTTTTAGAACCATCTGGTGAATTATATATGCAACTTGTCACACACTCTTTGCATGTACTCGGAAAAATTAGTGAGCTATATGCTCTGATAAAGATTAATGTGCAGATTGTTATATGCACAGTTTCCCTAAATTTAAATGTGATACATTTAAAGTAGAAAAGTACTGAGACACTAAATACACCAGTGGCACAGTGGTAGTGGGGCACACAAATAGCTCTTATTTTGTGTTTTTGGATTTACAGTGTTGAGGCACTGTATGTACTTCAACATTTTGGTTGATGTTCATTTTAAAATTTACTACAGAAGGGATAAACTGGTCTTTCACCATGTATAAGTGAGAAATGAGATATGGTGCAGGTGTGTTGTAGGAGAGGGTGGTATAATGTTAAGAGGGAACTAATAAATAAAGTTTTGTGTTTTGCTTTGGGTTTGGAATATTGACGTAAGTGCATGTAGTTATATAGCCAGGTTCATCTGTAGATTTAAAACTGCAACATAACATAAAAACTATTTTGTATTATGTGTAAGTCAGTAGTAAAATAGTTTGTACGTTGGCTGGAGTAAAAATTATACTTATTTTTTTTTACAGAACAATGCATACATAACCAGTTAGAATGCCTACAAAAGTTCGAAGGAAAAAGCAACAGAAGCAACTACAGTATCTCTGCAGAACTGACACACAAAATGGGAAAAAAGCAGAAAAAGTGGTGAAAGAAAAATGAACTACTGGTAAGAGGACAAAGTCATTTCTTAAAAATATATCTGGACACCAGCAAAGATTTGAAAATAATGTAAATGAAAACCAAGCTATGAGAAACAATGAGTAGACAATATCTATATTAGAAGAACAGGAAAGAATGTAACAAAGATGGACACACATTCACCAGGAGACAAAAGCAGTTTAAGGAAAACAGAGCCAAGATGTTTCGAAGTAAAGTGGTTGTAAATGTATTGAGAAATATGAAGAACTATAGAAGGAGACAGTCACTGAAACAGAAAGAACAAGTTGAGGGAGTAGTTGATAAGGCCTTTGCTTTGAAGAGGAAGCTTTTCATTTTGATTATAAATAGAATGAAGACTCTTGACAAAATAGTTTTGTACATGAGGAGACAAAACCAAAAGAAAAGATTAGGCAAAAGAAGTAACGTTTGTACAGTTTTTAGTGAAGAATGGATGAATACTTCTAGTACAGAGCCTTTCTTAAATGAAAAAAAGCTATTTGCAGGATAACTCATTAGTTCATGCTATTGATGAAAGAGAACAATGTTATGAAATTAAGAATGGCCTCCTTTAGCGAAAGAGGTGATGGGGTCTAGAAATGTAGAACAAGTTATTGCAGAAGAGGTACACGGAAGGCGTAGTCAGGCCCTGTATACAAATGGTATCGTAATAGTGTTTGTAGTATTTGACAGCAATCCATTGATATACTAAGAACATTTGTACATATCTTTGCAAGGCGAAGTTTAAAGCACAAAATAAGTACTTTACAAGGATTGGATCCTTGCAAGGTTAGAAAGCATACAAATTTGGAGGGATACTCCGTACCTTGTTTGTCAAAGATAGTGTGGCAAAGCACCTTTCATCATTTCAGGATGTAAGCTGTACACATCTCAACAATTCGAAGTTTAGTTAAGAGGTTGCACTATGTGAAAATTCCTGCTTTATGTTTAGGAGAAATGAATAGAGCACTTTTGTATGGTATTGTGGCAGAGGTAGAAAAGGTTTGTGATGATGTGCAGTTTCATTTCTTTTGTCCAGAACAGGACTCTATGGAAAATGAAGAGTTGATAACAGGAGGAGTTGCAGAACAGGACACAGGTATTATAGTTGATAGCTTTGAAGAAGAGATTACAAAATTTAACACAGTGTGCTCTGAAAAACCAGAGTATGTTTATATATGATGTCGACACACTCACTACAAGATTGAAACAGGGACTGTTGACTTGTATTTAAAGAGTGAAAAAGAAAATAATGATAACTGGCAAAAGTTTGCTGTGTATTTATTTGTAGAGGAATGCTTTGTCTTGTCCACACAGTTAACCCCTTCGCTGCTAGGCCTTTTACCCTCCTGTGCTAAGCCTTTTTTTGGCTATTTGGGGTAGTTCGCACTTAGGCCCCTGTAACTTTTTGACCACATAACGTATCCACGCCAAATTTGCGTCCTTTTTTTCCAACATCATGGGGATTCTAAAGGTACCCAGGGTTTGTGGATTCCCCTGGAGGGGAGCCAGAAATTAGCCAAACTACAGCTAAATTTTGTTTTTTTGGGGAAAAATGCAAAAAAAGGGCTACAGATGAAAGCGTCTGGTTTTTCCCCTGCAAATGGCATCAAAAAAGGGGTTGTGGTGCTGAAATCACAATCTTCCCAGCTTTCAGGGACAAGCAGACTTTTGTCAGAAAACCAAAATGTTTTACACAGTTTTGGCATTTTTCTGGGACATAGTCTATTTTTGCTATTTTTTGTGCTTTCAACCTCCTTCCAGTTAATGGTAGAAATGGGTATGAAAGCAATAATGGATCCTAGAAAGCTATACATTTCTGAAAAGTAGACAAAATTCTGAATTCAGCAAGGGGTCATTTGTGTAGATCCTTCAAGTTTTCTTTATAGAAACAAACAGTTAAATATAGGAAAAATTGAAAATTAGTTGAAAAAATCAGCCATTTGTGTCAACATTTTCACCTGTAACTTCTTCTAATTATGACAGCTATTTGAAAGCAATATACCGTTACATCCGCTGGACCTTTCTGGTTGTGGCGATATATAGGACTTGTAGGTTCACCAAGAACCCGACGAACCCAGAGCCAATAACTGAGCAGCGTCTTGCAATGGTTTTTTATTATGTACCGGGTATATAGCAATTATTCTGGGAAAATTTATACATGGAAAAATCGGTATGAAAGACACCTATGTATTTCTGAAATGGGAACAAAATATAGAGTTTAGAAATAGTAGATATTTGCACATTTCCGAAATTGGGAGTACCCATACTAGCATGAGAATTATAGGGCATTTTTCAAAATGACTTCTTTTTACACATTGTCTTTCATTTGGAAGGCAGAAATGCATCAAAAGTCAATAGATAATAACAGTTGCTCTACAAATTTGTGTTACCCTAAGTCTCCCGATAAAAATGGTACCTCACTTGTGTGGGTAGGCCTAGTGCCTGCGACAGGAAACGGCCCAAAACGCAACGTGGACACACCACATTTTCACAGTGAAAAATGACCCTTTTTTTGCAAAGTGCCTAGCTGTAGTTTTTTAACCCTAGCTCTGCCGGCACCTAGGGAAACCTAGCAAACCTATACATTTTTGAAAACTAGACACCCAGGGGAATCCAGGATGGGGTGACTTGACTGGCTCTCACCTGGTTCTGTTACCCAGAATCCCTTGCAAACCTAAAATATTGTCAAAAAAAACAAATTTTCCTCACTTTTCTGTGGTGGAAAGTTCTGGAATCTGCATGGATCCACAAAATTCCACCCACCCCGCGTCCCCCAAAGTCTTTCGAGAAAAACGGTACCTCACTTGTGTGGGTAGGCCTACTGCCCGCGACAGGAAACGGCCCAAAACGCAACGTGGACACACCACATTTTCACAGTGAAAAATTACCCCTTTTTTGCAAAGTGCCTAGCTGTAGTTTTTGAACCCTAGCTCTGCCGGCACCTAGGGAAACCTAGCAAACTTATACAATTTTGAAAACTAGACACCCAGGGGAATACAGGATGGGGTGACTTGACTGGCTCTCACTAGGTTCTGTTACCCAGAATCCCTTGCAAACCTAAACAATTGTCAAAAAAAACACATATTCCTCACTTTTCTGTGGTGGAAAGTTCTGGAATCTGCGTGGATCCACAAAATTCCACCCACCCCGCATTCCCCAAAGTCTTCCGAGAAAAATGGTACCTCACTTGTGTGGGTAGGCCTAGTGCCCGCAACAGGAAACAGCGCAAAACCCAACGTGGACACACCACATTTTCACAGTGAAAAATGACCCTTTTTTTGAAAAGTGCTTAGCTGTAGTTTTTTAACTCTAGCTCTGCCGGCACCTAGGGAAACCTAGCAAACCTATACATTTTTGAAATCTAGACACCCAGGGGAATCCAGGATGGGGTGACTTGATTGGCTCTCACCAGGTTCTGTTACCCAGAATCCCTTGCAAACCTAAACAATTGTAAAGAAAACCACATTTTCCTCACTTTTCTGTGGTGGAAAGTTCTGGAATCTGCGTGGATCCACAAAATTCCACCCACCCGCATTCCCCAAAGTCTTCCGAGAAAAATGGTACCTCACTTGTGTGGGTAGGCCTAGTGCCCGCGACAGGAAACAGCACAAAACACAACGTGGACACACCACATTTTCACAGTGAAAAATTACCCTTTTTTTGCAAAGTGCTTAGCTGTAGTTTTTGAACCCTAGCTCTGCCGGCACCTAGGGAAACCTAGCAAACCTATACATTTTTGAAAACTAGACACCCAGGGGAATCCAGGATGGGGTGACTTGACTGGCTCTCACCAGGTTCTGTTACCCAAAATCCCTTGCAAACCTAAAAAAGTGTAAAAAAAACATATTTTCCTCGCTTTTCTGTGGTGGAAAGTTCTGGAATCTGCATGGATCCACAAAATTCCACCCACCCCACGTTCCCCAAAGCCTTCTGAGAAAAATGGCACCTCACTTGTGTGGGTAGGCCTAGTGCCCGCGACAGGAAACGACGCAAAACGCAACGTGGACACACCCCAATTTCACTGTGAAAAATGACCCTTTTTTGGCAAAGTGCCTAGCTGTAGTTTTTGAACCCTAGCTCTGCCGGCACCTAGGGAAACCTACCAAACCCACACATTTCTGAAAAGTAGACACATGGGAGATTCCAGGGAGGTATGGCTTGCATGGATCCCCCAATGTTTTCTTACCCAGAATCCCCCAGAAACCTGAAATTTTGCTGAAAAAATCACTTTTTTCACACATTATGTGTGGGAAAGTTGTGGCATCACCGGGCTGACACAAATTTCCTACCACCCATCATTGCCCCAGGTCTCCCGATAAAAATGGTGCCTCACTCGGGTGGGAGGCCCAAGTACCCGCGACAGGCAAGGGCCCAAAACGTATTGAGGCGACATCAAAAATGCCTATCACAAAACGACCTGGTTTTGCAAGGGGGGTCCCATGACTTTTTGGCCCGGGGCTCGGCGGCCACCTAGGGAAACCTAGCAAACCCACACATTTCTGAAAAGTAGACACCCGGGGGATTCCAGGGAGGTATGGCTTGCGTGGATCCACCAACGTTTTCTTACCCAGAATCCCCTGCAAACCTGAAATTTTGCTGAAAAAAATCACTTTATTCACACATTTTTGTGTGGGAAAGGTGTGGCATCACCGGGCTGACACAAATTTCCTACCACCCAGCGTTCCCCCAGGTCTCCCGATAAAAATCGTGCCTCACTCGGGTGGGAGGCCCAAGTACGCACGACAGGCAAGGGCCCAAAACGTATTGAGGCGACATCAAAATTGCCCATCAGAAGACGACCTGGTTTTGCAAGGGGGGTCCCAAGACTTTTTGGCCCGGGGCTCGGCGGCCACCTAGGGAAACCTAGCAAACCCACACATTTCTGAAAAGTAGACACCCGGGGGATTCCAGGGAGGTATGGCTTGCGTGGATCCACCAACATTTTCTTACCCAGAATCCCCTGCAAACCTGAAAATTTGCTGAAAAAAAATCACTTTTTTCACACATTTTTGTGTGGGAAAGTTGTGGCGTCACCGGGCTGACACAAATTTCCTACCACCCATGCAAGCCATACCTCCCTGGAATCCCCCGGGTGTCTAGTTTTCAGAAATGTGTGGGTTTGGTAGGTTTCTCTAGGTGGCCGCCGAGCCCCGGGCCAAAAAGTCATGGGACCCCCCTTGCAAAACCAGGTTGGTTTGTGATAGGTAATTTTGATGTCGCCTCACTAGGTTTTGGGCCCTTGCCTGTCGCGGGTACTTGGGCCTCCCACCCGAGTGATGCACCATTTTTATCTGGAGACCTGGGGGAACACTGGGTGGTAGGAAATGTGTTTCAGCCCGGTGATGCCACAACTTTCCCACACAAAAATGTGTGAAAAAAGTGATTTTTTTCAGCAAAATTTCTGGTTTTTGGGGGTTTCTGGGTAAGAAAACTTTGGGGGATCCATGCAAGCCAAACCTCCCTGGAATCCCCCGGGTGTCTAGTTTTCAGAAATGTGTGGGTTTGGTAGGTTTCCCTAGCTGGCCGCCGAACCCGGGGCCAAAAACTCATGGGACCCCCCTTGAAACCAGGTTGGTTTGTGATAGGTAATTTTGATGTCGCCTCACTAGGTTTTGGGCCCTTGCCTGTCGCGGGTACTTGCCCCACCCACACGTGTGAGGTACCATTTTTATCGGGAGACCAGGGGGAGCAGAAAGGCTGTAATGGTGGCGGGGATTTGGGCATTGGCGTGCCCACTACGGGCAGCCCCCACCCTAAAAAAAATTGCAAAAAATAATCCCTGGTGTCAAGTGGGCTTTCTGCCGCCCCAGGGGGGGGGCAGATTGGGGGCTACTGCCCCCATCTGCCCCCCAGGGGGGGCAGAAAGACTGTTATGGTGGCAAGGGCGTGGGGGCATTGGCGTGCCCATTTTGGGCAGCCCCCACCCTAAAAAAATTGCACAAAAAATCCCTGGCGTTTAGTGGGCTTTCTGCCCCCCAGGGGGCAGATTGGGGGCTACTGTCCCCATCTGCCTCCCAGGGGGGGCAGAAAGGCTGTAATGGTGGCGGCATTGGCGTGCCCGTTTTGGGCAGCCCCCACCCTAAAAAAAATTGCACAAAAAAAATCCCTGGTGTTTAGTGGGCTTTCTGCCACACCAGGGGGGCAGATTGGGGGCTACAGCCCCCATCTGCGCCCCAGGGCGGGTCAGAAAGGCTGTAATGGTGACGGGGGTGGGGGCATTAGCGTGCCCGTTTTGGGCAGCCCCCACCCTAAAAAGAAAATGACACATAAAATAAATCCCTGGCGTTTAGTGGGCTTTCTGCCCCACCGGGGGGGGCAGAAAGGCTGTAATGGTGACGGGGGTGGGGGCATTGGCGTGCCCATTTTGGGCAGCCCCCACCCTAAAAAAAATGATACAAAAAAAAATCCCTGGTGTTTAATGGGCTTTCTGCCCCCCCCGGGGGGGCAGATTGGGGGCTACTGCCCCCATCTGCCTCCCAGGGGGGGCAGAAAGGCTGTAATGGTGACGGGGGTGGGGGCATTAGCGTGCCCGTTTTGGGCAGCCCCCACCCTAAAAAGAAAATGACACATAAAATAAATCCCTGGCGTTTAGTGGGCTTTCTGCCCCCCCCGGGCGGCAGATTGGGGGCTACTGCCCCCATCTGCCTCCCAGGGGGGCAGAAAGGCTGTAATGGTGGTGGGGGGGTGGGGGCATTAGCGTGCCCATTTCGGGCAGCCCCCACCCTAAAAATAAAAAAAAATGCGTCCAAAAAAATCCCTGGTGTTCAGTGGGCTTTCTGCCCCCCCGGGGGGCAGATTGGGGGCTACTGCCCCCATCTGCCTCCCAGGGGGGGCAGAAAGGCTGTAATGGTGGTGGGGGGGTGGGGGCATTAGCGTGCCCGTTTCGGGCAGCCCCCACCCTAAAAAAAAATGCGTCCAAAAAAATCCCTGGTGTTTAGTGGGCTTTCTGCCCCCCCGGGGGGCAGATTGGGGGCTACTGCCCCCATCTGCCTCCCAGGGGGGGCAGAAAGGCTGTAATGGTGGCTGGGGGGTGGGGGCATTGGCGTGCCCGTTTCGGGCAGCCCCCACCCTGAAATAAATGCACCTAATAAAAATCCCTGGTGTCTAGTGGGCTTTCTGCCCCCCCGGGGGGGCAGATTGGGGGCTACTGCTCCCATCTGCCCCCCAGGGGGGGCAGAAAGACTGAACAATGGCAATTTTTTTGGGGGGAGCAAAAGCCCTTGCCCAAGGGGCCGCTCCCCCCTCCCTGGTGCCTTAGTGGGTGGATCCCTGCTTGGGGATCGCCCTGCTGGGGCGATCCCCAAGCAGGGATCCACTGGGGAGGGGTACCATTGGAAAGGGGAATTCTCCCTTTTCCAATGATACCTCTCCCGTCTTTCTACGTGCTCAGGGGGCTGAGATAGCCCCCTGAGCACGTAGAAAGTGAAACTGAAATGAGCCTAAAGGCTCATTTTAGTTTCGTTTTCAGTGAAATGAAGTCAGCGCGACGTGCGCGCTGATCGTCATTTCACTGAAAGGGAGGGGGGGGCCTCGGGAGCTGGGGAAGCTCTTCCCCAGCTCCCGAGGCTGTGAGGAGAAAAGGAAATCCCTCTGCTGTCTGCAGCAGAGGGATTTCGTGCCCCTGGCCTCATGACGGAATGGTTCCGTCATGAGCACAGGGGCACCGATGCTCATGACAGAACCATTCCGTCATGAGCATCGAAGGGGTTAATTATATGTAAGTACTGTTACAATAAATTAGAGGATAATAAAATGCCAGCTAGAGCTTTGCATAACAAGTCAATACTGGTTCCTATTTCAGAACCACTTCATGGTCTTAAATGTTTATGAGTCAATTCTTATCTAAAGTATACATCCATTTCAGGCTATAGCCTGTATAGAGCCAAATACAGGCAAGTTAACACCAACAGAGCTGCAGAAAGGTTTAAACGGTAGAGTACTGTACAGGATTAGTAGTGTTTTCTCAAAATATTCAGCAGGATGGCCAAGAATTTTTAATAGTAATGCTAATATCAACTAATTATTTGGTTTAAGTTATAAATGGAACAACAATTGTGAAAATTGTGAATTCACCTGTAGCACTGAAATTAATTTGGAACGATTCCTCTATTTGACGTTACCAGATTGTAAAGCTGTGGCCTTTGAAAATTTGACCAAAAACGCCCATCAAGATATGACCTGTCCAAACTGCAGATTAGAACTTAGGTGTATGTTGTTATTACAAACGTATGGGAAATAGGTCATAGGCATCCTACGATGATGCAGAGTGGATGGTAGTAAATTATAAACTTTGTAGCTGAACAAATTTCCATTTCAAAAAGAAGTTTCACAACTATAGCAAACATATTTCATGAAGGAGTTAATATAACCTCTACACACTACACAATATATAAAAGATGTCAAACAGGATGGATAGAGTGCAATGACATAGAGATGTCATTCAACTCAAGACTATGTAAAAGCTAACAAACTTATATCTGCTTATTCTAGAACCGAAGTTCTTAGGACAATTTAGGATAACAAGATGTGATATTGTGTTGAAATGTATATGAATTATGAGTTTCTGAGACATTATTCGGCCTATTAGGGTTATTGTCTACAGCATTTGTTAGAAATGAAAGACTGTTTTTAACTGAAGGAAATTAATTTCTAAAACATTACAGGACTCCATTCTGTTACTACAGATAAAAACTAAACGGAGGTACTATAATACCAGAAGCCTTAAGTTGAATCTAAGAAGTCTCTTTTCCACTTCACCATTGTAACTTGTTTTGGTTGCCATATTTCAAAATGAAATCCTAATACATTTTTCTTTGTTTACATTTTTTAATAGTGCCTGAACTGCTGCAATAAAAAAAAATAAAAAAGCAACAACTATGGTTTTTCACATTTTGGAAAATTAGATCCACAGACTGCTTCCCAGCTGTTTCGATGGTGTTCTAGTTCATGCAGAAGGTAGCAAAACGCTTTAGATCTGGTGACAATTCACTGCATCATCTCTCCACTTAAGCTGGAACTTTGTTGTCAGGAGCAGGGGCTGGAGGTCTGGATACTGATGATCCCTCTCCTTTTTTTTCTCTGTGGAATTTTAAGTTGCTTCTTGTGGTATGTTTTCAAGTGGTACAACATACAACAGATGAATATTTTTTCGCTGTGCCCCGAGAAAATGTCTTCTCACATATGCTACACTTCACATATTTAGCTGTAAAACTGTGCAAACCAATGAAATTTCTTTGTTTGGTAGTTATGTTCTATTCGTGAGTTCCAATGTTGAAAGTTATTTTTAAAACTGTTGTTTTTTATAAATGTGTTGTTAAAATAAAGTTAAACCACTATGTTACTAAACAGCTAGACTCAAACTTTCTGTAAAATATGTCTATATATCTGTTTTACACTTTGTCATTTGTATTCATGACTACTGATGTCATTGCGACTTCCGGTGTTGCTGTGAAAAAGGAAAATGCATTTTTGATGTAGTTATTTCGACAAATGAATACAAAGGTGAAAATTAAATTAGTATCTTACTAAATTGCTACACTGAAACGTTATGTAAAATATGCCTATATGTGTGTTTTACACTTTGTCAAAAACACGCGGTATTCGCAGTGTGTCCTTGGCAATTGCACTCATAGAATCATACAGGCACTATCTATGCACTCATACAATCACCCAGGCACTACTCATGCACTTACGTAATTACCCAGACTTTTCACACTCACTCACAGACCCATACAGCCAGCTCACACACCCAGTCACTGACCTATACAGCCACTCACAAACCCACTCTCAAAGTTTACAGGTTACAGTTAGGAAATAAAATTTAAAATACCTTCAAAATTCACTGGAAGAACCAAAGATTACAGGGATTTTATAGTTATGAAATGAAAAAATCTTAGAAATTCACTGAAAAAACCCAAAGGTTACAGGGACGTTATAGTTAGGAAATAGGATTAAAAAACCTTAGAAATTCACTAAAAAAAACAAAGGTTACAGAGACATTATAGTTAGGCTGCAATTTCACTTGTACAAAACCAGAGAAATTCAGCAGTTATAGTTAGCTGAGCTAACTATAACTCGTGCCCCCGCAATGCACTGCTTATGACCTCACATATTACATCACTCATGACATGGTCAGTAACATCACTCATCACATCCCTGATGACATCTCAAATGACATTACTGATGAAATCATCCACAGAATCTGACGCACCCACTCACACCCCAATATAACCATCAATACACCAACTCCAACTTCCACACTACGATTGTCAAAACCATTGACACACCCATACTATTACTTACACACCCACTCAATGATTCATAGGTCTACACACACATCCACTCACTTACCCATTCAGCCACTCACACACTGTCAGACACTCATAGAGCTGCTCACACACCTACTCACTCACCCATACAGACAATCACACAGCCACGTACTCACCCATACAGATGCACACACACTCACTTACTCATACAGATACTAACACGTACTCATTCACCTATACAGTCACTGACACAAGCACACACTCACCCATACAGCTGCTATCACAATCTCTCACTCACACATAGTCACTCATATACTCCAACACTCACCTATACTGCCTTTCACATATGCAGTTACTCACCCATATACCACTGACACATCCATTCACTCACCGACACAGCCATGCATGCACTCAGTCACCTATACAGCCCCTCACTTACGCACTCACTAACCCATACAGCCACTGATTCGCCCACTCACTCATCCATGCAGGCAGTCACACACCCTTTCACCCACCCACACAGACACTGAGACACCCATACAGGTGCTCCGACAACCAATCAATGACCCATACAGCCACTCATGTATGCACTCACCAACCCATACAGCCACTTAGACACCAACTGACAGACTGATACAGACATTCTCACAACCTAGTCACTCACCCATACATTCACTGAGACACCTAATCACTCACTTATAAGTCAGGCATGCACCCACTGAATCATCCATACAGGCACTTATACACCCACTGATTCATCAATACACCTTGGTATATATATTTAACACTCATAAACATTTTTAAAACACTCACAGTCACTAGATGATGTCATGAGTGATGTCACTGATCATGTCATGAGTGATGTAATATGTGAGGTCATAAGCAGTGCATTGCGGGGGTGCGACTTATAGTTATCTCAGCTAACTATAACTGCTGAAGTTCTCTGGTTTTGTACGAGTGAAATGTCAGCCTAACTATAACGTCCCTGTAACCTTTGTTTTTTTCAGTGAATATATATTTGTGTGTATATATGTATGTGTGTGTGTGTGTATATATGTGTGCGTATATATATATTTATATGTGTGTGTAT